>JAKOGI010000650.1:0-142500 GCA_029747015.1 Carnegiea gigantea | reverse complement strand
AGTGCTTACTAATGTTATGCCTATGGATCACTAATCACTTGTCTGTTGAGCACTAGCTATACAGGGATAGAATTGTAAGCAGTGAGTAAAAAGTAGACATTAATATAAAATTCTTCATAGTGTTTTGTAGGCAATGACCATTCATATTAATGTTTTTTGTACATTTTTTGTACCTGTTTGAAGGAGATTCTTCAGATGGTGCTTGGAATGTTCATCTTCCTTGTTTTCATGATTTATCCACGAAAAAACCTAGACCAAAAGGTATGTGTACATTAATTTTGAAAATCAGGGATATTACTTCCATAAAATCAGCAATTATTCAGCCATGATTTATCAGTACGCTCCTCTCTTTTGTTACAGTTACTTGTAAATGGCAGAAAGTGGTCATAAGATAAAAATTATTGAAGGTTGTAAGTAAGTGCAGACTTTGCAGAGTGTTCTTGCATCATGAAGTAATTCTGGTGCATTTGTTATTAATTTCAAGCGTCAATTTGTAATTTTTTAAAGGCAATTGGGTAGACATTGTTTGTTTCTATTATTAATGTTAACCTTTTGCTTTGCTAATATTTATCTAGGACATGCTGGTTCATTAATCCCAATAGTTACTTGTTCGTCTATTGATGTTAGAGGTCAATGGATATCAAATTGTGATTATGACACTCTTGCACCAAGGTTAGGCGTGATGTTTGATAGAGTTGAAGATTGTCTTTAATTTTATAAGAGACACACCATAAGTTGGGTTTAGTATTCGTAGTGCTCGTACTAGGAAGAATAAGTCAAGGAAATATTGGAAACAATTTGTAAGCTCTAAAGAAGGATTTCAAAACCTTACAAAAACCCTGAAAAGTGCTATGGTTACCGCTGAAGCTATGTCCCAAGTAAGAGACAAAGATGGTGGGAAAAAACTAAAAAGAAGTAGAGTAGAGACAAGAGAAGGGCTCCAAGCTCACATTGTTTTAAGGTCGCCTGATAGTGGTAAGTTTGACATAATCAAATTTTATGAAAGTCATGTTCACCCTCTGTACACACCTAGTAAGACAATTTCTCACTTTTAACAGAAATGCTAGCTATATCCTTGGAGACATTATCTCTAAATATGCTAGAGCTAACATGAGGCCATCAATGGTATACCACCTCTTGAAAGAGCAAGCTGGCAGCTATAAAAATATTTGTTGCACCCAAAGGGATTCGTAGAATTATCCTAGAGACTTGAAAGCTCTTATAAAAGACATAGAAGCCCATATATTTATAGACATACTAAAGAAGAAAAAGGAAATAACCTTGGGTTCTTCTTTGACTATCACGTTGATGATGAAAGTTGATTGAATAATGTGTGTGTTTTGGTCAGACTAAGTCAGCAGAAGAAATTACACCTTGTTTGGTGACATCTTTTTGTTTGGCATGACCCACAAGACCAATAGGTATTCTATGGTCTTTACCCCTTTTATGGGATTGAATTACCATATACAGCAAATTAGCTTCGAGGATGGTTTTTTAAGGGATGAAAAGGAGGAGTCATTTCTCTGACTCTTTAATAACCTTCTTAATGCTATGGGAAGCCACATACAAAAAACTATAATCACATACCAAGATTCAACTATCAAATAAGCAAACATGGCATGTTTTTGACACATTGATTCATCGATTCTATATGTGACACATGAAGAGAAAGCTTCCTGAGAAAGTGGACAGCATGCTGAATGGCTTTGAGGAATTTTATGGAGTGCATCAAGGGCTATGTGAGGGCATTAGACTTTCCCAATGAGTTTGACGACTCTTGGAGATAGGTGTTAGAGGAATTTGATCTAACTAATAACGAGTGTTTGCACTAAACATACAACATTCGAGACCTTTGGATGCATGTTTACTTTGAAGAAGATTACTAGAAGGTATTTAAAGGACAATATCGAGTTCAGAATGTCAAAATTACATGTTTGGTTCCATAGCTTGTCCTAATCTTAGTCTAGTTGAATTTTGGGTCTGATTTGTGCATGTCTTTGATTCACAACAACATCGTGAGAGAAAAGTCGAAAATGCTTCTTTAACCTTCTTTCTAGAACCGAAGACATCTTATAAGATAGAGAAGAATGCCAAGAATGTCTATACTCACACTAACTTTGATGTGTTATAGAGAGAATTATTTGTTGGTCGTATCATGACTTCATGTCAAAAGCATTACCACCATAAGGGGGTGACCGTACTTATGAGATTAAGCACAATTTTCAAGAGAAAACGAGGATCCACTATGTGGCGTATAATGAGAAATCTTCTGAATGCCAGTGCTCATGCCATTTTTTAACTCGGATCGAATTTCATAGGTTCATATGTTGTTCGTGTTGACATATAATTCACTTGACATATAATTCACTAAAAGAAATTCCACCAGCATATATTATTAATAGATGGACAAAGATGGCAATAAAACGGCCTATATTTGAGTTCAATAGTGTTGTGCCATAGAAATAGATACGCAAGATAAATTGATATCTGACACATGCTCTGAGTTTTATAGGTTTATCGATTAGGCTGGGGAAGACCATACAAAGTTGTAAGTTTTCTTGAGTTCCATGATTTCAATCGAGAATGAACTTCATGATATGGGCTGTGAAGCAACAAGTAACATAGGAATGGATCTACAGAGCCACTTTGAATGCACTGTCCCATAACACGATGAAATACATTTACCTCCAACATCTGTAACTAAAGGAAGAGAAAAGGGGGTGAACGTAGGGGTTCAGAGAGCAGTTGAGTAGCATGCATGCATGCATATGTGTCACTTTTACAATCAGGTTGCTTCTCATGACAGTAGAAGCTACTCTGACAAGAGATGCTAGTCCACTATTTCAGAGTTGTGTATAACTTCTATGTTTTCTTAAATTTTAAAAAAATTAGTTTATGCTTTATATTTTGATTATTTTTCTGAATTTTATGTATTTTTTCCTTTGTTTGTATATTAACATCCTCAAGACCATTCTTTTTATTGTCTGCTCATGGTCAGAAGTGGTCATAGTTGTTAGACAACTCCCTCAAACGTGTTCAAATGTTGAACAGATTGTGTCAGCATCAAGGTCTTAGTTAGTGATCAATAGAAGTTGTTTTAGTGATAATTATGATTAAATTTGATGATTAATAATCGAATTATGAAGACCACTTCAAATATGTTTGTAGATCATAATACATATTTTCACTTACAAACCTAGTTAGTAATTAACATATGCAATTTTGATTATCATTAGAGTTATAGTTGGTGATCAGTTGACCTATTTATGGTGACCATCATAAATATGTTTGTTGACCATGAAACATATCTTAAATTATACTTAGATGAGTTTTATTTTGTTGTCTTATGTGTTAGTTCTCATCCAAAAAACCATAATACATGTGTTTCATATATGATATCAGTTAATGACCAACTGATACAGTTTTGGTGATCATTAGAATTATTTTTTGCAATCAGTTGATCAATTTATGGTGGCTATTATAAACATATTGTTAATCATAAAGCATATCTTGAATTATAGAAGATGAACTTTATTTTGTTGTATTTGGTCTTTATTTTCATGAACACCACAATATAAGTTTTTATGGATGATATTAGTTAATGATCAACATATACAGCTCTGGCGATTAATGAAATTATGTTTGTGATGAGTTGATCTATTGTGGCGACCATCATAAATATGTTTGTTGATCATGAATTATATCAAAAAAATATAGTTAGCTGAGCTTTATTTTTGTTGTATTTAAGCTTCATTTTCATTAAAAATAATATGTGCTTCTACTTATAATCTTATTTAATAATCAATAGATGTAGTTTCAGCAATCACCAGAACTATGTTTGATGATCTTGTTTATATCTTTCAAAATTAAGTAGAATGTTAGATGTGAATAAGCTTAAAACATAAGAAGCAATCATAAAATATAGAAAATATATTTACATTTACATACCATCAATAATTCTTATCCATTACAATATAGCAACCAAAAAAAAAAAAAAATGAGGCAATTTAAAACCCAAACCTTCTCTGAAGCTCTTAGGTGTCAGTAAATGGTTTCTATCTTCTTGAAATCTTTGGCTCTTTTGTTGGCTATAAATCTTACCCTATTGTACTCATGATTCACCACGCTGTGATAGTAGTGGGCTCCCAAGATTCAGCTTTGTACTCTAAGCACAAACGTATAGATGAATTGTTGAGATGCTCACTTTTTATTTGTTATGTAAACAAAAATTATAAGAAGGTACTTACATCATTTGGTTTCAAGCTAGAATATGACTTTTCTCCTTCTCCAAAATAAGAATTCATATGCCTTACGCAAAATATTCCATAATCTATGACACTTGTCATTGTCCTCCATGGCATTATCAAGCGAATATGTTTTAGCTTCTTGACAATCGAATGTTTTGGATGAACTTTGCTCTCCAAGTAATGTCCAAGTACTTATACCTACACAATTATAATGAGATCAGGACAATGATAAAAAGCTGTTTAAAGTGTACATGTATAAAGCTCACCATTTTTTCTAGAAAATCTCTATATTGCCATCTTGAGTGTTTGTCTTGTGATCATGTTATCAATGATCTCAAGCTTATCATCTCTCAAGTTAAAGCTCAGAAAGAAGAAATGCTTTTTGTGGCATATTAGGAAGAAAAGTTGTGATTTTTGAGTATTGCACATCGAACAATATGTACACATTCAGATAACTGATCACTAATTGTTTTCCAATTTATCACAAATCACATCTTTATTGATCACGAACAAAACAAGGATTGAATTTTAAGTAATGAGGAAAAAAGTAAACATTAATTCAAATGGTCACCAAATCTTGTGCCAATGGATCATTAATAAAATATCTAGTGGTCACCAACTAGACCAGGATTCAATTGTAAGCAATGAAAGAAAATGTGATCATTTAGTTCAGTGCTCACTAGTCATATTGCATTTGATCACTAATCACAACTCTATTGATCACCAACTAAATAAAGATTGAACTCTAAGAAATGAGGAAAAATATAAATATTAATTCAAATGATCACTAATGTTATGGCAATGGATCACTAACTATTGATCACCAACTAGACAAAATTATATGCTATGAGGGAAAAAGTAAACATTTAGAAAACTGATCACCAATAGACCTGGCAAAAATTGATCCAACCCAAAAACCTGACCTAAACCCTCCCGAAAATTAGCAGGTCAAATCCGACCTGGATGAAAAATAAACTGAACCCAAAGGACCCGCAAATTAGTGGGTCAAACCCGGCACGAACCCGCCCGTTTAACCCGAACATTATGCCCTTAGTTTTTTATTTTTCTATAATTTATCCCTCTTAGCAATAATGGTTAGTCAGTTTTATCGAATAGTTTAAAAAATATTATATAACAATTACATCCATTTACAAATTAAACAATAATACTCTTATTTTCTTCTCCATTCTCTAAAAATAATATCACACAACGTTTAAATGAAAAAACATTAAACATGGGTATAAAATTGCATGAAATAACTATGTAATCTCTTTAATAAGGTTAATTTAAGAGAAGATAAGTATTAAAGATGCGTAAGTCATACCATCATATACTTAGTTAAACAAATATGGTTAATCATTTTTTAAATTAATTACTTTGTTATAATTGAAAATTTTGATGTTATAACTGCAAGATAATATCTTGTGCTTCTTTTATTCAATTTTATTTGATTGTCGTTCTAACTAGTCTTCAAATATGATGCTAGCAGAAGGAAAACGGCTAACCGCATTCGTATTGGGGTCAACCCATTAATAAAGTTTTACCTGATTGGACATTGATAGCTTAGTTAATAGAAATATTGAATTATTAAATAGGTTAGTAGTGGTTAAACTACTACAACCCATTAACAAGCTCTAGATGGGCTGCCCCATAAATGGTCGACTTGCTATTGACCTTCTTTTAATGTACGGATCAATCTACCCAACCCAAGTAGGGCTTGATTCTTTGCCCGCCATATAAGATATTCATATATTATAATAAAAGTTTGAATATTTTTTATATTCTTTTTAGAAATTACAATTATTGTGCTTTTTCATTACGCATTGACAATTTTGAGTATAATTAAATATGCAGAATTTTAAATTTTGAAAAAGAAAAATAATTGACAAAAAGGCGGTCTAAACCTGCTGAGTCAACTCAAAACCCGTAAAAATTGAAAATACATCTGCCGGTATTATAGCCGAACCCGAAATATACCTGATTCGTATTTTACCCAAACCTGAATGCACCTGACCCATATTTTAGCCGCTCATCCAGACTGACAGGTTTAATCACCAATCATATTCCAATCCATCACCAATCACATACTTATTGAACACCAATAAGACAAGGATTGAGTTCCAAAGCAATGAGGGAAAAAGTAAGCATTTAGTTAAGTACTCTCTAACCATATTCAATTTCATCAACAATCACGACTACATTAAATTCTTATCAGTTAGGAAAGTGAGCATTAATTTAAATGCTCACTGAGGTTATGCAAATGGATTACTAATCAAATTCTTATTGATCACCAAACAAGATAAACTCAATTCTAAGCAATTAGAAAATAGTCAAGGGTTAGCTACGTGATCACTAATGTTTTGCCAATTGACCACAAAATAAGTATACATTTTTATGAGGAAATTATGTATAAAAGGAATATAACAAATTAAACTAAGAAAATTATTTGTAAGTATTACCTTACTTCAAGGTCTTCCAACTTGGTAAACACATAATCAAAAATCAATTTCTCTTCTTCAGACAGCTCATTAGGCAAGCTTATCAAGCACAACAAATGATGAACAATAAACTAGCCATAGATTTTCAAGTTGTTGCTTTCTTCCCCCAACAGATGACCCCTCTTTCGTAACCTTGTAGGAGTAATGATAGCAACCAGATCTTTAGCATCAGTTTTAGGCTGTCACTCTTTCTTTGCTCTATTTTGAGGCTTAGGCTTTTCTGGCAACTTGGTCTTTTTTTCATTTATTGGTTTAACATGACCCTACACCATGGCTATTTCTTTCTTATCCTGGGCTAGTTGTTTGGCAGCGGGAACCTTTGCTATTTCTTTGCCATTATCCTTCTGCATAGTAGGCTTAGTTCTGCTTGGCTGGCTGTATGGCAATGGGAGCATTTGTTGTTTCTTTGTCACCAGCCTTTTGTAAAACAGGCTTATTGATCTTCATAGTCATCTTTTGGACCGCCTCCTTTTGAGGAATAGGTTTCTCAACTACTTTAGCCTTGTTATCAGGAGCGTTCTTAATACAATCTTCATAATTTTACTGAGTGGATTCCCTTAGTGTGAATCGTAATGGGACATTTTCATCCTCATATTGAACCTGATCCTTTTCATCACTAATCTCTGCATTAGATATGGAAGTATTCACCACGATTGGGCTTGGAGTCTCTGGTGGAGTAAGCCTGAGTCCAAGCCTAAACGAAGACCCAGTGTCATTCTTCTTTGATTTCTACTTTGCATGAGCCTTCAAAAGTTCCTAGTAAACTAGTGTTAAGGACCCTTCCAATGCTTGTGAAATCCCGTAAGTTTGTTAATTATAGTAATCATTTACAGTTTGATAGTAAAAATATCACAATAAGAATGTGCTCAAAAGGAGATACTTTTATCACGAAAAACTTGTTAACATTCACTTGTGTTCTATTATATGGTAATTTATCACACACTATAATAATGACATGTATTAAATCTAATATAATCTTGCCAATGTATTAACAAATACTGTCGTCAACTCTTATGCTTCGAAAATTGAAAGCAAATTAGTACGTATTGGTGGTAAATTCTGGTGGTATTTTTCTTATGTATATAAAATCCCTAATACAGATTTTATTTTATCTAAAATTTCTAACATTTCATATTTATATTTATGATTATGTTCAAAGAGGTGAAAATGATGAAAATCAAATACATTTTAATATTTCTTAATAATAATAATTATGTTTTCAAGGTAAATGAAACATATAATATAAAAATATGTGTATGTGAGTATGTGCCTTCATAATATTCTATATTAGGAGCCAAAGTTTGGTAAAACTTACAAAGCAAATATGTGTAATAGATTATCAGCAACTGATGTATTTATTTCATTATAATATAATACATTATTTTTTGTAATATTACAAGTAGTATATAGTATAATTTTTTGATTGAACGTAAGACAATTTAATGTTTTATCAGTACTAGCCATTGTCTTGTTATATTTGGAAAGAAAATTTTTAGAATGTAATTAATTGTATAGAATCATTTTTTTAGAAGAAAATCTTTGTTTTGTAATTATGTGATATAATGTTTTATCATCATTGACTATTGTCTTTTTATATTTGGAAAACAAATCTTCAGAATCGTAATTAATTTTATAGTCTTTTTTAGAAAGAAAGAATTCCATTTGTAAGTTACTAACTCCTTTTTCTTATAAAAAGTAAAAGCTAATATCTTAGCAATTTTGTTAGAGTGACACTTGTCAAAAATTCAGAAGGTTTGTTTCATTTTGCGTAACACACACACACACACACATATGTGTATGTGTGTGTGTGTGTGTGTGTGTGTGTGTATCTCTGTGCGTGTGTGTGTGTGCGTGTGCGTGTCTGTGTCTGTGTCTCTCTGTGTGTGCGTATATACATACATACATACATACATACATATATATATATATATATATATATATATATATATATATATATATATATATATATATATATATATATATATATATATATATATATATATGTAAAGCAATAAGGAAATAAAGTAAATATTTAGCTAAGTGATCACCAATATTATGTCATTGGATCACTAATCACATGACTATTAATCCTTAGCCAGAAAAGCACTGAATTCTAAGCAATGAATGGAAAAATAAACAATCAGTTAGATGCTCACTAATGTTATACCAAATGATCACTAATGGCCTGTCTATTGATCACCATTCGCACAAGCACTTAATTCCAAGCAATGAGGGGAAAAAGTAAACATTAAATTAAGCTATTAATAGTCTTATACAGGTTTGTCACTAATGACATGACTATTGATGACGTAATAGACAAGGGCTAAATTCCACACAATTAAAAAAAACATTTAGTTAGGTGCTCACTAATGTTATGCCAATTGATCACCAATATGTCTCTATTGATCATCATCCACACAAGGACTAAATTTCAAGCAATGAGAGAGAAAATAAAAGTTAATTTAAGTGATCACCAATCCTATGAATAATGATCACTAATCACATGAAAATTGATCACTTACTAGACAAGGACTTAATTTTAAACAGTTGGGGAAAAAAAGTAAACACTTAGTGGTCACTTAAATTAATGTTAATGAGCACTTAAACGAGACAAAAAAACAAACATTAATTTAAGTGATCACTAATCTTATGGCTATGGATCACTGATCATATAACCACTCGCTAGACAAGGATTAAATTCTAAACAATTGGGGAAAAAAAAAAAAGTAAACATCTTGTCAAGAGCTCACTAATGTTATACCATGTGATCACTAACAACATCTCTATCGTTCGCCATCCAAACAAGGGCTAAATTCTAAGGAATGTGGATAAAATTGAAAATCACATCCATATTGATCACCAACTAGGATGCTCACCAATTTTATGATAATGATCAATATATGTTATTTATTAATTCAAATTCTGAGATATTATAGCACATCGTTTGTCAGGTTGTCCTAGGTGTGGAACCTCCAGTAGAGGCTCATCTTCGCCTCTCCCGAAGCCAAGATTTTTGTCCTCATCTTATGTTCTTATCTTGATCTCTTCATTAGTCCATGTGGACATCGCAGAGAATTCCCTCTTGTAGTTCTCTTAATAAAGACAAGTCTGTCAAAATGAAGCATCTGAAATATAAGATAATTAAATATGAGAAGCACATACATCTAGGTAGCTTAGATACAAATGACGAGTTAATCATTAATGCGTCACTTATTGATCACTAGTAAATTCAATGTTAGTCACTACTGGCTTCTTCACTGAAAACCAACATTTTACTACCTTTACACATTAATATATGTTGATGAGTATTGGTTCTTATATTCATCAGTAATTTTATGCAAACATACACACTAATAATAGGTTACTGATTATTAATTACTTGTTTAAGAGGATAACTCACCATTGAGAAGAACAGTGGACCATCGAAATGTGCTCCTTTCGTGGTCATACTCTCTTTATAGAGCCTGACACTCTTGAATAGCTTATTAAAAATGAATTGACACTAGTTTAATGAACAGTGATCGGCACCCTTAACTTTTTTTTAAGGATTTGTTGCTTAATGGTTGCTTGATCCATTGAAGAACCAATTGACCAAGTAGATGATGAAATCTCTCTTGAAATTCTCCCCTCCATATGTTATATTCAATATAAAACTCATCATCTGAGTCAATTCAGGGGTCTTTTTATCGATTTTCCATTCCTGCATCCATGTGTTGTACACTTGTTCACATTCTTCATCACTAGAAGAGATGCTCGGTTCACCAGTTTCCCTTCCTCCAAGTGGGAGATCCAGTGTTAAGTGAACATCGAATGGTGTAACTTGAATCTTCTATCCACGAAAAGCCTAAGCAATCTACATAGGGATCAAAACTTTTCACCAGTCACTCACCAAATTTTCCTGGTATTTGCTTCATATCAACTTTCAAGAACAAACCAAATCTCATTGATTTCACTGGTTCAATTTGTGCTTTATTTGAACTGTGATGCCATTGATACAAACGAATCAACAGTCATCCTTGCAATGAAGTTCGTTTGGTATCTTTTCTTTTCACTGTCTCTTTCCCCTTCAGAATTTGAATGTTGTTCTTATTCAATCTTCTGAAGTTGTTGTTCTGATTTTTTTTGTTTTTTTGGGCTCTGCCACAATCATAATAGCATCATTATGAGATTAAGCATCTTTCCCTCCCTTGTTCGACCCCCTTCATGCTTTGATGCAAACTTCTGATTCTTTGAAAGACCCTTCATCATGTCAGAAATGGTCACTTCTTCTTCTTCATTTCTTTGACCGTTGTCATCAGCAATATGTTGTTCACCATGATTTGAATCATTGTCTGTATCAACATTTTCTTCTTCATCTACATCAGAAATATTTACTTTAGAGGGCTACCCTTTGTGTGCTTGAGGGGGTGTTGGAGATATCGATATGATCCTTTGGGATCGCCTTTAAGAGACTGTTTTCTTCTTTAGCTATTACCTCCTTTCTTCGTCTGGCTTGTCTCAATTTTACTTCTTGGGAGTTTTTCTGTGCATTTCTTAGAAGTTACTTCTTGGTTTCTAGGCTTTTCATTAGATTTTTCATTCTTTCCCATCTTCTTATCTTTAGGCTTCTCAGGAGATTTATCACTCTTTCTCTTCTTATTTGAAGGTTTTCAAGGGAGGGTATGTTTATTACCCTTCTTTTTCTCTAGAGTTTTCTCCACAAATTTCTCAGAAATGATTGGTTTATCTCGACTTTTCTTAGGGAATTTCTCACTTTTTTCCTTCTTATGTGGGCATTTTTTATGGGATTTATTTTTTGAGCCCTTGTTTTTCTATGGTTATTTCTTAGCATGCATTTCATTTGCAGCGTCGTCATCATTGGGTGACTTATAGGAAAATCATTTGAACTACACTTTTTTGCCTACAGACTTTTTCCCTATTCAATATCAGAGTCTTTTGTATGCTCAATGTGGTGATCAATATGTGTTTCACCAACTACTTGCTTACCACTGCAAAAATATAAAAACTAAGTGAATAACAACTCTCAAGTAGCATTCTAATACCGAGTGAGTATTTGGGAACTCAGCATAGGTTACTAGTGATCGATGTAGAGTTCAAATGTTCAAAGTGGAAGAAGAGTAGTTTTGGAACCTTATAGTTAAATGGTGGAATCTTATTAAGGAGAACGCTAGGAATTTATCAGAAAGGATTACTAAGGAAGGGAATGGGAAGCAAGTAGAGGATGCAAATACAATGTGAAAAGCAATGACAGAATGTAGCTAGGGAAATCTAAGGTATAACTAGAAGAGGTGGTAGCAAAATGGAAGGACCTGGGTGTTGGAACAAAGAGGTGAAGCAGAAAGTCAAGGAGAAAAAATAAGTGTACGTTGCTTTCATTAATAGTAGAATGGATTAAAAGAAGGAGGTTAGTAGAGATAGATATAAGTCAGCAAAAAAGGAAGCCAAGAAGGTCGTTGCTATAGCTAAGAACATGGCATATGATAGGTCATATCAAAACTGGAGACTAAAGTAGCTGAGAAGGAAGTCTTTAAGCTATCAAAGGTTAGGGAAAGAAGAACTAGAGATTTGGGTGACGTAATATTCATCAAAGATAAAGGTGATAAGGTGTTGGCTAAGGAGGAAGAAATCAAGAAAAGATGCAAATGTACTTTTATAAGCTTCTCAATGGTGAAGTGTTAGAAGATTTTCGGAGTACGGATCAAGATAGTAGTGAGAGATAACATGACCCTCGATTGTGTAAATCTATCAACAAAGATAAGATTAAAGAGGCCCTGAAGAAGATGCCTAACGAAAAGGCATAGGGATCAGACCAAATACCAATTGAAGAGTGGAAGTGTTTAGTTAAAGAGGGATTAAAGTGGATAACACAACTTTATACTGTTACTTTTAAAATTGCTAAGATGATTAGAGAATGGAGGTTTAGTGTAGTCATCTCATTGTACAAGAACAAATGTGATATTCAAGATTGCAATAATTATAAAGGTGTAAAGTTGCTCAGCCACACCATGAAGTTATAAAAAAGAGTGATTGAGAGAAGGTTGCGAAAGGATATTTTGATATTAGAGAACCAGTTTGGGTTTATGCCTGGCAGGTTGGCCACAGAGGCGATTTACCTACTTAGAAGGATCTTAGAATTATACAAAGATAGAAAGGAAGATCTTCACATAGTGTTTATAGACCTGAAAAAAGCATACAATAAAGTGTTGCGTGAAGTATTATAGAGATGCTTGGAAAAGAAAGGAGTATTGCTTGCATATATTTGAGTTATTAACGATAAGTATAAGGGATGTAGAACGAGTTTTAGGATGCCAAGAGGGGTTAACGATGAGTTTTCCATTAGTATGGGCTTTCATTAGGGTTCCACTTTAAGCCCATTTCTTTTCACTTTGATTATAGATGAACTCGCAAAAGGAATTCAAGATGAGTTACCATGGTGTATATTATTTGCATATGACATTGTTCTTATTGACTTGACTAGAAAATGAGTTAACAATAAGTTAGAGTGATGGAGACATACCTTGGAGTCTAGAGGTTTTAGATTAAGTAGATTGAAAACTGAATACTTGCATTGTGGTTCCAGTGGAAGAGAAGAGAAAGGGGAAGAAATCACTATTGATGGTGTAGCGATTTCAAAAGTTGAGAAGTTTAAACATCTATGGTCGATCATGCAGCAAAAAGGGGATATTGACGAAGACATTAACCGGGGTATAAAAGTGGGTTGATAAAAATGGAAGAATGCTTTAGGTGTGCTATGTGATAAGAGGATGCCTGTAGGATTAAAAGACAAAGTTTATTATATTGTAGTCAAACATATTGTGTTATATGGCTCAGAGTGTTGACCAATAAAAAGGCATAAGTTCATAAGTTGATGGTAGCAGATATTATCTTAAGATGATTAGATAGATTTGTGGCTATGCGAGGGTGGATAGAATTAGGAATGAAACAATCAGAGACATAGTTAAAGTGACCCCTGTTGAGGATAAGATGAGAAAGATTAGACTCATATAGTTTGGTCATGGGTAGAGAAGGAGTGTGGATGCCCTTGTAAGGATGTGTAAAAGGATTAACGTTCCTAAAGGTAGGAGAGGTAGAGGATGACCAAAGGAGAGCTTAACTAAGGTGATTAGACAGGACTTGAAAGTTTTAGGGTTGGCCAATGACAATGGTTCAGGATAGGAGAATGTGACGGGATAGGATTAAGGTCTTGAATCATAGAGAGATAGCCTGTAGGTATCCTATGGTTGCCGTAGGGTAGGATTTGTTGTTATGTAATACTAGATTTTTTTTTCCCCTGCTTTTTTGTATGTTGTGTTTGTATGTAAGTAGTACATTCATCTGGGAAGATATACTATTAGCCTACCTCAGTTTGTTAAGGTATAATACTTTACTATGTTGCACTTGTATTTTACATAGTTATTGTCACCTTTTTTATTAGTATTTCTTAGCGCTTTATCTGCTGCTTTCTTTAGTTTGTTCTATAAAATGTCTTCATAAATCCTTTTTTTGTGATTCTCTTGGAATCAACTGCTCTACCAGCAGAGATGTCGGTAGACACAAGTTTGCCTCCTTATTGATCTTCCCAAAGCCCGTAAAAGCGGGACCATACTGAGAGGTGTTGTTGTTCTTCTTGTGTAAGCAGAACTGTAATTACTAGTTGCGAATAAATAGTACCCTTGAGCTTATTTCATGTACATAGCTCCGGCATTGAAGAAACATATCATCATTAATTGAAAAAGGTCACTAATCATACGTCAATGGATCGTCAATTAAATGTCTACTTATCACTCCTCATATCCCAGTAGATCATTATATCAAATGCCTACTGATCATCAACTAGATAAACATATAGTTGTTAGCAATAAGGGGAAAAACTGATCATTAAGTTAAGCAATGAGGAAAGGGATTGTCATTAATTAAAAATGTCACTTATCATATACTAGTGAATCACCAGTCAAATGTCTATTGATCATAATCATACGATAGTAGATTACTAGTCAAATGTCTATTGATCACCAACTAGACAGCATCCAATTATTGACAATGAGGGAAGAAAGTGATCATTTTTGTTAAGCAATGACAAAAAGTGTCAACGTTAACTAAAATGGTCACCAATATTATGTCAATGGATCATTAATACTGGTCACTGATCATGTGCCAGTGGATCAATAATCCAATGTCTCTTGATAACCAACTAGACAAGCATTCAATTGTGAGCAATGAAGGAAAAATTTGATTATTTAGTTAAGAAATTAGGAAAAGGATCAACATTAATTGAAATGGTAAGTAATTACGTGCCACTGGATTACTAATCAAAGGTTTATTGATCACTAATCATATGCCAGTGGATCACTACCCAAATGTCTATTGATCACCAACCAGACAAGCATTCAATTGTTAGTAAGTATTTGATTGTTCGTAATGTGGAAAAAAGTGATCACGTAGTTAAGCAATAAGAAAAGAGGTCACCACTGATTAAAAAGGTCAGTAATCATATGCTAGTGGATCGCTAGTTAAATGTCTACTTATCACTAGTCATATGTCAGTGGATCATTAATCAGATGTCTATTGATCACCAACTAGATAAGCATTCAATTATTAGCAATAAATGAAAAAAGTGATCATTTTAGTTAAGTAATGAGGAAAAGATCAACACCAATTAAAATGGTCAACAATGTTATGTGAATAGATCCCTAATCAAATGTCTATTGATCACTAGTCATATGTCAGTGGATCACTAATCAAATGTTTATTGATCTCCAACTAGACAAGTATTTAACTTTTAGCAATGAAGGAAAATAGTGATCATTTAGTTAAATAGTGAGATCACTTAAATAGTGAGAAAATGATCAACATTAATTGAAATGATCGCTAATCATATGCCACTGAATCACTAATCAAATGTCTATTGATCACCATTTAGACAAGCATTCAATCGTTAGAAATGAGAAAAAAAATGATCATTTTATTTAACTAATAAGAAAAATGATCATCATTAATAGAGAATGCACCAATCATATGCCAATGGATCACTAATCAAATGTCTATTGATCACATATCATTTATCGGTGGATCACCAATCAATTATTTGTTAATCACCAACTACATAAGGACTAGATACTAAGCAATGAGGGAAAAGGTTGAAGAAAATATTTAAGAAATAACAGAATTTGCTTTTGCATTCATAACTTCCTTTAATTGCTCACTAAATAAACACTTATCTAAAATGTTCACTAATGCCACCCATATTGATCACCAATTACATCTGTAGTGATCACAAACTAGATAAGTAATATTAATAGGTGTTACTTGGGATTCGTTATACATTTTTTAGTTCTTTGAACCTGATTCTTATATATTTCCCTTCCTAGCTTCTTCAAGGTTCTTTATTGTCATGATTTATATACAATTAACACTTTCAAAATAAAGTTTATCAATAAATATGTTCAAATTGGACAAGATTAGCAGAAAAATTAAATGAAAAACACAATTTCTACTTGAAAGCCTAAAAAATAATGCAATTACTACCTCAAGTGGTTGATTTATATGAAACAAATGACAAATATTGAGTGAAAAAGTAGAATCTAAGCTTTCGAAACTAGAATTTGGATGAAAATGTTTGAATTGATGAAGAGAATGGTAGAAATCAAAGACAAATCATTAAACAAGCAAATTAATTTATGAAAACTCAAGAAGGGAATGAATTTTAAGTGTAGTTTCTAGAATTTCACCTACAAAATGGGAATGCTGACTTGAAATCTTGTAACAATCGTTGAATGTTGATGAAGAAGAAATTTCGTATAGTGAAATGAGTGAAAGTGAGAGAGACAGAGACAGAGAGAGAGAGAGTTCAAAGGGGCAAGAAGCATGTAAAAATGAAGAGTCACAAAGCAAGCAATTTTGAGAGTGGTAGTTGTGGGTTTTGTTTTGGTTGGAAGGTTGACATCAGCAAGCGTCTATTTTAAATATAAATATTGAATGTTTACGTGTCAGCAGTTTTCGTACCTAAAATGCAGTGTGCATAGTGTTATTAGTATTGAGTTTCATATCAATTTGTTTATAACATTGAACATCCCTTCAAACTTAAATATCACCGAGAACATATTATACGTCCTATCCATGTGTGTTATTCGTGTTATCGACCGATTACATTCTTACACTAAGTTTCGTGATATTTAAGTTTTGCTGCTATATAATATCCCGACCCTAACCTATATTTATTTAAATCATCTTTATTTTCGTGGTTATTTATTAAACTAAATCATGTTTATTAATTCAAAGACACCCAATTTACTTATTTAGCAAATTAAAATTTTGGGTCCCACTTTACACTTCGAGTTTTAATTATCGTAAATTTCAGGTGAATCCATAGTAGGCCTCGATAATTATGATTGAGCGTTAAATTTAACATCACAAAATTGTAAGTTTTAGCTAAGCAAAAAGTTAGGCCCAAATTTATTTATTTTGACCCAATTCATTGAGCCCAAATTATGGCCCAATTCCATTGGACTCAAATTATAGCCCGAAAATTTTGGTGTAATTAAATTAAGTTAGTTGCTATCATTTGTGCTCAATTTTAATTAGCAAAAAGATATTTTTGGATGCTTTAAAATTAGCAAGTATTTGCAACTATTTATCTTCAAGCAAAGCAATCTCAACCAAGTAAAAGGTCACTTGAAAACTCCACACTCCTCCCTCTTCTCTCTCTCTCTCCTACCCATGGCAGCCCCCCTCCCTTCTCCGAGCAGTTGTTACCGGCTATTTCACCACCAGCTAATCACCCAACATCGGCTAGGGACCACCACTAGCAGCTTCCCCTGACCTTGGCCACCCCCCCCACTCACTCAAACACCCTCCCCTCCAAGCTTAACAAGAAGTAAACCCTTACCTTCATCTTGTGTGATTTTGAGTTTTTATTATTGTTTTCATTGTAATATGTGTTTATATGATCAAAATAAGTGTTATCATGTAATTTTCCTTGTGTTTGGAGATGATTAAAATTATGGGTTTCGAGCTTGAGTTTGATCATGATGGTTGAAAGCAAGAAAGGGTGAAATTGAGCTTGTTTTACTTGCTTGTTTTAATCTTTGATATAAAAAGTGGATAATGTTGTGAATGATGATTTTCAACTCATTTATGGAGGTTTGAATGAATATTCGAATTGGGCATAACCTAGGATTTCATGATCTTGCGTGAGTTAGCTTGTTGAATTACCCATTGTCGGAAATTCTGGGAATTATGGGGTTGTCCAAAAATCTCGAAACTTTTCCTATAGATTCTCTGTAATATTTGGGAGTTTTAAGCAAAAATTCATGAATTTTGGAGGTGCAATCAGTGAGTTATGAAATTTTGAAGAAAACTGCCCTGCTTTTGGATACGAATTATGTAATTATGTATAAATGAAGTTGTTTGGAGTTTGGATATGTTATTGGCTTCAAAAATGGATATATGCAAATTTTTGGCTAAATTGGTGAATCATGGAAAGTCCCATTTGTGATTAAGAGAGGTTGGTTGGTGTATGATTTATTAGGAGATTGTCGATATTGATATAAAGAAATATATTGAAAATTTTGTAAGGTTTATCATGGAGTTGTTTTTAAGCATTTTAGCCAACTTAAGGCTATTATAACGGGGAAATAAATATTCATGGATTTTATTGAGTTTTTTAGCTGGATTTATGAGAGAAAAGAAGAGAAACATGCATTTTGGGAGCTTCATTATGAGTTTTAGATCACTTATGGATATTACAAAGAAAGTACCAAGTTTGGGGAGTTTAATAGCTTTCACTAGGATCAATAATCTATTTGTGGTGAAAAACTGCATTTAATGGACTTGTGAATGAAATATGAGAAGTGGGGAGAGTTTTGACTCAGAAACCATATTTATCAGACCAAGTTATTGCAGTTTATGCTATTTTGAACTAAGATATATCTCTGTTGGCCTCAAACCTTTATTACTTACTCAATTCAAAATGTATCAAATGTATTTATCAAGTCAATCTAGTGTACTCGCTGTTATCTTGAACCAAGCTATACATCAGCGAACCTTAAACCCATATCAGCAACACATATCAGAAAAGGCGAAAACCACTCTCCTATTTGTCACCATCAAGGCCTTTTCCTTTGTAATCTCATTCATCTCATTGTGGTATGTTTTACTTTCATTTACTTTATATCGGATTTAATTACTTTCATTAATTCAGTTTTGAAGTTATATTGAAATACCCAATTTACGTATACCATTTAATTACGCAATTTCTAGTACACATACTTTTACTTACTTAATTATGTGAGTAAGGATCATTTACTGACTACATATACCTACAATGACATTTACGAAATAGAGTTGAGGCCTAGTTATCGTTCCTTGTTATGCATAAGTGTTATCAAGTTAGAACATATTTATCATGTCAAATGACATGTTTAAAGACTCAAGGTATGTCAATTGCATGTATCTTAAGAAAGCAGAACATATTTACCAAATTACAACTCTTATTGAGTTTATTAATGAATCAGATTACATAGTGATTTTTCATTTACCTTGTGACCCCGTCAGTTATCATCTATAGGACGTCAGCTCATCATTTACCTGCGCGGCTTCAGGCCAAGTCTTGATCGGATTGACGGGTGTACACCTATATATAGATCACATCATTGAAACGGGTTCATATCCCGATAATAATGAGCAATTCAGTTTTATATTAATTTCATTTTCATCGTTATTGCTAACTAAATGAATTGCAATAAGTGGGTACCCGCCAGCAAGGTTGTAATGTTCATTTACCTATATGGGGATACATATACTGAGCTTTAGCTCACATTTCTCGAAATATTTTCCTATTTTCCATTTTAGGTAATAAAGCCGCACATATACCTCCATTTAGCAAGCCCCTTTTGGAGTGATCAGTTGCTCACAGTGGATTAAGCATAGCATGAAGGTTGGGTACAGCCTCAAGGACAAGACGAGTTTATTCTCAATGTACATGTTTAATGTAGAGTGCAGGATGGCCCTTTGTATGAATATGTGGACGGTATTGATGTTAGACCACTGTGGTTTTTGACTTGGAGTATTTTAAGTTTAATGTTTCTTGTGTTTATGATCGTGAGTTAGCAGTAATGAGTAGTCTCAGTTAGCCTTGTCCTATTTGGGACGGCGGTAGCATCTTCAATCATTAAGTCTTCCGCTACAGTTTTATGTAAATCAAGTCATTAGCATTTTGGGGGTGTTATAGTTGTGGTATTAGAGTTAAGGTTTTAAGGGCCACTGTGAGCTATAAGGTGTTTATGAGTTATGTTGGACTAGCTGAATGAGCTGCTGATTATAAGTACATATGTATGGGTATATAATGAGGAACCATTTCCATTTGGGTGACTCAATCATTTGGTAATACCGTGAGACTCGAGCATTAGTAAGTAGAGTGAGGGACACACAAATTGGGTGACTTGATCGTAATGGATGCTTTCATTTACTTAGGAGTGTAATGTATGCTTCAATTCTATCATTTGTTTAAGTTTTGCAATTATGCACTCCCGGCGTGTGGCCTGTTGAGTTATTTTGAACTCCGACGGATGGCCGTTGAGCTATTGAAGTGTGATTTTTCATGTTAAGTACCTATTGTAAGGCTTTAAGCTAGGGTTTTAGCCAGTTTTTAGGTGAAACTCTGTCCGTTTCACTCCAGAATTTAAGAGTTTCATTGAGGGGTATTAACATACATGATATTGAGTACATTGATGTTTAAAACCTATTGCGGGAATGCCATTTACAACTTGATATATCTTTGTGTTGAATCAGTATGAGATGGAATTATTGTAGGGAATCCTGTGATGATAGTTCAGTAGTTTGTAGTGTGCTACTTGGCACTATATGAGTGGTATGAGTGAGATTTAGTTGTCATGCATAGAAAGAAGCTGCTCTTGTCACTAAGACCTTATACCAACAATACTCCCATTACTTCCGGTCATTGATTTGCTTTGGCCCTAGTCACCTTGAATTGTTCAGGGGCATTATTCCTTTGCTATTGACACTCACTTGGTCTATAACATCTCTTTATCTAGGCCATTTGTTTAAATGGCTTCAATTGTTATCTAAACCATGCCAATGACAGCTTCTCGTTTACAAGAATGCTCTTTTATAATAGTTCCTGTAATTGTCTGGTTGTTTCATCTTTCCAATTTGATTTTATCTAATATTGTTTAATCTCCCTATACCCGATATTTTATTTGTTTACAATAATACGCTCGTATAACTTGCTCTGAATTCATAATATAATTATTCTCCTTGCTTTTAAATTTAGTTCTTACACTTATATTTTACATCCTCATCAATAAACTTCAGTATTCTCCATTCTATCTTATTGCTGCGCTCAAATTGACTTTATATGAGCAAAGGTGCGTTCTTAATGTAACTTGTACAATCTATTTAAATATCTATTGCATTTTACTTATCCAATCTATCTATTTACTTATCGCACATTGCTTTTCCCATCTATCTAGTGCACTTAACATGACAATTGAGGCTAGAAAGTTACCATCTTATCATCTTGCTTTTGGTAAACCCGAGTGTAATCGAGGCATCTTTCCCGTTGGTTGACTATCTATTGGATCCTTTATGATCCATATTTATAAACCATGATTCATTTGGCATTATATTTCAACATTCTTGATACACCTATGGTTGTTTTATTTCAACCACCTCATGATAATCCCCGTTTTATCAATCTTTTCTAATCTCATTGCTTTTGGGATACCAAGAAGACATGCACAGACACAGTTATAAAGCTTTTGGGATGCAAGTTACTTAAGTTTGTCAAATCAGGTACAAATGTAGTTAGAAATGTTTTGATGTTATTAAGTATTGTTTTTAGGTCAGAAGGAAGTCTAAAGCCTCTACAACATTTCATGCCCCAGTTGCAACACCTCTTACCCGAACCCCTTGCCCTGTATCATCCTCTACTCTAGCCCTTATCATAGCAACATCACGATAAGAACACTAATAATATTGACTATCAGAACTCCAGCAGCAGTAAGAGCAACAGAAGCAAAAGCAATTATCAATTTCGCCACAGTAGTACGCATGATAACAACACAGTTAAGCATGAGGAGCATAGAAAGCAACAAGGAATCCAATCTTGTTTTATAGGTTCTATGCCACTTGCTTGTGATTTTGGAGTGGATGAATTGCTTGAATTGTCTATACTCTTTCAGGGTGTTATTTTAGAAATTCTTGGTGTTTTGGGATAGGACAAATGGATGAAATGTCCAAGTTATGATTAGGTTAGCTTTTTTTGGATAAACGAATTGTGCAAACTATAAACGGTATTTTCGAAACATGCCTACTAACAACTACCTATATTGATTGTTTATGATCCAACTCAAGCAAACGTGCTAGTCTTATTATTTCAACTCAATGAAAAGAAAATTTCAGTAGTCATTTTTTACTCCAGATATTAATCACGTTCATCCATTAGAATTTTAAGACAAAATTAGTCCATTTTCATATTGTGTGCTTAGGTAGAACAATGGCTCACTCAACCCAGGAGTCTATGTCTAGTATATATAATATTATGTACAAAATAAATTTACATTTATATCCCGAGAATATCTCCTATTGTGCTCCCTCAAGCTGATTCAGGGGACACACGAACAGCTTGGACTTTAAATACAAGAATTGTTGAGAATATAAACCCTTACTAAAAATATCAGCAATCTGAGAACCAGTAGGGATATAACGAATGCCAAGATCTCCATGAGCAACATATTCCCGAACAAAGTGATAATCCATAGCGATATGCTTACTCCAATCATACTGAGCAGGGTTGGCAGTCACATATGTAGCACTCACATTATCATAGTACCGACACATGGGTGTGGTAATAGAGGTGCCAACATCAAACAAAAGATTGCGTAACCAAACTGTTTTAGCAACAGTATAACCTAGAGCATGATATTTAGCTTCAATGGATGATTTACATACTGTGGGTTGCTTCTTGGAGCACTAGGCAATTAGGTTGGGTCCAAAATACACTGCATAACCAGTAGTCAATCGGCAAGTGTCCTGACAGCAAGCCCAATTCTCATCAGAATAGGCAACAATGATAGAGGCATCAGCAGAAGGGTGAAGACAGAGACCATGATTCATAGCACCCTGCAAGTACCTGAAAATACGCTTGACAGCAAACAAATGAGTACTGTAGGGAGCATCCATAAATTGGGAAACGGTATGAACTAAATGTGCGAAGTTAGGTTGGGTCAAGGTCAAATACTGTAAGGCATCTACCATGCTCCGGTACTTAGAGGGATCTGCAACTAGGTCACCATCATGAAGGAACAGGGTAGTTTAGGCAGCAGAAGATGTCCTAACATGTTTGACTATCTGAAGTTGAAATCCATGAAGTAAGTCAAGAACATATTTGTGCTGCGTTAAAAAGATATCAGAAGAAGAGCGAACCACCTGAAGGCCTATAAAATAGTGAAGGTCACTAAGATCTTTCATGGTAAACTGCCTAGATAAAATTGCAATGAAAGAGTCTAGAACTAAGGTAGAACTCCTAGTGAGGATGATATCATTGACATAAAGAAGAAGAATCTAGGTGTGACTACCAATATGATAAACAAACATGGAGGAATCAGCCGTGCCAAAGACAAAACCATGAGAGAGTAAGAAACTGTTGAAATGGTGAAACCAAACACAAGGAGCTTGTTTCAAACCATAAATGACCTTTTTGAGATTAAAAGCATAGTGGGGCTTAACACGATGAACAAAACCAGGTGGCTATTTCATATAAACTTCCTCAGTTAGGTGACCATGAAGAACGTCATTTTTAACATCTAACTGATGAAAAGACCAATTAAAGGAAACAACAAGAGAAAGAATGAGACAGACAGTAGTAAGCTTAACAATAGGACTGAAAGTCTCATAGTAATAAATATGTACTTGTTGGGGGTACCCTGGGCGACCAATCTAACTTTTTATCTCTCCTTAGTACTATCAGATTTGTATTTAACTCTGTAAATCCACTTACTACCAACTAAGTTTGTACCAATTCCTATCTATTGTTAGCAATCAAAGCATTATTACTCCTCAGACATAGCCTCGTGCCATCTCGGATGTTGAGAGGCTTGCTTAAAGGTGGTAGGATCAACCTCAGCTAGACATGTAGACAAGGAGAGAATGCGGTTAGGCTTAACAATACATGACTTGGATCGGGTCTGCATAGGGTGGGCAATTGTGTGAGGAAGACTAGATGACACTAGTGTAGAATAGCAGGAGACACATAAGAGAAAACATGTGGGGCGGTCTCAAATGAAAGGACACCAAAAGACGCATGAGGCAGACTACTATCAGGGATAAGGGGGCTGAGAAATAGGATCAGGAGGGGAAGAGAAAGTAGCATGGTCATCGGGCGAGGTGCTCGGTGAATGAGAAGAGAAAGAAACCCGAGTAGGAGTAGACACTAAAGGAAAAGAAGGAGGGACCAAAGAGACAGGAGACATAGAGATAGGGACCATAGATGACACAAACCACAGAAGTGGGAAAGCAGATGAAGATGTTGTAGAGGAAAAAGTGAGTCACAGAATGTCTTTAGGATCAGCGCTAAAGGTCTTAGACACATGAGAAACAGAGTGGCATAGTGTAGGATAAGGAAATGACGTCTCATGAAATTTAATATCACAAATTATGTAGACACGACCAGTTTCAGGATCCAAACACCTGTATCCTCTATAATGAGGTGCATACCCTAAGAAAACACATTCAACAGATCTCGGTTTGAGCTTGTTCGCAGAAGATGTCACAAAGTTTGGAAAACAAACATACTCAAAAGGTTTGAGAAAATTATAATTGGGCATCTTCTAAAATAAGATTTCATAAGGGGATCTATTTGCAGAATTAGAGCAGGTCAATGATTAATGGTGTAAATAGTAGCATGGATTGCATCCACCTAATAAGAAGCAGGAATAGAAGCAACTTTAAGGAGAGCACGTGCCATTTTCGGGAGGAGTTTATTTTTACATTTAGCGACCCCATTATGCTGTTGTGTATCAGAACAAGATTTTCAAAAATAAATGTCGTGTCTTAAGAAATGAGTTTTCATGGGCGAATTATCAAATTCCAAACCTCCATCACTTTGAAACATTTTAGTCTTATAGTTAAACAAGTTTTCAATCAATGCTTGAAAATTACAAAAGTGACTAAAGACTTTCAATTTTTGTTTCATAGGATACATACAAGTAAAGCGAGAAAAATCATCAATAAAAGAGACATAGTATTTGAAATTTTGATGCGATAAAATAGGTGATTGCCTAACAGAATGTATTAATTCCAAATGTGAAACATTACTATGCTCAACTAATTCAAAGGAAAGTCTATATGACTTTTCCAAACGACAAGTCTTACAATTATTATCAAACTTAGTGTCTAACTGAATAAGATTAAATTTAGGAAGAGAAGTAAGAACAAATACGCCATAGAGTGCAAGACGTTGATGCCAAAGATTCCCAGACTCCCTAATAGCAACATTGACAAGAATGTGACCCAACTCGACTCGAATAGAATAAACATTGCCCACACAATGTGCCTGCAAAAGGACTTCACTCGTGGTGTTGTCCTGAAAACGAACACAGAAATCATCATAGATGACACTACAATTATTATCCCGACACAGGTGCTTGACGAACATAAGATTATGACGAAGCTAAGGGACATGCAAAATAGATTGTAAGCTTAGAGGGTAAGACGGAGTATAGAGCTTGAGATTGCCAATACTAAAAATAGGAAGAAGATTAACATCACCAACTTTCACATGACTTGAACCAGTATAAGAGGATTTAGAGATTAAATTAACTTCACTTGGCAAGCCGCAGTTGAATCTGGATACCAGACCTGTTCACCAATGTCAACAATATTGAATATAGCATAAGCGGGAAGCACTGATTGCTGACGAGGCTGATAGCAGTTAGGGAAAATGTCAACAGCATGCCCTAAGGAGGGACAAATTTGACAAATGAGGTAAGGATAAGAACCTAAAATCCCTTCAGTCGGATCACTACTTATAAATAAAGAGTCAATATAAGAGATAGTAGGGCAATAAGTACGTGACAATGAAACAACTGAATTGCATAAAACAGAACTTATAGGCATGAAGGAACCTGATTGTTGTTGATTCTGCCGATCATAGTTTCTGTGATGCTTTTTATTAGAGTGACCCTTACCCCCTTTTGTTGAAGTTACGACCACTATTATTCTTGCCTATAGAGTTGGAATTAGCTGGCTTGTGGTTGATAACGCCCCCTGAGTCCAGGCCAATGGAACCAATAGTAACAACAAAAGCTTGATGACTAGGAAAATCATGCTCTTTGGTGAACTTGGTTCATTGCTGAAAAAAATATTAATTTGAACGAAGATCATCAAATGAGTGTGCACCAAGAAGCATGGAATAAGCATTAAGAAACCTTGGTACTCAAAAGAGCGTTGTAACCCAACAGTAGTATATTGAATTAACTCTAGAGAAAAAACAGGCTACTAAATAGCAGCTAATGAATCAACAATGGTCTTAACAGTCCTCAAATAATCATCCATGGATTGGTTGTCATCTTTAATTAAATTAGTGAGTAGACATTTCAAATCAAGCACCCGAGCAAGGCTAGCAGTATTAAATCAGTGCTCCAGACGCTTCTAAATATCAAAAGCATGAATTAACTCGCGCACCTTATGTAACAAATCTTTGGAGATAGTAACAAAATCCATGAACGAATTAATTGACCTATAATGGTAACTCGGATTAGGTTGTTGCAGACCATTAGCGTAGGACAAAATCGAAGAGGGGGGAGGGATCGGACCATTAATGAGAACACTAATCTGATGCATAATAATAAAAGAAGTGAACTTAGTGGGCCACGACAAATAATCATCAACGATGGTCAAAACAACAGTGACATATGTAGTGATATTGACCGTCTAGATATTGGACGGTAAAAGAGGCAAACCACCGGTGTGAGGATGAGATAACCCTGAGTCAAACCCGCAGCAAGGGGTGGGAACCGAAATAAAGGAAAAGTATGACATGGTACCTAAAGAGGGACCAAACAATGACGTGGGCATGCTGGGCAAGATGGAAGACTACTGTGCGAAGTCGGCAGAAAAACCCAAGGCATCAGGGTGTGGAAAACCAGCATAGCGGAAGGGCATAAGCTGAATCAATGTGGTATGCGGTGTTGGTGGTAGCAGAAATGCAAGTGGAATGGAGGCCACCGGTGAATCTGACACCACATGAATCGCACAATCAGTCGCAGGCTGAGGACTTGACGATGCGTGTGCCTGAGGAGTCGTTAGTGGGGAGGCATCAACAACATTAGAATTGGCCATGGAAGGATAGAGATGATGATCGGAGATAAAGGAAGAAGTAGATACGGGTGTATGGCAAAGGCAGCTGGGGCTGGAACCGTGGAAGGTTGCTAGGGTTTTTGGGAAGGAGAAGGAACCATGGAAGAGAAAAAAGTCTATTTTTGTTTTTTCTTTTTTTAGATTAGGATCCCTGGCTTTGATATCATGCCTGATTAGGTAGAACTCACTCGCCCAACTCGGAAGCCTATGCCTAGTATATACAATATTATGTACAAATATAAACTTACATTTATATCTCTAGAATATCTCCTATTATATACATCATTTCAATTACTCTTTTGGGAGTGTCATGCTCATGATAATAGTACATGTGTTGCAAGTGTCACAAATTCTCTTACTGTTCACAAAAAAGGGATAGGCTTTGCAAGATTTCACTTAGCTCTTTGAATTTGAGTTTGACATTTTTTAGCTTGGACCTGCAATTGATTTGGATATTAAGATCGAAAGTGTGACTAAGAGATTTCTTAACTTTCAATAACACTAATTGTTGACAATTGAGCCTTCAAGTTCTGCTATGGTTGGAACAGGAGGAGAGAGAGAAAGAGGAAAGAGAGGGGGTTGCTGAAAAGAATACTTAAATTGGGGACGAGTTGTGAAAACTTACCCGTTATTCAATGAAAAAAAAAGTCAGAAAGCACCTTTTACTAGAAATAATAAGTTCCTAGGTTACAAAGTGGTACATGGGCTCAAAATCATTTACACAATGACACGGGGAGGAGAAATATTAAACGGCGGAAAAAACATAGAAATTTTAGAAATCCGGTGCCGCAAACAGCATTGACCTCTAGAAATTTATTCTACTAGTTTAGTCCTTATGTGAGAATTCTACATATTATCACTATTATGATCAATGGGTACTTTGATGCAGCTCATACAAGGCACCAGAATTTTTTTTTTAAAAGAAAAACAACCAAGTTCAACCGTCGGGCCAAAGAACATTAGCGCAGGCCCAACGGACCTCTCGCGAGCTGAAATTGGGGCCGGACGAGCACGCGGGCCATGCGCGACTGCGCAGCGGTTGACCTGAGATGCTGGGCTCGTCGAGAGGCTCACGAAGGCAGGCCGCCTGTTTTCTGTACTTTTTTTTTTGTTCGTTAAAATCATTAAAAAAGAAAAAAATCTTAAAATTGATTGGGGTATTGTATTCTATTTGGCAAATATATTTTTCTTTGGAAAAAAGATTTTGGTTAGTTATGGTAATTTAGATCTTTTTATTATGCACTACTATTATTAATGGAGATTATCTAATAAATGTGGCATAAATTAATTTTGTTATCATAAATTACTCATTTAACTTTTTGAAAATATTTACAAATATATAATAAAACAAAATAAAAGAGTAAAATTGATTAAACATATTTAGTGATATGTTCCATGGTATTATTTTATGTAGTGAGTCTAAATTATTATGTACAAATTATTTTGTAATCAAATTATTATGTACAAATTATTTTTTTGAAAAATAATCAAGCCAAATAATAAATCAAAACATGTGTGAATTTCTTTTAATTCAAACTGTTGTGTTGTTTTTTTTAAAAATGACTCTTTAATTAGTTGTATTATCAAATTATTATGTGCAAATTATGTTTTACCAAAATAATAAAGCTAAATTCCTAAACCAAAATATAAAAACTAAATTAATTAAATATAATTAGGAGTCGGGTCTATAGATATTATTTTATTTGATGAGCTAAAGTGATAAGTCTTATATTGAAGAAAGTGAGAATTATGAGCTAAAAAATTAGTGAGGAAATTAATGTGATAGTTATAGATTCTTACTGATGAGTTAAAAATTTGACTCACCATTGATTATGCTCGTAAAAATAAACGAAGGCTCAAGAAATTGTTATGCCATTACGAGGAAAGTCCGTCGCCACCGCACCGGCAGCTCAGTGTTTCCCAGATACGAAGCTGCCCTGATCTAATTTACAGTCTGTCAGTCTCCACTCTCTCTGTCAGCTCAAGCCTCATCCCCACCCATCCATTTCCAAATAGGGTTCCACTACCTCCTCGACTCTCTCTCAAATTCTCTCTCTTCTTCTGTCTTCACTGGCATGCAGCCGTAGATCCTCCAATGGCTCCCTCTCAAGTACGAACTCTCTCTCTTTCTTTTTCCTTGTTTATTGTGTTTTCTGGTGTTCTCTTCTGAGCCAATTTTTGCGTTTGATTTTTTGTACAGGTTGGGGTTTTGATTCCACTGAATAAGAGCTTTGAGAAGGATAATTCGCTGCCGGAATTGCAGGTGTTAGAAGGGGAAAATGTCGTTGGACGAGATAATGTTCCCGTCAGTGATAAGAGGCTTAGTCGCAAGCACCTTACTTTGACTGCCTCTGCTGATGTTGCTGATGGTTTCGCTGATTTGCTTGTGGTAATGTTGTATGAATATGCGTTTTTCTTGAATCCTGGGTCTATATACTGTTGATTGCCTGCTACTTCATGACAGTTAGCAAAAAAGGTGGACGAATAATTAATTGTGCATTTCACTTTAGTCGATTATTGTTTGACGATGGAAAGCTTGATGGGAAGAGATTTTTTCTCTGCACTTAAAGTGGTGAAAAAACTTGATCTTTTAGGATGTGGGTGCAAAAAATATGAGAATTTCATTGTACTCTTTGCAACAGTGTGTGGGTGGGATCAGTCATGTTGTGATAGAAGTCAAGCAGGAGAATTTTCAGGAATATGGGTTTGCCAATTTAAGGTTGAACTTTGCAAGTAAATCCAGAAGTCCTTGAAATATGGCTGTTGATGTAAATATGTTGCCATGCCCTAGTCGTAGTTGTTTACCAGAGTGTCCAAATATATCTACGTCTAACTTCTAAGTTCTGATGGTCAATGTTTATTCAAGTGTCAAGTATTGTAGGATTCCAGCTAACTGCGCGGACCACCGTTCATGGGGCCACTAGCCCTTCACATGTGCAGTCAAGGGTTATTAGTATTTGTATATAGCAGGAGTTGCCAAAATTTCAGGCAAAATAGTTCACAACCTTTTTCCTGCAACATTAGGAAGCAAGAGCGGAGCAAATCGAAGACAACGATTCCACGGATACAAATGAAGGAGTCAGCGTTGAGATTTTTATGTGTAATCCCCTTTACGTTGATGGTGTAAAGAAACACTTCATTCTATGGTATGAAGAAGAGATTAAAGTCGGCAAGGCCTAGAAAAGTTTATAAACTTGATGTTTTCTATACTACCACAGTACCACCAATCCATATGCACGTTGATTTATCCATTTATTGACATGACAGTTTATGTATCACATACTCCTAAATCTTCACGGCACCTTCTCCACCAGAGTGTAAACAGGGAGCAACCCCAAAAATTGGCTTTCAAGAGTGGGATGATATACATTCCTTTACTTTTTCAAGCACCATTCACGTTTAAGAAGCAACTGGTTATATCATTCTCTCTTGAACTTTAGGTATACTTATCCACAATCAAGTTGTGGACCATTTTACTCAGGGTACCGTGGTTTACCACTTATCACAGTTAAATGGTATATTTTTTCTCCTTTTTTTAATAACACTATTTGCTGTGATAAATTAGCGATCATGTCATCAATTTAATGTGTCAAATTGGCCATGACTGATTGATGGTAAAGACGAAATGAATTCCATAGAGTCTAGGATGTTAGGTATTAAATTTAAAAGTTTAGATTATTGTTGTCGAATACCTCTCAATTTGAAATAATTAATGTCTAAAAAACCCTTTTATTTCAAATATTTATAGTGTTGCTTCATAATAATATTTTATTTGTTATTAACTCAAAAGAGAAGAAAACATTGAAAAGGACATCACAATTTTTCTCTTTTTGAGAAGGATGCGAACCCATTCGATTCCTATCAGAACGAAACCCAATGAGGCTTAGTAGGACCGCATGGAAGACAAGGAGTGGGCCACAACCTATGAAAGCCTAGATCCAAGGGTTTGGCTGGTTACTCCCAAAATCCCAGATTCCACAATGTGGATTCAGGTCTTCAAGGTAGAAAATAACGTTAGTACCATGTGAGCTATTGCTCTTGACAACATGACATATGACATGTTTTCAAGAAATGCCCTTGAAAAAGAGTTATCACCTTCACTAAGAAATTTTCACCCCCTGTTTCCTACATTGTAGTGGGCTTCTCTTAATCCTCCCCCCATAAGGTTGCATCTAATTCTCAAAAGGTGACTTGTTTGCTTTAAGTGTACACCTGGTTATTGATATGTAAAAATGGGCTGCTTCTACTTCTACATGTGAGAGTACTACTAGTAAATAATCAAAGAAATGGTTCACTAAGATTTAGCACACCTTTCATCAAAGAGGAGTATGTGCAGGGTTGTTTACTAACTCTATTGCATATTCTACGGTTGTATTGAAACATGTGAAATTGTTTTCTGAGTCATCAACGCCAATACATTTGCATGAATGAGAGAGAGTGCAATAAGCCCCCATCGTCCACCGTCCATTGTTTTCATAAAGGAAAGAATTCATTATTCTTTATACACTAAAGCTATTCAAACAATTGAAATAAAATAGATGGTTTATAGATTGCATCTTTTGCTGTGAACAATTTGGCTGTAGTAGAGATTGTGATAGCCTTGAAAATCTCAAAAATTGACAAGGTTAGATATCTGTTGAGACTTGAGAATTCCTAGTGTAACAGGCAATAACAAATAGATGGCTTTCCCTTCCCTGATGTGTACAGTTTTTAGGGGTGAAGATGTGAACATTAAATTATCTTAAGCATGGATTCAAAATGTGGGCAACCCACGATGAAAGGGCTGTATTGGAAAGGTTTTGGAGTTGGGCGAACTATGTTTTCATGCCGCGATAGCTACGATATGGAATGCAATTGCCGTATTGGAGCAATTTTTCCGTTTTCTGACCGAAACCGAAGTCGCGGCCGAAACTGCATTTCGAATCCTTGATTCTTAAGTTTCAGGCAAAAATTTATCCCATAAACCACTGTTGAGGGTAAGTTGGAAGAAGTTGGCCAAGTAGCCATTTGGGATACATACCTCTGAACATGTTCCATCTACGGAAAAGCCATTACAAGCCACAAGCCCAAAACAGATGCCATGTACCAAGTGCTGGAATCTTTTCTTATGTTTCTTAGATTTATCATTTTGGCTGGCCTACTGGTCTCTGATGGTGCTGAAATGGCGCAGCCAAGAAGGTCAGTTGTCAGCGTAAGTTTGGGCCATAACTTAATGTGAACTTTTATCTTGGTGATAAGTCTTTTCAGTGAAAGCTTATTGAATATGTCTTGCTAATGGTCTCTTTCCCCTTCTCCCCCTAATGAGATTAACGACATCAATTTTAAAAGATTTGGATAAGTTCATAGGGTGACTTGTCAAAATATTTCATGATTGTCAATTTCTGTGTAAATTTTATTTACTTGATGTCTTTTCCATTTGTTATCTGTCTTAAGCATTACATAATTTTTGAAAGCTTGTTTGTCGAGGGATCTAATGAGTATCAACTTTTTCATTGATATCATGGGGTGGAGTGAGGGCATTTAGGCATGTGTTTAGCATCAATTTTCCTGGCCTTTGATCAATAAATTATTGGCTGTAACAATCAGGTGTTACAATATTCAGATGGTATTGCATATCAACAATGACGTTTGTTTAGCTGTAGATTTTATTTTTGGTTCCTCATGCCTAATCACATGGCAGGAAGGAATGAATCCTGTGGTGATCAATTCTGGTGGCCAAAGGAGGATACTAAGTTCTGGTGAGAAAGCTACTATTAAAAGTTGCGATGTGATAGAGTTGATACCAGGAAGTTATTATTTCAAGTATGTAAGTGATCAGAGAAAATTCTCAAGGGCTAGCAACAAGAGCGGAGATGACGGTGGACATGAAAATGCTGGTCTTGGCACAAAGAGAGCTCGAGAATCTAATGCTGGAGCTTCTCCTGGATGCTTGATGGTATTCTTTCAGCTTTGATTTGTGAATCCTTCTTCACATTGGTTTATTGCCAAAGCTGGTAGTTCCTTTTGCTTTTTTGGCTTTAAATATTGGATTTATGACCATGGGGTTAGAATCAGTATTAGGATGATGGTCCTTGCATGTATAGTCGTTCTCTTGTGTTTACGTGCAATTTCTACTTCATATGTTCCATTAGGTAATTGAACCTGCATGGGGTTTGCAAGCATGGAGGGAGGTTTTTTAAGGTTTGTTTTCCTGCTTTTGTGTGTGTGTGTGTGTCTGGTTTTTTTTTTTTTGGGGGGGGGGGGGGAGGAAATCAAATACAGCATTCGTAGAGTCTTATTTGCTTGTGTGTCATGCTTCTTTTTATATTTGGGTCCGAATTTCAGAGGATTACGCTTATCTCTTTTAGTGAAATTGTTCTTTTATCCTTGAGCAAGCAGGCCGAAGTGTCCAATAAGCTGTCAGGCTTTGTAAGGTGCAGCATAGCAATCGTTGTTATTAAGAAACAATTTCATGGGGAAAAAAGGATTAGAAAATGTGGTCAACATCTTTTCTTCTTTATTCTATATTTAGTGCACACATTGGGATAAATCTTTTCTTTTTGAGCTGGAAAGTTTTTGATGAGTTAGTCGTGACCGATGTGTTAAAGATAAAGTTTGTGTTACGTTGCCTGGACTCGCCAATTTCATCTGCTGTGCCCACGTTGAAACAATCTCGACATGGATATGGGACATGGGGTATCTAACATGGCTGTGAGGAATTCAGATAGAGCAAGGAGAGGAATTGGAACCAAAGGTTTCGAACGAAATCAGAGTCAGAGTTGATTGCTGGTGGTATGGGGTGGTGCCGTGGTTGTATCAAGGTTGAGGCGTCGACCAAGTTTTTTTTTTTTTTTTGGGGGGGGGGGTGCTACTGACGGCTTTAGGGTTAATTTAAATGTTAAAATATTGGGGCATTTTTTGGTGATTTTTTTTTAAATTTCATTTTACAAGTATAATACGATGAGTCTCTGAGTCCAAGTCGTTGATAGTGTCCCTGTGTCCTAAGTTGAGACTTGGTGAGTCAGGCACTTGGATCTATACGGCTATACCTGTCCATGTGACATAGGCTGTGTGGAATTTGGTTTCTGTTTGTCGGCTGAACTGTTGCTGTGTTTATGTCTTTCAGGTTCAGCATGGAAGTAAGAGTAAAGTGAAAGAAGACTGTTCAAGCATTCGAAATAATCTAAATGGACAATATAAAACAGCAGATGCTTCTCCTTCCACCAAAATTGAGGAGGCACTTCGCCACTTTCATGTCTCTGATGACAAATTACCTTTAACCTTTCGCCTGATGAGAGTGCAAGGGCTACCAGAATGGGCAAACACCTCTTGTGTTTCTATAGGGGATGTAATCAAGGTACACTCTCACCTGGATCTACATAGTTTCCTGGATCTGAATGTTTAGTTTTCCTCACTTTAGAAACCAATGCTTGAATGGCTTACATCAAATACATTCACAAATTCCTCATGTTGTTGATGGATATTCGGTTGCTTCTGATGTTTGGTTGCAAGTAATCACTTTTCCTTTGTGTAATAAGGTTTTCAACACTAGTATGATGGTCCTTTACCATTCTCTGTGTTGTATAGGCAAGTCGCTCTTCACGCATGTTGACTGTGTGACTAGGACATACCTAATAGCTATAGTGATTGGTGCATCCCTAGATGGAACATAATGATTTTTTTATTGCCTTCTTTTAGCTGGTGAGTGTCTCTATATGTGTTTGGTGTGTGCATGAGTCATGCTGTAGCCATGGTCATTAGTTCTTTTGACCTACCTACATATTAGTTATATTCAAAATTATTCTGGGGCAATCTTCTGTGTCAAGTCGAACTCAACCCTTCATGGACTTGATTGACGAGGTGAGGTTGACCCATATGAATACTTTTCGTATCATCTGTCTTTCTAATTATCTATTTTGCTAATGTATTCATCTCCACAAGAATATTTGCCCCAACTTGGAGGACATGTTTCCTGAGTAACTGATTGCATTTCTATTTAATTGTGTGCTTGTTTTTCTTGTGTAGGGAGATGTGCTTCTTGCTATCCTTTCAAATTACATGGTGGACATGGAATGGTTGTTATCTGGTAATTCTCTTGCAATCTACATTTATGCTGATGCTATTTTTTCCTCTCCTGTTTCAAAAGGCTCACAGCGAGTAAACAGAGAAAGTAGGGTGGTTCATAACTGTAAGTGAAATTACAGCTTGTCCATGTATACAGAAACAGAGACAGAGACAGAGACAGACATATATACATATGTGGCCATTGTCGTATGCAATTAGCATGACGACGGGGTTGATCACTCATCATTTGCGTCCACTTTATTGCATTATACTCTCTCCATCTCTGTTTTTTAGTGCTTGTTATTCCTATTAATTATTCCCAATATTATTACATGGTCGATAAATAATTCATTCACAAAATTTCCTGTTCTTTTATGCCCTTACAATTACAGGCCCACTCAGGGACAGTATTTATGTGTAATTGAAAAATACAAGTGGAATTAGTCATCTTTTACATTTTCAAAAGCCGTTAATGAACTAGCGATTTTTGACACATTAGCGGCAAAATTGGTTATTACAATTCGTCGGCCCAATCCTTCATCTGAGGGTTTTGTCAAAGCTATGCAAATAAAGTGGGGCATATCCATTGAGCTGATTGAAAGCTTGTAATTTGTATTTATCTAACCTGGCGTCTGGGAAGCATTGCGTTATTTGTGGGAACAGATGGTCTGTTGGTGCCTTGTGCTTGTAATGAGAGGATACCTTCCTGTGCTTGTTGGTTTAGATGTAGAAAGTTTTCTCAGGTGTACTTTAAAGTTGCATTGATGTTTACTTGTGCAATCTGTCTATCAATTTTTTTTTAAAAAAAGAAAGAAAAAGAAAACTTGTGCAATCCGTTCAATCGTAGTGCTGCATCTGTCATGAAGTGGCTTCTGCTGTTACTTTATGTGTTTCATACAACCCAATTAATCTTGTCTTCTACCAGGTTAAGTAAACTGTTTACCTTATGTGTCTTGTAGCTTTTGTTTTGGGGATTAGTTGCTCATTATTTGGTATCTTTTGGTTCCGTTTCCGTTTTTGTTGTGATAGATCTGTTCCATTTTGAGGAATTTCTCCTGCTTTGCTTGCTTTTGATTTTGCTTCATTGTTTGCTTCCTCATATTCCATTCTCTCCGTTTGCGCTTTTCTGTAATAGCATGCCCGACACTTCAGAGAGTTCCTCAAGTACTGGTTGTCCATGGTGAGAGTGATGGTACGCTTGAATACATGAAGGTTTGTGTCATTTGTCTGAGCTCTGGGGTTCATCTCAACCTTCTTATCCAATACATGGACTTACTTAGCATCAGGTAGTCTTGTTCTGTAGAAAACCAAGCCTAGCAACTGGATTATGCACAAACCGCCTTTACCTATCTCATATGGGACGCACCATTCAAAGGCAATGCTTCTTGTGTACCCTCGAGGAGTTAGAGTAATTGTGCACACAGCAAACTTGATTCATGTCGATTGGAATAATAAAAGTCAAGGCTTGTGGATGCAAGATTTTCCTTGGAAAGGCCAACATGGTGCATGCAACGGAAGCGATTTTGAAAGGGACCTTGTTGACTATCTACAGGCTTTGAAGGTACTGATAATTGGTAACGCATGCTATGTGAAAGAGCAGTATTCTGGTGGGTAAAGAAAAACAATATATTGGAGAAACCAAAAGAAATCAATGCTAAGTGTGCATTCTGCAATGAAACTAAGTACTTTCCATGAAAAAGACTATCAACTAAATCAACTAAATCAATCGAAGAACAATGGAGGTGCTCTTTTACAAAGTCTTGACTTACTTGTCCTTTATGTGAGCAAGAGGGATTTCAATGCTATAAAGAAGGGAGGGGGGGCGTTGGCTGTTCTCATAGAAGAGCCCTTTCAACTCCAAAGTGATCATAGGTTACGTAGGAATGACCTAGAGGCTGTTGCCATCATACCTTTGAAACTTCTTAGCATCTGCATGACATTTCTCTGAACAAGTTAACGAGCATAATGACTTCATATTGTATCGCAAAACGACGATGAACAAATTAGGACTTTTGGTCAAACATACACACACGCACACACACACACACACACAAAAAACATATTCGGACAAATGGCAACCCCGTGTACTTGTGGCCCTGGAAACTGGTAATCAAATTAAAATTAGTTCAATATGTTTTGTCTTACGAAGTAGCACTTATCAGTTTTCTCGCATGTGCTTTTGATATACTGAGAGGCAAAGCTATTCACAATGTTGTCGTATACTTATATTCCTTAACTTTCATTTATACATTGCTTTGATGTTTTTGACCCTTTCTCTGTGTGGGCGCGCGCGTGTTTTGACAAGGATTTGTTTGACTTTGTAATTGCACTGCATCTCATGTATTTTAAGATGCACTGAGAGCATTTATTGTTTCTCTGTTGCTTCATCTTTCTTTTTGTTCAGATAACTTACGTACTTTGGATGATTGATGGCTGTTTTCCCTTATATGTTTTGTTTCTTTTCTTTTTCTTTTTCCTTTTTTTTTTCAGCTGCCTGAATTCACTGCTGATTTGCAAGCACTCGGCAGGTTCAAAATTGATGCTTCCTTCTTTAAGAAGTTCGACTATGGACATGCAGCGGTATAGTTGATTACTTTTTGGTAATTTGAACTAGTTTCTTGAATATAATAATTGTACTTGATTCTAGAAAAATATCAGGCTTGGATTGTTAGAAATGTTTGAATTTTGCAATACATTGTCAGTATTCTGTACATCCAGCTGTTTTTGTTCATGAATGATTGTGCTAAGTGTTTGGATGGATGCTAACAACATATGATTATGAAGAACGGGCTGAAATCCTATCACATGAGTTATGTGTTATCATCTACTACAGTCCCTTCTGGACAGTGATTTAAAAATTTGAATTTTATTTCTAGTTCTCACTTAGAAAAGCTGCCGCCTGAACCCACCACAGGCAGGAGCCTTCAGGTATTACTGTGCCGGGTAATGGTATTGTATTGCATTTGTTATTGCTCGTTATTTACAAAACCAACTGATTGTGCTCAATGATAGCTGTTCTTTAGCAGTCAAAATAAATGGTTACACAGACATAGTGCTTTTGATGTCTCATAAGTCGTGTCTGGCTGTTTTCTTTAGCTTAGGCACAGACATTTGACAGGAGTAAAATACCCCTCATAAATTGATTACTTTTTCTGGATGGGTACATCTAGATGTTTTTGCTTGTCATAGTTAGTGATGCTTGTTACTGAACTTGTAATTTGAACAAAGGAAGTTATTTTAGTTCCTATACTGTGGGAAGAGGATGTTAATTTGTGCATGCACTCATCTCCTGTGCTCTTAGTGCAGGATTTTCTGGGTTTCTTTCAATTGATGCTAAGTGCTGTTTTATGTTCTGCCCTCTTAATTTCATGAATCTTTTGAGCAGAAGTTCTTCCCCTATGATCCTTGAGCATTTGTTTTGGTGCATGTTTTAGATCATCCTAGCTTATTTGAATTTTGTTGGGGCCAGAAGTGGAGGGTGGCATTCTGTATGGTATTTCATTGTTTGATGTGGTGGATTTCATCTATGGCTCTATCCTCAAATTGTCTCCCAGTCTTCAAGCGTCTGAATTATTCTGGTGGTTAAGGAGTAATCTTTTTGCCAAGAATTACACACCAAATTGTTATATAGATATTATTATCTTTATTTTTTTCAGAAGTGTCAGAAGTATGACTTGGTTAAGCTTGTATTATTATTAACATCTTTAGGTCAGACTGATTGCTTCAGTTCCTGGGTATCATTCGGGGACACATTTAAAGAAGTGGGGTCATATGAAGCTACGGTCTGTATTGGAGGGACATGCTTTCGATGAAGAATTTAGGAGATCACCTTTGGTTTATCAGGTACTTGAGGAGAATTTTGCTATCCTACTAACTTTTTCACAGTCCTTATCTATCTTGCTTCTGGGGCTCTATTTTTCTTCCTTTGTTTTTTTTTTTGGGGGGGGGGGGGGTTGTTGCTGGCACCTATGTGTGAAGTTTCTTTCACCTGTCTTTATGTTCATTTTTCTCAATAGTAGCACAGTTGGTAGAATCATATGAAGCTACAGTCTGTTTTGCAGGGACATACTTTTGGTGAAGAATTTAGGAAATCACGCCTTTGCTAGGCTCTTTTTTATTCTCATGATATCTTTACACTGTTGTGCAGTTTTCATCGCTTGGGTCTCTGGATGAAAAATGGATGAATGAGCTAAGATCTTCAATGTCATCTGGTTTGTCAGCGGATAAAACACCTCTGGGTTTGGGAGAACCACTTATAATATGGCCTACTGTGGAAGACGTCAGATGGTCATTAGAGGTAGCACACAAACAATTTTTCTTGCAACTTGATTCTTTTCACGTGCATAATTGAGGGTTTTTTCCCCCCTTTGGCTGCCGACAAAATCTCAGTTGTCAGCCATTTGATTGTTTTGTTTTTAATGGTTATTATTGCAGTTGTAAGTTTTCTATATCTTTATTGTTTGCAACTAAGGAATATTTAATGCTTGCTATTACTGCTTCATGTACCTCTGCTGAATGATGTATAAAAAAACAATGTCATTCTGTTTCTCTTTTCATTGTCTGCATTTCCTGAATTTCAACTGTTCTTGATGTGGTCAAAAGGAGACTGCCTATTTGTTCCAAGATGGCAATTACAAAGAATCGACTTGCAGTTGGATTATGGTGGACGTTTGAATGGATCAAAGACTGGAGGGATTCATCATCAATATTAGGCTTTAGGAAAGATCTTTCTTCGTAAAAATTATGATCTGGACTTTGTCGGGTTGACTGTGATTTTCAAAGGATGTCGTATTTTGCAGTTTCCTTTAGTACATTTAATGACTTGCATGCATCTGGGCTGGTGCACTGAGGATCACTGAAGCAATGTCTTATTTAGCGAATTTTCATCTTATCTTCATGTGCAAAGTTTGTACCTGAAGCAACGAGGCACTTTTTATTCAGGGATATGCAGCTGGAAGCTGTATCCCAAGTCCTGTGAAGAATGTGGAGAAGGAATTTTTGAAGAAGTACTGGGCAAGGTGGAAAGCTACCTACACTGGCCGCTGGTATCGTCTTTTCATGGAGATCCATGATTTGTGATATGCTGCTTAATACTGCTGTTGTATTATGTAGTTAATTGCTGTGTCTATTAGCTACTAGGTTGTTTGCTTTTGTGTTCATTGTGTTGACAAATACTTATTCTCGATCCAGGCTGCCTCTCTCATTAGAGTTTGTTCAGTGATGTCAATGGGAGCTCATCTAAGTAAATATTACAAGGACAGCCTTACAAAATTAAAACATTTGATAGACATGTGATAGATCTTTGATGACATGGGTTTTCAATAGATTCAGTGACACTTAAGGAGGAATCAGTATATGTTATTGATTGTCATGTTTCCCTGTCATTAATGCATATCTCAATTTTCCTGAAATCTACCCTTAACCCCATTTCTCCTATTAATAAGTAATTTCTAAAATTGGATATTAGGAGGCTAGGGGATGAGGCCTTTAATGTGCAAATAGCAGGCCTCACAATGTTTCCAGATACTTAATGGAAAAAGCTACTGTAAACCTGACAAATAAGTAATATGTTAAGCTTCCCCCCCCCCCCAAAAAAAAAGAGTCTTACCACGGCTACTAGCATGGAGTTGTTTGTCCCCTTTCTTTGTATTTTAGGAACTACAGGTTTTTCCCTACACCTATCTGCCTTTGTCGGGCTTGGTCAATCAATTTACGTTATGCATGTGAATTTCTTTCGTTCAAATGTCTTCCCTTTCATTGTACTTTTGTTGCTGATGTGCATGACTTCTTTCTCTGAAGTCCGATAACTCTTTATTAACTGCTTTCTGCTGAAAGCCTGACAGCAATGATCATAACAGTGCTATTTACTTTCTCAATTAGTTGGAATTTTGTCATCACCACTGCATCTATGTTTCTTGTTTCATGCAAGAGTCATGCGTTGAGCCTGCAGTTGGCTGGCATGTGCCAAACAGGATCAACTCAAATGGTTTAGGAGGAAAAATGGGAAATTGTAGTTCCTATTATAGACTCTGCTATGTTAATTGTTGGCAATGATAATTACACTTGCCCATATTTTTGCAGCCGTGCAATGCCTCACATAAAGACATTTGCCCGTTATAATGGTCAGAACCTTGCGTAAGAAAGCTTCTCTGAGCTTTTTTTCTTCTCTTGCACTTCCAATCTTCCACAAACCTCTTGCCATTGGGATTCTCATGACGACCATGTATCCATAACAGTTGGTTCTTGCTAACTTCAGCAAATCTCAGCAAGGCAGCCTGGGGAGCCCTTCAAAAGAATAATTCTCAGCTGATGATTCGTTCCTATGAGGTATTTGTCATGTTTTATAAGTACTAAAGATTTGTAAGTTGTCATAAAATAAGATTTCATGTTCTGTATACGTAGTTACAGTACATATGTTTATGAACATATCGAAGAGTTGTAGGGCTCAAATCGCACAAGTGTGGTTGGAAGGTGGAGATTCTGCCTTTCTTATTTCACAGTTTTCCAGTCCCGAGCCCTCCACCACCAGACAGTGCTCCTAGTGGACCCACCTTACCCACAATAGAGAATTGTTACCTGTGTGGATTCCATTTATGCCACTGTTAGTCTGTCATTGTAGTTCTTGTCTCTGTATGACCTTAACAGATGTTGAGTTTTGTGGAGAAATCACAATCCCAAGATGACATGAAAGACACGGGGAAGAAATGTATGATATCTAAAATTGTTGCCACAAATGATCATTATCTTAGCATAACTGTTCTCGTTTAAATATATGCTGGAAATTTCTGTGGTTCAGGTCAGGGTAGTTTGGAGGTTATCTAGAACGATCTTGGGTAAATTGGTACTGCCCTGGAGGTTTGAATAGATGGTGAAAAGTTCTATGACTATCGATTTAGATTTGAAATGTTCTGTGCCATCTCATGGCCGGTAGAGAATTGTGCTGCCTTGAATTTGCTGCTGTTCCCACTGCTTTTATATGCTGTTATTGGAGGCAACGCATAATTTAGTTTTAGACTGTTAAAGGGCGTGGCTCAAAACTTGCAAGCCCGAGAGTTCCGAGCTTAGCTTTTGCTTAGACGGCATCAAGCCAGTTTGGAGCTCAGCTCAGGTTATTTTTATGTCTTCTTTTCCCTTTTGCCGCCGCCCCGGGGGGGGGGGGTGTTGGTTGGAGTAATATCCTGCACTTCTGAAAATGGTGAGGATGGAGAGCGAAATGATCATATGAAAAAATAAAATTCAAAATAAAGCTAGCAATTTATAAGTTGAGACCACACAATTACGTGAAGCTTTCAGCACCAAGACCATAAAGTGTCATAAACCCAGTAGATGGGAAAGACATCTAATTCGTGGAGATGTAATTATTGTCGGTTACTCGAGTCATGCCAATGAGGGCCAAAGCATGAATATTGGTATCTCTAGTGCAGCCAGATCAGAGGGTTACTTCTCGGGTAATGTAGATGCCCAAGGAGGGAAGATTTTTGGATGAGAAATCATGTAAGTTTGGGTTTAGAAGGATATAAGAGGTGGGGAACTTGAGGTTGAGGAGTATGGCGATCATAAGGCCATAAGTGCCTTAATCGGACTTCTAAGTTGGGCTGAAAAAGTTGACCATAAACTGATAACCTGATCTGATTGAGCCCAATTGTACCTGATTTCAGACTTGAAATAGGCTTATCACAATTTTGACTTTACCCCTAATTCAGCTGCTCTAAGATTTCCTGCGAATGTTGCTTGTATTTGTGAAACAAATGTATCTGACCAATTACTACTGGACCCAAACCCAAAGAACCTAACCCAAACCCAAGCCTTCACCGGGCATAACATGACAAAAAGTTAATCTTGCTTGAACCTGTTCGAATTATGTATTTTGTTTAGTCTTTTTGAGAGGGGGTTTCCATGACCATGGGAGCAATCTAAACTTCATATATATATATATATATATATATAGATATATAGAGAGAGAGAGAGGAGGTATTGGAAGATTTTATTTTATTTTAATTTATACCTTTTTTTTGGGGGGGGGGGGGGGACAGTGTTTCTGGAATATTATAATCCTAAAATGATTAGATAAGGGCTGGTTTGGATAGAACTGGATGAGATTGGGTTGTACAGTCAGGTATGAGCGTACCTCTGAAACCAGCTGTACTGGTGTGTAAGCCATTTTGATGATTTGTATGGAATCTTCATTAAAGACTCACAAAATTTGATGATTACCTTAACCTATCAGGCTAGTATTCAATAACACAGGGATTGTTATTAAGAAGTTAAGGCTATTCTGATGAACGACAATACAAGAAAGATACCACATGTGATTTAGAGAGAGGTCAAGGATTGCTGATCACTAACTCATTATACAAGAGTAGCAGAACATAGTTATGAATGGGGAAAAGGAATAGAGGCTGGAAATACCCCCAATCTGGCCTGATCTTTCGCTCTCCCAGCTGCAGTCCTCCATTGCATTTTACATAATTTCAAAATTTTATGTCGAGCTTCTGTCTGCAGTTCTGTGTGTTAATGACATACCTCCCTTCAACCTGCAATATACCCAACAGCGCATTGAAGAGTGCTGCTTCCCTTTCCTGAGTCAAAAGATTTCAAATTATCACCAACTTCTATCAGTGTATTTCGTTGCTTTCCGTCATCCTCGAGCATCCCATTAAAGATCAAGAATACTTAAATCCGACCTGCGGCCCAAGTGGGCTGAACCGGTGCAGGCTCTTTGATGGTAACTGTTCCCCTGCTCATCTTTCTGTCTGTATCTACTTTTGTGATAGGCATAGAAGACTAACCAACCATCACTAACATACGTGGACGCCATATGGCCTCTAATTTCATAATCATTGCTGAGGATTTTAGATGTTTTTATTTCCTTCACTTGGAGGGTGGTAAGGGTTCCTGTAGCTTCAAATTTATGTACTTGGAAATTGGAACTCATTATGGATTAATTTATTTTGGCATTGATGTGAACATTTTGATGTATGTTTCCTTTAATGCCTTATGTTCAATGTTTGTAGTACTGTCAGGCCTCTCGGACTGGACATATACTTTCTTCCTCCCATCTTTTGTATGGCTGGAGTTTATGTTGATGCATGTGAATATGTATTCATTGTTGGCTGGTACATTGATTTTATCGCTAATCCTTGTTATTTATTCTGTGTGAATCGATCAGCTGGGTGTGCTGTTTTTGCCTAGTGTACTCAAGAACACTTGTGGATTCTCTTGCACTGAGGTACCACTTCTATTCTATTGTTAAATATTTAGGAAGCATGTATGGATGTGGAACTTCTATCGTGTGAAGTTTTATTATCATGGGGCAAAGTATGTTTTCTTTTTTTTTTTTTTTGGTTGGAATAACGTGTACACTTTCTGGGATACGGAGCTTGAGCTCAGGTTTAAATCCAGCCTGAAATTCACACCACCAGATCTCTGCCACCCAAGTCAATGTTTGCGGCAGCCTTACTTTCTCGTCTACAACTTCAAACTGGTAGAGAGTTTGTCTCGTGCACGAATGCTTGTTACAATAATTTTGAAATGCCTTGTATCTGAATTACTGCACCACTATGCACAAATAGAAATTTTGATAGCAAGTGTTTCACAGTTCCATGTGTTCCAAGATTCATTGATTTGTAATATTCCTCATGCCATTGTGGTCACTCAAATGGATAAACGTTCTTCATGAAAAACAATTTTTCTGTTACACTTACTATTTTCATTTTCTGCAGGATAAAACTAGACCAGTGGATCATCCAGTTCGGAAGACGAAATTGGTGTCCCTTGCTTGGTCAGGAAGAGCAAATCCTGATTCTGACTATGAGATTGTTCCACTTCCTGTCCCCTATGAACTGCCTCCACGGTTGTACTCCTCACAAGGTTAGTCACAGTCCCTTTTTCTGCTTTTCTATCTCCTTTTTCTTCTCCTGAGAATGCATTTTTCATATACTACTTTTGAAGATTGACTTCTTTTTGTCATCTTGGCCTATTCTGTTTGAGACATGGCAGTAATTTTCAATCCTTAATGCACAGATATTCCGTGGTCTTGGGACCGGACATACAGACAAAAGGATGTATATGGTCAAGTTTGGCCTAGATCATAGCTACAATCAAGGCATGCACAAACCTCTCGCTTTATTGCATTTCTGTTCCCAGCGATATCCATATTTCGGTCCTGGGCTGGGTCCTCTGGGAACCTAAATTGGACTAAGTGAATGTGAGCAAGTAGTGAATTTTATTTTCCGACTTTGATCAATCATCCTGGCTATCCACAGTCCAAGAAAATGACATTCAGGCAGGCTCTATTCAAGTCTCAAGATGCCTGGGCCTGTGGTTAATTACTCTTGACTGGCATGAAGCTGGCTATAGGGAAGGCTCTACTGTGGATGACTGACATGTCATAATCCACCAAGGTATTCCTGAAAAGTAGATGCATAGCATCTGCATTCTGCATTCTGCATTCTGCATTCTGCAAGTCTTGTGGTCTCCCGTCTTCAGCTTTTCAAGCCTCTTATGTGACGTTGAACTGGTTCAAAGTGGCTTCATGTGCTTGTGAATTTCAGTGGGCGTAACTTCTGAGCTCTTAACTGACTCTCAGTTTTTATTTCTATTTTTGCAGTAAGATTTATACTTTCCTGCCAATGTATGGCTGAGAACAAGGATAAATCAAATTGGTTTGGCATTGCAAAATGAGACATGGCCGTTAGTTTAGTTCATTCATTCTACCACCTGATGCGTCGGTTGCTCAGTTTTGCACAGATTTTTGGCTCACTAACTGACCCATGAGATGTACAATGAACAAGCTGGCATCGCCCTCTCTCCTCCCAAGCATTTAAAGGGTTTGGTGTTGCCAAGCCAAATTAGGAGGACGGAAAAATAAATAACTAACAAAAAAACACCAGTTTATCAAACCAAACAACATACCAACCGCCATGGTCCAACCCCCCTTCTCAGAACTGTTCTGATTGAATTGAGAAGTTTCAGTTTTCCATTAATGATTGGGTTCAACATAGGGGAAGCCCCATTGTTGGTTAGTGTTGAACTGCGACGCATTCAAAAAACCCATCTCCAATCTAGAAAATTGATGGCCTTGGGATTCGAGCACTGGTGTTGGCAACCAACAGAGGACTTGGATGCCCACTAGAGTAAGGTTCCTTATGGGGCCTTCTGCACACAAGTGTTAAGATTTTTCTCTAGCCGTAATGCTGTTTCAATATGTGCAAATATGTGCAAAGAATTAAACCACAGTGACAAATGAAACTATATTTCAACAAACATTGATATTCATAAGCAACGGAAAGGTTGTCTTCGTGTGACAAAAGGTCATGAGTTCGAGTCATGGAATCAGCTACTGACAAAGTCAGGTTAGGCTACCTACAATTCACCCCTGGGGTGCGACCCTTCCCTGAACCCTGCGTTAACGCGGGATACTTGTACACCGGGTTGTCTTTTATTGATATCCATATATTGAAAAATATATGTCGAATGGAAGCAGGAACTGTAGGAAAGCAAAGAGAGTAATGGGGATGCAAGCAACAAGCCCATTAGTATGAGAGCCCATATTATTCCCTTTTGGAAAATGATGAAGCCTGTAGTCGCAAAGGCTATTGTCATTGTTGCTATCAACATGAGCAACAAGATCAACCCCAACATGATTTTTGGAGGTAATGATCTGTAGAAGTTTCCTCTTGAAGAAATTTAAATTTGAAGCTAAAACAAATCGGGGAAAAAAGATCAAAATTTTGTCCCTTACTCTTTCCACATTGTTATAGATCAATATTTATTCTCGGGATTTTCATTTCAATAAGTTGTTCCAAAATAATTGTGATCTCCATTATAACAATTTGACTTATAAAATTTTCAACCCAAGGTGTGTTCTTCACAGTTCACAGGAGTATCTTTTTTTTTTTTTTTAAATACCGTTGTTTGTATATGTACATTTTCATTTTCATGTTAACTTTAACCAATAATCACATGAGATATATACACAAATTACACAAAGAATAGAGGAGAGGGGCTTCCTCCATCCCTAATTATCAACCCATTGGACTTGGACATATGCATAGTAGACTTACTGGTCGACGGTTGAGAGGAACTAATATGTAAAAATGTGTTGACCTTTCATGTTTGACATCAAAACAATAATTTATTTCTTAAAAGACAACTTTTATTAAAATATAATTGCCAAAAGTTTTCCCCAAAAAAATAGAATTTTACTTTGTATAAAAAATCACATCGAGTCCTAAAACTTTAGTCTCAAACACCTCTTGATTAATATATAACTAATTAAACAGGTAAAAAAGAATGTATCTCTTGCTCTTTTGATAAAATTATCCTTTAAAAAATAAGCCTTGGGAATATTCGTTGCCATAGTTTATTTCAAAATAGTTACAACTTCAAGTATAACATTTAATTTATCAATGTTTGAACCAAGATATATATACATATCTTCTTTACTTGAATACACGATCTTTTTCACTCCCACTGATTATCGATGTACATTTCGATTTCATTTTTAAAGCTAACTAATAATCACCTCGTATATACATACAAATTATGCCAAAAAATGAAAATAATAAACTTCCTCCCTTTCTAAACGTCAGCCCTTTTGAAAATTTATGTGCAAAAAGACGTGTTAAGCTCTCACATTTCACCTCAAAAATGTTGATTTATTTCTTAAAAACAACTTTTGCGAATCTTATCTCCTAAAATTTAAATCAAGTCCTGCAACTTCAATCACTAATAGTCCTTTAGAAATAACTCAATATCACAAGTATGGTATATAAGTATTAAAATAATTTACACTATAGTATCTGCACTTTGGATGTATTTCTATTTTTAGGATCCACTTTTTAAAACTAATTATAAAGTACCTCAACTTCTAATGAGACAATTTTATAGGTTTTTGATATAAAAAGACATGATTGTTGTTTAATAAAATGGAATAATTTAGAAAATCTAAAGTGAATATGAAAATATAATCAAAACAGCATGAAAATATATTAAAAAATTTATAAAATTTAAAAACAAAGCTAATAGGAAACTTATGAATATTTATACATGAAAAGACAGTTCGGTGCACAAGCATCCCGTGTTCACGCAGGGTCCGAAAAAGGGCCGCACCCCAAGGGGAGAATATTAGGCAGCCTAACCTGACTTTGTCCGTGACTGCCTGCAATTCATATATTTTATACTTGGTTTAGATTTCTCTTAATTAACATTTTCTTATCATCATTATCAATTGTATACTCATAACAAATTTTCATCGTGTGAGTTAGTGTCATGTGTAGAAATCAAAGAAGTTTTTGCTAAGATTTTCATCCCTCTTTTTTAATTACATAGGCAGCTAAGGTGTAGAACCTCAATTATCTTTTATAAGTTGGCTATTTTAATTTTCAATCCCTCTATCTTCATTTCTTTCTATGAAATAAACAAGTACTAAATATAAATAAGAGATGTAATTGTTCCAATTAGTTACGACTTAAAAATCGAATGTAAGACTATCTTCTTGATATTTCATAGCTTAAATCTTTTAATGGCACATTTTAAATACTTTTACGTAAAAATTATCTCAAATTTTTATTCAATTTTTTGGTTTCTTCCACTTAAATCATATTTCATCTACTGATATCATTTCATCTATATGTATCTTTCAATATAGTTGAACTTAAATGTACAGAGAAATTTTGGATCTTTTGGACCTTTTAACTATAAGTATAATCTTACAGTTGTGTTATACAAATTTCATTAAATTATCTTGTTATACATCATGTACTAATTTTAATTTTGAAATCATGAGTAATTCATTTCTTTGCATCGGTTTTCATTAATATATTATCATTTTATTACATTTATATTCTTTTATATATTTTTTAATAACAATAACAAGTCATTTAATCACATTGCACACATTGCGTATGATTCCAAACTAGTAAAAATATAGGAAGTGTTTGGTAAACAACTTTTTGGATATCTTTTTAATTAAAAAGAATTTTTTGGACCAAAATTAACAGTTTAATCTAGTTAAAAAACTAATTAAGGTGTTTAATAGAATAGCTTTTTGGGTCCAAAAAGTTAATTTAAAAAAGTAAATTTGATTAGCTTTTTGGAATAACTTTTTGAAAAATTAGCTTTTTGTCTCACAACTTTATTAGCAACAGCTAATTTCACCAAACAGTTTTTTTACAATAGCTAATTCAAACAGCTAATAAAAATACCTAATTCAGATAATTAATAACTAATAACTAATATAAATAACTAATAATAATCAGCTAACAACTATTTATCAACCAAGGAGGGTCATAAAGAAATTCATCAATGTGTACGCACCACAACAAAACATACAAACATTGAATAATGTACACTCTGAATTCTCATTGGTTTTCAGGTAGAATAGAAGGAAAAAGAAATGGCAACCTTTTATTTGAGATTCTTCTTAAAAGTATCTTCATGTAATCCAAAACTGGTGTTGTTATCTTATCAAATGAGAGAGTCATCATAGAACACTACCCAATTGAGTGTTGGCATTATTTGATGAAAAGATGTGATTGACTGATGCAGAATTATTCATATCAATTCTTCATTTGCCATTCATTCATTGCTTCACCTTTGATCATCCTATGATCATCAAATCAAACGCCCCCCCCCCCCCCAAAAATAAAAAGCACAGAAAATTTCAAATGTTGGCATCGACAAGGTTCAGTCCTTCCAAGGCCCAACTAAACCCACCACCGCCGGTACCCGAACCGAACCCATGCGACCCACCCGTTTCTCAGCCCCACAAGCTCAAGGGGAGTGCGAAGCTGAACCGCTGGTCCATGGCTCGGGCCATCCAATCCCATCGGAAGTTGGACCGGCCGGCTGAGAAGTCCGGTCGAGCCGCCGCTGAGGTTGTCAACCCGCCGGTTAAACACGATGACGGCGTCTCTGAAGGAATTAACGAAGAAGATGGCAGTGGGAAGTCGATCTATATTGTTTCTGACGGAACTGGGTGGACGGCGGAAAATTCCGTTAGCGTGGCGCTGGCCCAGTTCGAGCATTGCTTGGCTGATCACGTCTGCTCTGTAAATACGCACATGTTTTCTGGGGTAAGTTTGACAATTCACATATTCAATGGGAGTTTATTTAAGTGATGGAATTAAGGACTTTATTTCGGATGAATGAATGAATGTTATTAATTTAATATTAATTGTGTGACTTTAGTTTATTGATTACCTGGGTAGTTTGAGTTTGAGCATTTTTGTTCATCAAAGGGGTTTGTTTGGCCCCGCAACAGCGGAACTCATACTAGGAGGTATTGATATTGTTGTTGTGTAAAGGGATTTGCTTGCGAGTGAGACTGTTGAGGATGGAAATTAGAGGGATTTGTTACTTTGTCAGGGATTCTATCATTGAATGCTAGTTCTATTGTTGAAACGCAGTTTTAAGTATTTTGATGAACTTTGGTTTTACTGTTGTGGATGGATGAATGTATAAGGTCGTAATACTTAGGGATAGGATCTCATCCGTTGTAAAATTTGAGTATCGAGTTCACATATTGACGTCCCGTCTATGTTTGGGAGCATCATATGTAGCTCTACCTAATCCCCAAATATCAAAGAGTCGAAGTCTCATCTATGTTTGTGAACATCATATGTAGCTACCTAATCCCCAAATATCAAGGAGACTAGTTCTGTTGGACCATAAGTTACGAACTTTTGATCGTCGACTGTTCAATAGATGAGCAATAGAGGACACTTCGGTGAGCATTTCCTTTAGTATACGATAAGCCGAAGGATAACATTTTGCTTTAGCTCATTATAGTTCAAGTTGAGAAAATTGGCGAAGAGGCGTCCTTTTCAATTTTCTGAAAGTTGACAAACAAGGAAATCGTAAGACTCGAAGTCTCTGAAACTTATGGATGCTTGAAAATTTTCTAGAAGATGAAATGAACAAGTGTATTACAACTCCGTCCTCTTCCGACTGTATTCTAATCAGTTCTGCTTGATGTTGGAGCAGATAGATGACATGGAGCGTCTAATAGAAATAGTGAAACAAGCAGCCAAAGAAGGTGGCATGCTAGTTTACACTCTTGCAGATCCATCCATGGCAGAATCTGCAAGAAAAGCCTGCAAACTGTGGGATGTACTATCCACCGATGTCCTAGGCCCAATAACTAAGGCAATAGCCTCTCATCTCGGTGTCTCACCTTCAGGCATTCCTCGCTGGGGTGCAGGGCGAAACTCTCCCTTAAATGAGGATTACTTCCAAAGAATTGAAGCCATCGAGTTCACAATCAAGCAGGATGATGGGGCTCAACCTCAGAACTTGAGAAAGGCTGACATTGTACTCACTGGTGTCTCTCGAACTGGGAAGACTCCATTATCGATTTACTTGGCTCAGAAAGGATACAAAGTCGCAAACATTCCCATTGTAATGGGTGTGGAGCTGCCAAAAACATTGTTTGAGATCAGCTCACATAAGGTTTTTGGCTTGACTATAAATCCAGTGGTGTTGCAGGCAATCCGAAGGACTCGAGCCAAGACTCTGGGCTTAGCTGAGAGTGATGAGTGTCACTACTCGGAGATGGATTATGTCAAGCAAGATTTGGAATATGCTCGCAAAATATTTGCACAAAATCCCAGTTGGCCGGTAATCGGTAAGGAGCTTATGTGGTATATTTATGTTCACTTCATCTGGTGCCCTCAGACATTTGCTATACGACTCTAATGTTACAAGGAACTACCAAATTGTGTAGAGGATCTGTCAAACTTTTGGAAGGACTCAAACTTGCAGAGGAGTTTTAGAACTTACGGCCGGTTCAGAAACTTCTAGGGATCTGAAATTGGTCCTGAATTTTGATAGGAGACTATATGAACTTAAGCAATACGTAATTTGTTAGGATGGGCATCCTGATTGCCAAAAAATAACAAACTCATTGTTCTTGGGTTGTTTTTGTTTGTTTTAATCAGCTGTACAACGTTGTTCTTACAGCTAGTTAACTGTTTGCAGAGGTGACAAGCAAAGCAGTGGAAGAGACAGCAGCCATTATATTGGGGCTGTACTATGACCGGAAGCAGAAGTGTTGGATTCCCAGAATTTCAAAGCGTTACTAGGGATTGAACGGCAGTTTCAAAGTAATTGTTGCGATGCTGAAACAGAGGAGGGTATTGACTCCTATGAGATACGCTAATTAACAATCATATTTGCTGTTTATGTGTATAACTATGTATGGCTGTTCCATACTGTGATTGTTGTTTGCACATTACTTGATGTACAGTCATAAGCATGATATAGAATGCCAAAATTTCTTCCCCCATAAACGAACCAGGCTTGCATATGTGAAGGTTAACATGTGGAGCTAATGTTGCTCAAAGCTTAGCATCGTTGGATTTGTTGAAGTTTGATAATGCAACTGACTAATAATTTTCGCGGATCCTTGGTGTATAGTGCTATGTTAGTGATTTTCTCGCTGAAGTTGGGCTCAGGCCTGTCAAGTTTTCCTATTTCTACAGCAAGTCTGTGCCATTTGTGATACACTGTCTGGCAGAGTCTGGCTTGCACTACCGTCCCTGTTCATTAGCTCGTTGCTACAGTTGTGTTATATTACAGTCCAATTGCAAGGTATGACTTGAATCTCATATCGATCATATGAAGGGTTGATATGGGTTTATATAGACTTTAAGTTCTCCTAACCCTTGAGCTAGCTTTTACGATGGGCGCTTCTAAAGAGTTATATTGATTGGTATTAGAGCCAAAACATCATGTATACATGCCCTGAGTCAATAGAAAGGGCTACCTATTGCCAAAGTTAAACCTTTTTTTTTGGGGGGGGGGGGGGGGGGGGGGACGACAGTTGCAGATCGTAGTTGATTGCTATGGTTTAATTGCAAGGTATGGGGTATAGGATTTACAGACTTTAGGTCGAACTAGTTTTGGCATGGGTTTTTGCAAGGATCTGTATCATTTTATTAGTTTTGATTACCTGGAATTAGTTGTCTTAAGTCAAATTCAGTTTCAAGAACACTCAGAGAGTACAAAGCTCAGGTTCAAGAATATCCCTCCCCAACCCCCCCCCCGCCCCCCAAATTTCAGCTAACATCCCAACGCTGAGTGCCATATCCTCAGCCGTGCATTTTTGCTAAATTATCAAAAAAGGAAGCGATACCCAACAAACACAAGAGCATGAGCAAAAACAGGCGTTTCCTGTTGCAATAGACAAAGCTTGAGAAATACTTATATTTTTATTTGCATTCTCTCATCACATGAAAGCCACCCACACCCCACAATCACAGAAAAAGTGCTTCACTTGCGGTTAAATGTAGTCTGCCAGAAAAAGTGCAAAACGTGAAGTGAGCAAATGGAACTGATGATCAGACACCCAACAAAGTGCCCATAAAAAGTGCACAATGATCACCTTCTCTCTCTATCTTTAATCTTTTTGTATAAGTAAGAAGCAACAAGCATGGTCCAACACTATACAATAAACAAAAGCACTCTGTCTCTCTGATCCCACAAAAACATAATTCACATCAATATCTTGTATCTCTCATAGTGCTTCTCTGTGCTGTACGACTCAGCCATTCATTTTGCTTCTCAGCATGCCTAATCTTAAGAAATTAACCTTAGTCACGCTTATCGGAAAGTCGGTCAACTGTCAGCTGTTAGTGACTCTGACATCCTTTGCACATTCTCTGTTTCCCATAACTACCCGTTTTATTTTTTCAGAGGAGATATTCGTTCGAGCAGTTGGGGGCCGCCACAATGTAGTTTGCATCTCCGGTTTTTGTCCAGGTCACTATTGCCAATCCAAAACGTCGTCTTTCTCACTAGGGTTCTTCATGGAGAGTGTGAAGTAAATCAGTAATATTGTTCCGAGGCTGGACCTAAAAGGACATTCATGTGAACCAATGTACTCAGAATAAAATATCCAAAAAAGGGAAGTGGTCTGACGAAAAGGATAGAAAGGACTTACAAAGTCGCGAAGAAGAGGAGGATTCTTTTCGGGTCCAAAAACCAGGAGGGTGGGGAGCGCTTGAAACTCGACCTGTTGCCCCACCTTCCATCTGCTGCTATGGTGCTCACACCACCTGTTTTAATGGTGATCTGATGCTGCTGGTGCTGATGCTGATGTTGGTCAGTTTTTTTGAGATCTGATGACCCGATTGGTAGGGTAGAGGGCAGAAGTGATTTTTCGGGCATGGGCACAACTTGGGTGGCTGCAAATTTGATGAAATTGTGCCAAATGTTTAGGGAAATAATGGTTAGCCTAAAATCTCAATCATTCAATGCTCCCCTAGTAAAGGACACTATGTGCATCTGAGTTGGTGGTATACAAATCAGATGCAATAATTCGAGTTCTGTACTTCCACAAACTAATCAATGAACACCACCCGAAAAGGAAACATGAGGAAACCAAATCGGTTAAACTGATTCGATCTGCTCACCTTGTTAGGCTGCCACACTAATGCAGTTCACAAGCGTATGTTGCCATCAGGGTGGTCCTAAGTGATCCTAAGGTACAACCACCAATAGCATTTATAGTCCCTAAAAAACTACCTGATATCATAGAGAAAGAGCCTTAGAATTTGATTATCGATTCTTGGATTCACGTCGACTGTGAGGTACAACTGCACCCCTCATGTGTCTTTGATGCACTCATGTTCATGTCCGTTAGGCGGACATTGAGGCCCCACAACCTCAACAGCTACCCTCCCACATTAAAGTTAGCATTTTAATATAATTAATCGAGAATGCTAATTGAGCTGCCTGGCACAAAGCTGACTACATTGCACAAAGTGATGTGAAGTGTGAACTCAGCACAGGAGCGCAACAATAACAGACAAAACCAGCGCGGGTCTTATGATCAGCGCGCGTCTTATGAGCACGAAGCTTTGTGACTTATAACTTCGGTTAAAGAGAGGGGGGAGGGGTTCAGGTCTATGAATCCTTACCCCCAAGCTGCAGTGAGACTGCTTCAATTAGACATTTAGAAAGCTTTATTTACCCCAAGGAAGGGGACGGGCATAGGGAGGTCAACAAAATAAATAAAAAACAGAGAGAAGATGGACAGGCATTATCCTTTCATATCTCTTCTTGTGATTGCTTTTTCCTTTTTTTTTTGTTTAATTGCCAATTATTACATGATAATGTCATAATACAATATTTAATACCATTACCAACAATAATGGTAATGAAGCTGAAGATCATGATTGTATCATAAACAATCCGGATCATAATACGACAATTCAATGTCCCTTTCAACGCACACGTGGACGAACTAAGGCGCCTGCACAACTAAGCCATCCGACAAATCCAGGCTGTTTTATTTGTTGACTTCTGTAAGTATTTTCAGTTTAAGATACTCAATTAACAGCTAATATTACACAATAATCAGTCTAAAGCCTCTCAAGTTTTTGTCATCCAAACCAAATCTTGTGGTAAAATGTTAAGAATACTAGCCGTCAGTCGAAGCCATCAATTCACATATATGCTCTGCTACATCTCATAAGCAAATTCTGCTAGCCTGTCATGGATCCCTCTAGTATTAATGTATTATCCATATGTATGCAGCCACACCTCTAACCAGAACACAGTTTTGCAGTAATTCGAGCTCTGGTAAGTAGGCAATGCGAAAGTTCCTTGTCAATGACCTAACAAAGTATTGCGGAACCTAAAAGGCATAACTACTTCGAGCATACTCCTACCATCATGTAACCTCAATTGCCAAAAGTTAAGGATATTCATCATACCTGTGGGTGAAGAGGAAGGAGCAAGGTGGTCATCTCTATCATTAATCTTTCTCTCAGCAACACGCTGAGGCCCTTTCCTGGAAAAGCTTCTTTGCAACTTTTGCACGACAAAAGCACAAAGAAGACAAAGCACATCATTAATTGCCAATTGCTTTGCATCCACCAGCAACACACAAAAGCAAGCAGTTTTTGCTCAAACACTTCAAATTATTACACAAGTTCTACACTTATAACTACATACAAACCCACAAATTGTATTCAATCATGTTAGAACTCACTACGAAAAACAAACCTTCTATGCCGTCACCTGCCAAACACAAAGGAAAAACAAAAAAGGACCAAACCAATGCCTTCAAAACCGACTACCACATAGTGCAGGCGACTGAAATGCAGGCAATCTTACTCATATAATTCTATTTTCGAGAAATTAATATCTCTTAACTCTAGATTTGCAAGTTGGAAGGCACCCCATAACGCCACAATTAAACGAGTAAATGACAATTTACCAAAGATTTTGCCCTCACCCATTATTATCCATAGCAAGAAGAAATTCACCAAAAGTGGCTCTTGCAGTTTTCTAAAAACGTGAAATACCATCTACCTCTCCAACCACAATCATGGTAGAAACAAACGAAATCCGAAAGTCCGCAGTCTCGTTTTCTTCCAGAAGAAAATAAAAAATTAATGGTCCACAATCACATAATGTCTGAGAAAATGACAGCAGCGTACCAACCGATGTATAAACCAATGGGAAATCTACAACTTATGCAGTTAAGATAATCTCCAACCTCTCCCACGTTGCTTAATGAGATAGAGAATAATCCCAATCATGCAATCAGAATCAACCATGTTAATCATCCAACATGAAGAAAAATTTAATCAAAATTCTGCTCAGAGAACAGAAACAGGCACAAGAACCGATGAAAATTGAAGGGGGGGGATGAAGAAAAACTCACTGTGATTCTGGAATTTATATTGGAAGTAGCATTGGTGATTGAGTCTTTGTCTAAGCCATTGGAGAAGCTGTTCAAGTCAACTATGAAAGTATCAGATTTGCTGACACCATTTTCATTCTTCAACCCATTTATGTGGTGATCAGGAACCGTCATTTTCTGATTGCCCATCTCTTTTAATCCATTTTTCTCGCACGTTTCCTGATGTTACCAACAAAAGATGAATAAAAACAAGCAAATAGACGAAAATTAAGGAGGAGAAATTAAATTAAACTGGCGCTTAGACATTAATACTATACTGTTAAAGTTATTACACAGTACCCAATGAAACAGTTACTACTAATTAAGATATTAATAATCCAAATTCTACAAATTAACACAAGAAGCAAATTCACAGACACCCGGAAAAAAAAAAATTTGCTCACCATCTTTCTGCTCTGGTTTGTTTGGTGGCAGGAAAAACAGAGGAGAGAGAAAAACAAGCACTTAGATGAACGGTTTTCGTCAAAATTTCAATGTGGGCAAACTGAAAACCGCTTCTAAAGCAAAATCAATCGACAAACTAAGAACAGTTTTGTTTATGGGGGGGGGGGGAGATTGAAGCAAAGAGGATGTCGTGAATACACGATTAGAAAGGTGAGACAGTTTGAACCCAGTACAGGAAAAATAATGTCATTTTCGGCTGACCAACTTTTAGAGAATCTGGGTTGTCTGGGTTTTCTGCATATCACGAGGAGATATTGAAAACTGGTGATGGGATGTTGGGATTATGACGAATATGATGATGAAGATAACCAAATTAGGTAGAATGAAGACGAGGGTTTTGGTAGGAATTAGGATATAGAATTTCTGAGGATTTTTACTTACTCTTCGTACAGAGAGGAAGGGGGGGGTGGGGAGGGGGAGAGAGAGAGAGAGAGAGAGAGAGAGAGTGGCGGGCTACGGCATAGGCTGAGTTGGGAGGTTGATGGAGGTCATGTTGGGTAGTATTTATAATTTCTCATTTTGATATTTGGCCTTTTTTTTTTTAATGAACTCTTGATATTTGGTCTTTTTTCTCTTTTCAGAACTGGTATTTAATTTCAAAGAATTATATAATTATGTATTTTGTTTTCTTGGACAACTTTTGGTAGGCTGGATTTTTTGGGATAAGGTCAATGTTAGTATAGGAGGTAACCAATTTCTAGCCTCCAGAATTCTTTCTCTTCTCCCAACCAAAAAAAAAAAAAAAAAGAAATCTAGGATTCTTCCATCATATATAGAGGATTTCATTATTTGGATATTGTTTTTTCAATTTCCAATTTTATTGAGAATTCCTTTTAGAGTAATTCATACTTTAGATACCTTAAGGCATGGCTACCAAATAAAGTAGTCTAAAAATTTATGAAAATAGTAATCTAATACCCTGAGATATTTAAATGTCAGTTAGTATATGGTCCATCCGGTTGTACAAATGCAATTGTATAATTGGGCCCACAAATTGTCCATCTGGTACGCTACGCATAAAAAATAAAGAAAATCGTCGCATTTCGGCTCACTAAAAATACCTTATAGCTCACTAAAATACACTGCTATATATCCAGTTTCGCTCATTAAAAATACTTTAGTGAGGTGAGACACAGTTTTAATGAGTTAATACGTACTTTCAGTGAGCAGATATGCCAAAACTAATATATCTTATGTACCCAAATTTCACTTAATAAAAATACTATATAACTTATTAAATGTGCTATTGTACTAAAAAAAACGTTATTGCAAATGAAACTCACTAAACTATATTCTAATTGTCTATATTTTTTTACTGAGTTATAATATTTATTTACTGAGTTGTTATCATACAACTGACTGTACATAAATGATTGTACAATTGAATTGCAGCTCACTAAAAATGTATAGCTCACTACAATACTACAGAAGCAATTGTACAATCAAATTTCAGCTCATTAAGAATGTATAGCTCATTACAGCACTTAGTGAGCTCAGACATAGTTTTAGTGAGCTAATACATACTTTTACTGAGTGGATAGATCAAACGAATGTATCTTATATACCCTAGGTTTCACTTAGTAAAAATACTATATAACTTATTAAAATGCGCTATTATACTTAAAAAAATATTATTTTGCTTTTGAAACTCACTAAATTATATTCTAGTTGTCTATATTATTTTAGTGAGCTGTGACATATATTCAGTGAGCTATGGCATATATTTAGTGAGCTATGACATATATTTAGTGAGTTGGACTATATTTAATTAATTCACTACATTTCTATTATACTCACAAAATATAATACAAATACTCTTATTTCATAGTAAAAAATGATTGAGCTGTAACATATAACATAAGAACTTGGCAATATTATTTGCTGGCTATCTATACTATTTTTTTTACTGAGCTATGCTATTTATTTAGTGAGCTGTGTTCGATATTTGGTGAGCTATAAAATATATTTTGTGACCAATATGATTTAGCGTGGAATACTAATTATTCATAATAAAAAAATGAGTGAACAAACAATATAGTACACAATTTTAGCTAACACATTTACTTTTTTGTTCATATTCTAACATATAATATATTCGTCTTTTAGTGAGCTATGACTTGCATTTAGCGAGCTATGATATACTTTTAGTGAGTTGGATTATATTTGTATTATACTGACTAAATATGTATAATATGAATGCGGTTATGTCATAATAAAAGATAATATAATTGTGCATCTGAAACTCACTAAACTATGTTTTAGTTGTCTACATTTTTTTAGTGAGCTATGACATATATTTAGTAAGTTATAGACTTATAGCATATATTTAGTGAGGCGTGACATATATTTACTGAGTTGGACTATATTTAATTAATTCACTATATTTCTATTATACTCACAAAATATAATACAAACACGTACCCTTATGTCATAGTAAAAAATGATTGAGCTGTAACATAACCCAAGAACTTGACAATATTATTTGCTGGCTATCTATGCTATTCTTTTTAGTGAGTTATGCTATTTATTTAGTGAGTTATGATAGATATTTGGTGAGCAATAAAATGTAATTTGTGACCAATATGATTTAGTGTGGAATACTAATAATTCATAATAAAAAATAAGTGAACAAACAATATAGTACATAATTTTAGTTAGCACATATACCTTTTGGTTTATATTCTAAGATATGATATATTCGTCTTTTAGTGAGCTATGACTTATATTTAGTAAGTTATAGTGAGTTGGATTATATTTGTATCATGACACATGCTTCTATTGAGTAAAAATACGGATTATAAATATACAAAATTTCAATTAGTATTTATCTTAAAATTATGATTTTTATACAAAAATAGTGAACATAGAACCATAATGTAAATACAAGTGTATGCCTTAATATTTCAATGGAAGAATTTTAAAAAATTAGGATTTTTTTTAAAGGCGCTTAAAAGATTTTTAGGACAAAAAGAATAATAATTTTAAAAAATATGCTTTGCTTTTACCGCAAATTGAACCCATGACCTCAATAGTTTGAGTAAAACACCCTTCCCACTCCACTACTCACCCATTCTTATTGTTAGTGCTGATTATAATTAATGTTGAACCGGAGCACCTTCTGTATAATTTGCGGTTGATGGTGGACCCGGTTGTACGTAATAAATTGCGTTTAAATGCAACCAATTTAGTTATTTTCTTGATAAGAAGTAATAAAATTTATATTTTTTGAATTCTAAAATTTTTTTTTGAACCTGAAATAAGAGACCCTTGGTATTTACCTAAAAACATTTTGAGTCGTATGTATGGTATTGGTGATAACTTCAATTAAGCTTCGATATTAATAATAGTATGATTATAGTCATTAAAAGATACACAAACCATCAATACCTACATAATTTCTTAAAAAAAAACCAACAAAAGAAAGTAAGACTATAAAAATATCGTATTTATGGGCCCGATACATAATTTTTTAGAACTTATTGTGAAGAAAAGGACTAAGTTATTCATCTCATGATATCTCAAAGTAGCAAATTGTTATTTTCTCATACTTTCGGACTACTTTATTCGATTGTCATGCCCATAATACTAAAGTATCAATCAGTTTCATTTTTATTATAGAAAAAATTCAAGAAAGGATGTCAAAGGTTCATGTATATATGTAGAATTTAAATCAACGGTTTTTGGCACCAATATTTGCAGATATTATTAGCAGCTATGCTACCTAAAATCTATAAAAGACCAATTATTAAAACATCACGTAAGAATATTGTCATGGGACCCCAAACTATAGCAGAATCATCATATCATTATATATATGTATATATTTTTGGGTTTTGGAGTTGTATTATATCTTGTTATTAAATTTTGTATTTCTAAGTCGTTTTTTAAACCTTCATGAAGGGGCATTTATGAGTTGTTATGAATTTAGTTACTATGGAGTTCTTATAAATTGATATAATTATCAAATAATTATTTATTATGATTATTATTTTTTAGAAAATAAATTAAATTATATCACATTTTATAAAATCTTAAATGAATTAAAAAATCTATTAGCAAATCTAAAATTTAAAATTTAAACGAGCTGGTACACTTTACGGTCTTAGAACTAGTGCTAATCTATTTTATTGTTTTAGGTTGATCAAGTCTTGACATATTATAAACTAAAAATGAGGATATATGTTAGCCTAAATACAATTAATAATTTCCTATATTTATAATTTTATGTGGGTATTAGTTAGCTTAGTTGGTAAATTCTTTGAAAGTTGATGTCAGAAAACTAGGCTTGAATAATGCTTGCATTAGTCTTTACTGCTTTTACATATTGATAAACCCTTATTTTGACCTCGTCTTAGCACATATTTGTTCCATTTCTTCCCTTTATTCTTACGCTAAGTCCTGATGAGAAATGTCAAATTTGCTTCCTTGAGTCCGTTTTGTGGTTATTAAGTGGTTTTCCTTATTTTCAGGGGTTGTTGTCAAGAACATGAGGAAATCACTAGTTTTGTTGGAAAAGTAAGCCTTAGAGATGAGTCTCGAGAGGAAAAAAAGGTTTTGCGAAGTGCCGACAACCTAGACAGCAAGACTGAAGAGCCCAAGAGAGTACACGGTTGGCTGTATACTAAAGCACAACCGTGCAGGATCCCTACAGTGAAGAAATTGAAAACCCGAAGAGGCGCATGGTTGATCATGCATTGAAGCAGGCCGTGCGCCCTGTCAGTTTTCGCGTACTAATTAATTTTTCGGGTTATGTTTTAGGATATCTTGAGTTTTATTAGAGAGTACTTCTCTAGGGGCGATTTTAGAGTTTGTTTGGAGAAACTCTCAAGACTCTTTTTACATTGAATTGGTGATGATTGAAGATTGATTTGTAGTTTATTGCCGCATTTAATCCAAGTTTGTTCTACGATTCCCTCCTCTTTTGTGATTACTTTTCTAGGTTTCTATGTTCAGTGAGTTAGGTTTTGGAATTGTGATCTTCAATTTGTGTAGAGACTAAATTCCAGTCTTAGGTTGGGAATAGCCCCTACTATGCTTGATTGAATAATGATTTAGGCTTTTATGGATTTTGCCCATTCCTATGCCTTGGATTCTTACTTAGTACTCCAAATGTTTAATGAAAGTCTTGAAAGAGAAGTATTTCACTATTCTTAGGGTTTAGGAGATCAACAAAAGTTGAATTCTTTATCTAAGTGTGACTTAGTGAACGATTGAATACCTTAATGTGAAATCAATTAGGGTTTTAATTAGGACTATTGATTACTTAATTTTGTTGCCCTGAGAATTCTAGTCCCATGAAAATAGATAATTAAGATTTATTGGCCAGTTTAACATCCTTCGAAAGAAGGCGTACATGGATTTTAATTTGTAATCTCTCCACTCCAAAGATTTACAAGGGCAGGTTTGCATAGTTTAGTTATTGACTCGCAAAACATAGTAACGTGGTAATCTCCAACCTAAGATTCTTATCATCTATTGCCGAGTTTAACTTTCTATCATTAAGTAGTTTCAAGCTGCTTTCCGTTTTCATCAACCTCAGTGAATATTTGATTGGATTGAGTATTAAGATCAGTTTAGGTGATTGAAATCGACTTCCCTGTAGACATGACATATACTTGCCGTTACAATTACATTGGTACCGTGCACTTGTGGTAATTTTAGACAACACATTTTTTGCACCTTTGCCAGGAAACTTGTTTATTTCAACATCAAAACCGGCCAAAATACCCTAGACTAGGCTTTTTATTTCTCATTTTTTCTTTTAGTTCTTCTTCTTGCCTTTCTTTATCCTTGTTTGGACTTCATTATCCTTGTTATAGGTTTTGCATTGTATGAATAGGCGTAGTTAAAGGAACCAAAGCCTTATTCCCTTTGACCCTGAGATCGAAGCAACTGCACCTAGGCAAAAGCGGTGCCCAAAGGAAACAAAAAGCAGAAGCTGTGATCACAGGACGTGACAAACAAGGTGTTGCAGGATTATGCTTTACCGCAAGCATCAGACGTCACCCCACTGAAGAACCCAATATGCATCTTCATGTCCCCTTAATCTTAGCCTGCAATCGAACACTTTTTGTGCTTCAGGTTGATGCTTTTGTGGATTTCTGGGGTTTTCTTCAAATGAGGAAGAGTTCATAGGGGTAGGGAAGAAGATGAAAGTGGAGCACCATGGCAGACAGGGGGTTTCGGAGTAGTTAATGTTTTTTGTTTCTTTTCCATTTATTTTTCAAGTCCCACCAATAAAACCCTTTGACTTCCACTGGCAAAATACTAAATTACATGCTACAACCAGTCAAAGTGGCAAATGTGGCAAAAATAATGGAGTTCAATGACAGGCTTAGGTAGAAAGTGAACTCGATGGCATTTTTGACCAAAATAAAAACATTGATGGCAATTTTGGCTAAGCACTCAGTTTAACTTCCATAGCCATGGCTCCTAAGAAATGCTGAAAATCAACAGCCACTTCAACTAGCCGGGCCCAAAGTGTCTGAGGTAATCGTCCACCTCCTCTTGTAGTTAACAGATGCAGAATTACATTTATTGATGATGAACATACCAAACGATATGATGCAATTGTCACTTGATAAATTTCTGCCCATAACTACATTGATGAACAAATGCTTGACACCTTGCATTTATTGGATGATTGCAAATATTGCTTGGTAGATTAAGGTGGTTGCACTTTGTGACTTTGCAAGAGCCTGTGTGTGAATGGCTTGTTTGGGAATCTATATGCTCCCTTATGGTAGATTTGAAACTTGCATTTTAGGATGACCTTAGGTGTATTAGGTTTTGATTATTCAATCAAACCTTTGAGTTGAACCTCATCCAATTCAATGAACTTTTTAAATTACCCAATCATGGTGTTCTAGCCCTTGTCCATGATGATCACAACCAGGTTAGTTTTTGATTTACCATCACTTGCTCAGGGCACCAGTATGAGGCTCGATCTACTAAAGTCAAGTGAATTTGCAATCCTATGTGGCACTACCTTCAGTGCCTCATGGCGAACCCTGTGTTTGCCTGTGTTGATAGTCAAAATGGGGTGCACAATGGGGAGTTATTTGTCCTTTAGGTTGCACTGCATAAGAAAGGTATGAACACTACGGCCTTTATAGATACCCACCTCGAGGAACAAGCCCAATCACCTAAGGTTGTTATCGCTACAGAGGGTATTATTGCCATCATTGCTCGAGTTTTAGAATTCAGTCAGCAAGTTAACAACTCGTTGATATTGTGCACTCTAGAGCGTATTGATGTCGTCACTTGCATCAACATAAAGCTATTTCGAGCAATCAATGGCGGCCACCTTTGGCTCATCCATGACGGTCAACCCTTTTTTGCTCTCCCGCCCAAGACAAAACCACCATCACTGGCCCTTCCAACCTGATATATGATAATGATGTGGATGGTGCGTTTCAGGAGAAGGTCTCTCCTGATGAGGCTTTTAACGATGAAGAGGCCCTTAGATGTGGCGCTGCTATGAGGTAAACTCCCTTTGAGCATGGGGACAGCCCATCTGACACTGGTCCATCCAGGGTCGTTAACTCTGCTAACCGCTTCCATGTTTTAGACCATCCTCAAAAGACTTGATTAGCTTTATATGGAGAACTAGGAGATCCTTCAGAACCAAAGGAATATGTGACACCTAGTTTCACTATACTTATGAGCAGCAGTAGTGGCCCTACCCCCAGCTGATTGGAGGCCCTAAGGGCCTGTGATCCCTATTGTTGCTCTGTAAGTCTTTCTTTCATCCCTTTGTTTGCTTGCATATGCTTTTCCTTAGAGACAATGAAAAACTTAAGTGTGAGGCTGAGCTAGCCTTTAGCTCATTGGTTGTGGTGGCTTTGGGGTGGTAATTGATTGGCCATGACATCTTACTTGGCCGTTGTGATATTGATGATGAGAATTGATAGTGGAGGCTACTCGTATAGCCTTGTACATATCCTTTGCATACCCTTCATGACATTTAGTTAGAATAGCATTCAAGCCCTCATATTAGTTTGCATTAGAATAGTTTAACTTTTATCTCTCACATGCATATGCATCTAGGGTAGTTCATATAAATTAAGTGTTGCATCCTTGTATTGTATATACCCCCCTTTTGTCTTTGCATGATGGCACGCCGAAGGAGGTGATTTGGAACTGGAATAATTATGCAGATGAGGTAACCTTCTTCCCTCTTCTCTATCACTTTCTTTATCGTATGTCATGAATATGTAGTGTTTTTTAAATTAAAAAAAGAGAAGTGAAAGAAACACTACAAAAACGATGTCCAGCTCCGACGGAAAAAGTGACGCGCTGAAAGGTCGTCAGATAATGACAGAAGATCCGACGGAAAAACAGATGGAATCCAACGGATTTTTGAATTTCTGGCAGAAAATTTTTCCGTCGGAATCCGTCGGTGTGTCCGTCGGATTTTGGGCGGAGTTCATGAGGGGGCAGAGTTCTGGCTTTTTATTTTGGGGGAGGGGGATTTTGGCCGGTCATTTCAATGCGAAGAGAGAGAAAGTGAGGTTCGAAGGAGAGAGAGGGAGGAGAAGGAAGAGCGAGAAAGGTGGAGTGTTGAAGATTCCGGTGACCGAAAAATTGAACGGTAAGTTGTTTTTTAGTTAATTTGTTGTTTAAAATTGAAATATTTAAGCTAATTGATATTTTTTATGGTACTTGATTTTCCAAGTTTTGCCGCCACCAGTGCTGCCGCCGTCACCGCCAGTGCCACCAGTGCCGATAGTCCATTTGATTTTTCGGATATTTAAAGGTTAGTAGAATTGTTGCGTTTTGAAATTGTATTAATTTGATATGTGATGTTAATTTTTGTGAATTTTAATCTTGAAGCATATTTCTTTAGTTGAATTAATTTATTTTTTCCGTAGAATATGAATGTGAGTTACGTTAGTTTTTTTAAAATTTATAAAATAAGTTTATTAGAATAAGTGGAGTAAAACATGTTAAGTATGTACATTTAAAATAATTATCTAATTATTATAAAATGTTAAATATGTTAAGCATGTATAATATGTTTTGTTAAAGTGAATAATTTAAGTTTATCTATTTTTTGTTTGATTTGCAATATATGTTAATTTTTTGTAAGTATGTGAAGTGTATGTTTTTTGAGGTATGTTTAATTTTTTTTTTAATGATTTGTTTGATATGTTAAGAATTTTTGTTATATTTTTGTAATATTTAGGTATGTTAAGTATATATTAATTTAAGTTTGCTAAGTATGTTAATAGTATTTTGTTATTTTTGTTTGGGTTTGTTAATTTGGATGAAGTGTGAAATAAATAATTTAATTTGTGGTTGATGCTTAATTAGGTTTATTTGGATAAATAATATTGTTATGTTAAATTTATTTTTTTAGCATATATGTTTAATTACATTAATTATTGTATTTTAGGTTTTGTGAAAACTTATTTAAGGAACCCGAGAATATGCAATGTGAACTAAATATAAATAGTTGTGAGTAGGCAAGTATGTATAATACATGTTTTGTTTAATCCGCTTTGATTCGTGGATATTTAGGTTAGTGAAATTGTTGTATTTGGAAATTATATATATTAATTTTGTATGCGTTTTTAACTTTCATAAAATTTAATTTTGAAGCATATTTAATTTGGATAATTTGGATGTGAATTATGTTAATTTTTAATTTTATTTGTGAAGTATATTTATTTGAATAAGTGGAGTAAAATATGATAAGTATGTACATTTATAATAATTATATAATTATTATAAAATATTGAAGTATATTAAACATGTATAATGTATTTTGTTTTAGTGAACATTTTAAATTTTCTAAATATGTTTGTTTTTTGTTTGATTTGTGATATATATTAATGTTTTGTAAGTATGTGAAGTGTATGTGTTTTTGAGGTATATATAATTTTGTGTATGATTTGTTTGATATGTTAAGAATTTATCTTTTATTTTTGTAATATTGAGGTATGTTAAGTATATATTAATTGAAGTTTGCTCATTATGTTAACTGTATTATATTTTATTATTTTTGTTTGGGTTTATTTATTCAGATGAAGTATGAAATAAATAATTTTATTTGTGTTTGATGCTTAATTGTATTTATTTTCATAAATAATATAGTGATGTGAAATATTGGTGAATAGTTTAAGTATGTTAAGTATGTTTATTTTTTATTTGATTTGTTGTGTATATTAATTATTGGAAAGTATGTGAAGAATATTCTTGTTTGGGGTATGGTTAATTTTTTGTTTGATTTGTTAAGTATTTTTATTTTATCTTGTGAGTAATAGTATTTTTTTTTTTTTGGTTTGTTTATTTGAATGAAGTGTGAAATAAATTATGTAATTTGTGTTTGATGCTTAACTAGGTGTATTATGATAAATTTAATATATAGTTCTATTAAATATATTTTATGTAATACATATATATATGTTGAACTGGTTAAATAGATTTTGAAAAGATATTTATGGCAATTAATTGTAGTTTACATAACAATTAAGGCAATCATATTAGCAACATATGGATGGGCCGCTGCATCGTCAATGGATGTATAGAAGAAGAAATCCTGATGGACATGGGCTTACAGATGAGTGGTTGATGAGAGTTAATATGTTTGATGAATTTACACGAAATCAGGAGGAGTATAGAGTTAATGGAGTTTATAGATGTCCATGTGTGAAGTGCAGGAATATGCAGTATTTTACACCTGACGTTGTAAAGTCTCATTTAAATAGAAAGGGGTTTATAAAGAATTATTGGTATTAGACAAGTCATGGGGAAGAAGATAATTCGAAAGCAGGGGGTGCAAGTAGTTCACATTCTATGAATTTTGATTACGATCACAACGATCATAATCATATGGAGAACATGCTTCATGCTGCCTTCCAAGCTAATGAAATGAACATGAGTAGCCATCATGATGAAAATCCTGAGGCATTTTACTCTATACTTGAATCTGCCTAAAAGCCGTTGTATAAAGGGTGTAACATAACTGAATTTGAAATATCTGTGAGACTACTTAGTATTAAATCGGGGCACACATGTCTCAACGTTGTTTTAACGAAGTTGTTGGCCTGATGAAAGATATATGCCCTTCTGAAAGTGAAATTTCAAAAAATTATCATCAGTAGCTCAGAAAAGTGAGAAATTTAGGCATGGATGTTCAGGAAATTGATTGTTGTCCGAATGGTGACATGCTTTATTATAAAGAGGATGAGGGTTTGTCCGCATGTAAATTTTGTGGACATGCAAGACAATTACTAAAGAACTCCAACTAATGAGGTCATAAGGATGTTTCATGTGCTAAAATGCGCTGCCTACCTTTAATATCCCAAGATTGCAACGACTGTATGCCTAAAAAAGGACCGCCGTCCACATGAGATGGCATCATGAGCACTGCTAAGAATCGAGGGTTCTTCGGCATTCGTCGGATGGATTAGCTTGGAAGCATTTCGAACAAAAGTATCCAAATTTTGCAGCAGAACCTCGGAATGTAAGGTTAGGTCTTTGTGCTGATGGTTTCACACCATTTTTCATATCTGGAAGATCATATTCTGTGTGGCCAATTGTTGTTACACCTTATAACTTACCTCCAGATATGTGTATGACCACTCCATACATGTTTTTAAGTTGTACTATTCCGGGTCTAACAAATCCGAAGAACAGGATTGATGTGTACTTGCAACCCTTAATCGATGAGTTGAAAATACTGTGGGATGTTAGGGTGGATACATTTGATGTTTCATGCGGAAAAACTTTTAGATTGCATGCTGCGTTGATGTGGACAATTAATGATTTTCCCGCCTATGGTATGTTATCCGGTTGGAGTACTCATGGGTTGTTAGCTTGTCCGGTTTGTATGCATTAAAATTGTGCGTTCCAGTTACAGCATGAACAAAAGCCATCTTGGTTCGATTGCCATCGTCGGTTGTTGCCTCAGAATCATTGTTTTAAGCTAATAAAGTTGTTTTTCGTAAAGGGAAGAGCATACACATTGGCCCTTCCGAAAGGATTTCTGGTGAAATATTGTCTGATATAGTATCGACATTACCTAAAGTGACAACAAATGTACATTTTCAAATTCCAGGATTTGAGGAAAAACTTCAGTGAAAATATTATAAAGACAGTGATGGATATTCCGGGAAAAACAAAGGATGATATCAAAGCAAGAATGGATATGTCTATTCTGTATAGCAGGCAAGAATGGGAACTTGGCTACAAGAGGGTCCACTGATAGATTATGTAAGCCGAAAGCCAAGTTTGCACTGTCATTATCTCAAAAAAGGGCTGTCTGTCAATGGTTGTAGGAGGTTCATGTGCCTGATGGTTATTGTTCTAATGTGAGAAATTGGGTGGATCCATCTAACACAAAGTTGCAAAGTATAAAAAGCCATGATCATCATGTATTTTTGGAGAATCTTCTTCCAATTACTTTTGCTGCTCTTCCGGAAGATGTTTTGGGACCCTTGGTCAAATTGAGTGAATTTTTCAGAAACCTATGCTCCAGTGAGTTACATGTTAACATATTTGAAGAGATGAACAAGAACATTGCTATAATTCTTTGTAAATTAGACACAGTTTTCCCTCCTGGTTTTTGGAATGTCATGAAACATTTGCCCGTTCATTTAGCCGAAGAAGCTTTGTTGGGTAGTCCTGTTCAATATCGATGGATGTATCCTTTTGAGAGGCATTTTGACTGGTTGAAGCCTACGGCAAAGAACGAAGCTCGTGTAGAGGCATCTATGGTTCACGCATACTTAGCATTTGAGATTAAACATTTTGCTGAGTATTATTTTCGGTCAAGCTTGCATTGCCCAAGTATTGGGCGTAATGAGGGTATGCAGGAACTCGAGCCACAAATGTCAACTCTTTCGGTGTTCAACCGTAAGGGTACTCCATTTAGAAAGCGAGGAAAAAGATATCTTACCAAGCCGGAGCACCAGTCGCTCGCCTTCACATTTTACTGAATTGTGATGAAGGGCAACCATATTTGGAGTAAGTATATCAGTTATTGAAAGTTTCATTTGAATACTTAATAATTGTTGAGTAATTAAATAATTTCATTCGTGAAATAATACAGTTGGTTCAGACATCAATTTCGCGGTCATAATCCAAACGTGAGTGGTGTGGAAGTTGACTTGTTTATCGAGGCAAATTTTGCACAATGGTTTTAGCATAATGTAAGTAATTTTTCATAACCAATGTTTAATTGCTACAAAATATTTTTGTAACTCTAAAGAAAATTACCTTCTTTTTTCTTCATAGGTCAATTTTTACCGGGTGTTTAATGATGAGAGGTAAGATTTTTTGGTGAACTTATCTCATGGACCGATTATGGTAGTCGAATGTTTTTCTGGGTATAAAGTTAATGGTTATCGGTTTCATACCATGGCTAGAAATGAAGGTAAAGCCACATATAATTGTGGCGTGTGTGTCAAAAGAGTTGGCGAAGGTGATGAAGTATCAAGGGATTATTATGACATACTTCAGGAAATTATTTGGATTGAATTTACGGGTGAACCAATTAAAAAATATGTACTTTTTAATTGTGAGTGGTTTGACCCGGATGTTCCTCGGGGACCACGTTATCCTAAATTTACCCCATATCCTGAGGTTAATCATATTAGACGTTACAGAAAGTTTGACCCATTCATATTTGCTGATACTGCAACCCAAGTGGTATATCCTACGTACCCTGAGGGGATACCAAGAAAAGCGAATTGGTGGGTAGCTATACCGAACAAACCTTGCGGTGTCCTTAAAGATAAGGATAATCTAGAACTTGCCTATCAACAGTTAGGAATGACAACCATGAATGTGGATAACGTACTAGCCACAACATTAGTCGATGAAACTGCAGAAGCTGATGATGTTGATGGACATGATTGGGGTGATGATCATGATGGGAATGGTGAACATGATGATGGTGATGAAGAGGATGAAGAAGGTGAATGGGAGGGTGAAGCTGAAGACACTAATGATGATGATGAAGAAAATATGATATTGCAAAGTGATGATGAATGACGATGACGACGTGTCCCACAATGATTGATTTAATCTTTTAATTGTATGGATACTTTATGCATGTGTACATAGTTTTTTATAATTGCAAGCTAGGAAAAACAATTGTATATATGTACTATAATTTTTTCACTGAAAATACTATAAATATTTACGCTGTTGTATTTTTTTATTTTGTTATTATTTATTAGATGTCCGGAGTCAATGGTGGACCTGGTCGAGGTCGAACAGTTAGGAATGATGCGGATAGAGGAGCAGCACAACCGACCCCACAGTATGATCCTGCTGATCAAAATTATGAAACAAACACCTTTAGTGGAATGTTTGGAGGTTTTCTGGATCCAACTCAACCATTCGAAAATTATTTTGGTAGTATGAATGAGCAATCCCATATGCAACCATCTTTTTTTTGGTGCAGGTATGCAGTCACCAATCCAACCCAATATTCTTTACATCGGTGGTACTTCAGCTACTCTATTACTTTATCAATAGTTTGGCACTGTTAGTCTACATTACAACTGTAATCAGATTATGGATCAACCTGGAATGCCAATCTATTCAGTCCACAACGAAGGGGTCCAAAATGAAGGGATAGGAAGAGATAGACAAAGTCCTGCACCTGATAGTGAAATTGCAAGCACAAATAATAAGATATATTTACAATCTGATGGTGATATGTAAGTTCATTACAAATTTTCTAATTTCTTCAGTAATCATATTCTTTTAATGCATACAGTAATAACTTTTAACAAATTATTTTTTTGTTCTTAGTTTTGTTCCATATCAGGGCGTAGTTCAAAACATTATTGAAAGCCTTACAGGTAAGTACCCACGTCCTTGGACCACGTGGGGGCAAGTTCCACAATCTTATAGAGACATATGTTTTAATGAGTTCAAGGTTCATTTTCTGTACAACAAATTTGAAAGTCGTCATTGGATTGTTTGAGATGTTTACTAATATACTTGAACTTTGTCATAAAAATACTACTAATGGCATCCAGACAATAAAACTCAGATACAACTTAACTTTGAGTACAGAGGTGCAACTCGACTTAGGGACATTTTTGGTTATGCTAGGAAGTATAACAAGAGGCCGAAGTGGTTACCATCTAGTGTTTGGAATGAGATGCTCAAACATTGGAGTGAGGATGACAAGTTCAAGAAATTGAGTTAACAAAATAAAAAGAATAGATTAAGTGATGCAGAAGGTTTTGGTCCTTCCTTACATACATGTGGCTCAATTTCGATTAGTGAAAAGGCACCTGGTAAGTAATGTGATTATTAATAAGCGTATTTTTCATATATAATGTATGGTATGGATTGAGGTTTTGGTCCTTGTTTATATTTAATCACTCATTACATTTTTTTTAGGCCAAAGCATTAGGTAGGGAACCCATATGTGAGGAACTGTTTAAGGACACTCACTGCATGATCAAAGACAAAACTTTTGTTGATAAAAAATCTGCAAAAAAAATGTAAGTTTGGCACATTTTATTCACAGATTATTCATATGTTATAATTGTCAGTTTAGTATAAAATAGTTTTATTTTTGACAATTTTCAAGAGGATCATCACAACAAATGGCAAAAGTACACTCAAGCTGCAACTCAAGGAGGCTCCTAATTGTCCCCTTTGACCCCAGAAGAGTTTTGGGTTAAAGAAAATATGAACAAAAAAGGCCGTGCACATGGTTTTAGCACGGAGGGGGTCAAGTTGAAGAAATCAGCTACAATTGCAGCTGCATGTCACTCATCAGTTGAGCATTTTGATCCAAGAGAGCAAGTGTAACTCATCAATCAGAGTATAACCAAGCAAGCAGAGGCTATAAATCAAATTGCCAAGAAACAGGGGAAGACGGGGCGCATAATGAAAAAAGTTTTAAGATTTCTTAAAGGACAAAGTATAGGTTCTTCCAGCTAAATCAACTTAAACTCTGATGATGAAGAGGACTCCCAAAATGATAATGACGATGAGCCCATAAATTTATCTGATTCTGAATAATTTATATGATCTGCATGTAGATCCAAACCAATTGTATTTGATGGATATCGTGATTAATGTTTAATTTAGCACATTTTTATTTTGAGATATAAAACTTTATATTTGGTAATTATTATATATATTTTATGTGATGATTTAAGTTTTTCCTTTGTTTTTGAGAACCTAAAAATTTTTCAAAAATCAAAATTTTTATATTTAGTAATTATTATATATATTTTATGTGATGATTTAAGTTTTTTCTTTGTTTTTGAGAACCTAAAAATTTTTTAAAAAGTAAAATTTTTTTTGGGGGGAGGAAAATTCCGTCGGAATTTCCTCCACCTCTGCACATTTGCCTGTACCCAAATCCTTACCCGACGGACTGTCTGACGGGGGTTTTCCGTTGGAAAGGCCGTCAGATTCCGTCGGATGCTCTTCTGCGACGAGCTAAATCCCGACAGGCTATTCGGCGTCATATTTTCCATCGGAAATCGCTTCTTCCGTCAGAAAAAGTACATTTTTCCGTTGGTATTTCCGTCGCAAATCATATGTATTTTTGTAGTATAAGTGGAAAAACGAATGGGATTTGGTTGTGAAAATCCCTCTGATGGTGAAATTCAAGGGGTGATGTCTCGAATTGATAGGTTTGATAATTCATGATAAAGGTAATTCAATTGGGGCTAAATCTTATGAAGTTGATTGTGAAAATGTTTTGATCGCTTGGGTATATGTTTTTGTATTTGCCCTTGAGAATTGCTATAATATGGATTGTTGCGCTTTGGTAGTTAGCCAACCACTTGAGCTAGTCTCCAGATTGTGGTAGAAGCACATGTGAGACTTTTGTGCCCATAAAGAGTATTAATTCTATATAGTCTAAAACCTCCTTTTCAATGTCATTTTTAGGACCGCTAAGATGCCCAAAGAGTGGAGGTCTAGTACAGTTATCCCCCTATACAAGAACAAAGGTGATATTCAAGATTGTAACAATTTTAGGGGTAGAAAATTGCTCAGTCATTCTATGAAGTTATGGGAGAGGGTGATTGAGAGAAGGTTGCAGAAGGATGTTACAATTTCAGAGAACCAATTTGGTTTTATACCAGGCAGGTCGACCACGGAGGCGATTTACCTTCTTAGAAGGCTCATGGGTTTGTACAGAGATAGAAAGATGGATTTTCATATGGTGTTTATTGACCTGGAAAAAGCATATGATCGAGTTCCGCGTAAAGTGGTATGGAGATGCTTGGAGGAGAAAGAAGTATCACCCTGGTATATCCGAGTTATTAGGGATATGTATGAGGGAGGTAGGACGAGTGTTAGGACGCCAGGAGGGGTCACAAATGACTTTTTCATTGGTATGGGCCTGCATCAGGGTTCAGCCTTGAGCCCGTTTCTTTTCACTATAGTTATGGATGTTCTTACTAGAGGAATTCAAGATGAGCTATCATGGTGTGTGTTATTTGCAGATAACATTGTTCTTATTGACGAGACCAGGTAGGGCGTTAATGATAAGTTGAAGCGATGGAGGCACACACTAGAATCTAGAGATTTTAGAGTGAGCAGATCGAAAATAAAATACCTTCATTGCTGTTTCAGTGGAAGGATAGATGAGGGGGAAGTCACTCTGGATGGGAGGTCGATTACTAAGGTTGATAAGTTTAAGTATCCAGACTCGATCATTCAACAAAATAGGAATATTGACGAGGACATTAGCCAGCGTATAAAATTGAGCTGGTAAAAATGGAAGTATACCTCAGGTATGCTGTGTGATAAGAGGGTGCCCCTAGGTTTGAAAGGCCAAATCTATTGCATGGTAGTTAGGCCGGCTGTTCTTTATGGATCGGAATGTTGGCCTTTAAAAAGGACGCAGGCTCAAAGGTTGATGGTAGCAGAGATGAGGATGATTCGGTGGATGTGTGGATATTCGAGAATAGATAGAATTAGGAATGGAGTTATCCGGGATTTAGTTAAAGTAGCTCCCATCGAAGATAAGATGAGAGAAACGAGACTCCGATGGTTTGGTCATGTGAAAAGGAGGAGTGTGGAGGCCCCAGTGAGGAGATGTGAGATGATCAATATCCCCGTAGGCAAAAGAGGAAGGGGACGACCTAGGAAGAGTTTGGACAAGGTGATTAGAGAGGACTTGAAAGTTGCCGATTTGACGGAGGATCTGACTCAGGATAGGAAGCTATGACGGGATAGGATTAGGATCTTAGATCGCAGAGAGCCCACCCCGTAGCGGTCATTGGGTGCAGTGGCTTAGTGCTAGTAGTGATTCTTTTCGCATGGCTTGTTTATATGCAGGTAGTACTTCTTTCTGGGAGGAGTCATCGTTTGCTTACCTTGGGCTGCTAAGGTATGTCACGTTCCTCAGATAGATTGTTATTATGCTACATAACTCCAGCTACTTGCCTTTATTATATCGTGATCATTCCTGGATATGTGTCCTTTATTTTCTCTTTTAATGTTTTCACAAAAGCTCCCCTCCATTAAATTGTTTTTTTTTTCACAAAATCCTTTTTTATGGGTCTCTTGGAATCAGCCTCTCTATGGGTAGGAATGCCAATAGAGGTAAGGTTGCCTACAGTTGGATCTCCCCAGACCCCGCGAAAGTGGGACCCATACCGGGAGGTGGTGGTGGTGGTGGTGGTGGTGTTGTTGTTGTATAGCCTAAAACCTCCTTTCATGAGTGTTCAACCCTCTTGTGTTTGCATCTTTAGAACTTGGTTTAGCTCTCTTCAAGATCATGGTTGACATGTGCATAGTGTTGATATGATCGAGGCATTCGATTGATTTATAAACCACATGAGACAAAAAGTCCCCATGCGATCTTATAATCTGTTTGCTAACCCTTTTGAGCTTTTTATGTCATTTGGTTCACCAATGTCTACTTAACCCTTAGCCTGAAATGGATAATCCTACCCTAAGCCAAATTAGGAGAGCAATGTTATGAGTTATGTTGGTTGGGATTTATGCTTTTGGTGTATCTCAACGGTTTGTTATGATTGTTGTTCACTTTTCAAGATTGGGCGTTGAAAACATCACTTAACCTTTCTTGTTGATTTCTTAGCTTCTCAAGTAAAAAAAAAGAGCAAAAAGAGAAGAAGAAAAAAACCAAAAGAGGGAGAAAAAGCATGTGAACAGAATGTTTGGCATAGGGAGTTCCCAAAAACTTATTTCAACACCTTTTCTTGATATTCATTTGTAGGGATAGCAATAATGATCTCATGATGGTGTGGAGTTGATGTTGACTGATCTTGTAATACCCCGAGAGTGGCTTAAAAGGATCTAAGTGACTACTTATATCACCAAAGATGCACCTTTCTTTTCGGGGAGTCCATCCATAAGGACTACACATTTAGGCGTGCTTGTCGTGGGGAAATCTTATGATGGGCTCGCCGGAAAGGATTGTGGTGGTTTGTGGGGGCAGTTGACGATCCTTAAAGCAGTTCTTGGTAACTATCTCGACTAAGGCGTTATAGATGGTATCAGAGCCGACCTGCAACTATTAGCTGCGCCAGTGGATAGGAGAGCCCTTGGCAGTCACCTAGCAGGGTAAAGATACTGGGATGGACCACCGGTCAAGAGAACTTGTAAGTTAGTTGGTTATTGAGGTATAATGAAGACGTTGTGGGCTTCAAGTGGGGTTGATTGTAACACTTTGAGTGTGGATTAAAAGGGTTTAAAATGACTACTTATATCACCAAAGGTGCACATTTCTTTTTGGGAAGCGCACTCTTAAGAACTCCACAGTTAAGCGTGCTTGCTGTAGAAAAATCTTATAATGGGTGACCTCCTGGGAAGTTTCTTAGGCAGTGTATGAGCGAGGACGAAGCACACTCTAAAGACTTGTGGTGATCTGTGGGGCTAGTCAACGATCCTTGAAGTTGTTTTTGGTAATTGTTCGTGACCTTGAAGGGGTTGGGCTGTTACAGGTCTCTACTTGGCTATTCAGCTCTTCTTGCCCAAATCTCTCACTCATTGCCAACAACTTTAACCCATTACAATCCTTGAAAAGCTCCTATAATTGACACTTGCATATATGTCCTTAGTAGTGGAGAATTGAGAGCTTTGCTAACCTTATGGCAACATGCATACATTGAGAGCGACCTTAAATGATCACTTTGCCCGAAACACTTGAAAAGAGTGTTCCCTTTGTTACTCCAAAGGAGAGGATCCACTGGTCTAACTAGCTCACCAACAGTTAGGAGGAGGCATCACATATCTAAGCAGATCAATATGGGATGTCTATTCTTGCATCATAGCCCAGTGATTCTTTCACTTGTTAGAACACAGGTTTTGACAAAGAAAAAGTTTTTCCCTGATTGAGTCTCTTGGTTGAGCGTTGCCATACTCATTAATTTGGTTGTCACTGCTTGCTTGATGAGGTTGGTATTTTAAGGCGAGATTCTCCACATTGATCTTTTGAGTGATAATTTTGCTTGGTGACAAGCAAGATATAAATATGGGGGAGTTGATAAACCTTGATTTGACTTCGCCTTAGCCTGTATTTGATCCCTTTTTTCCCTTTATTCTTATGTTAAGTCCTTATGAGCATGGGTTAAATTTGCTTCCTTGGGTCCGTTTTGTGCTTATTAAGTGGTTTTCCTTATTTTTAGGGTTGTTGCCAGGAAGACGAGGAAAGCAGTAGTTTTGATGGAAAAAGAAGCCTTAGAGATGAGTTCCGAGAGGAAAAAGAGGTCTTGCAAAGTGCTGAGGGCCTAGAAAACATGATTGAAGAGCTCAAGAGACTGAATGGTTGGTTGTGCACTAAAGCACAAGATCCCTGCACTGAAGAAATTGAAAACTCGAATAGGCACATGGTCAACCGTGCATCGACGCCCTGCCAATTTTTCCGTACTAATTAATTTTTTGGGTTATGTTTTAGGATATCTTGAATTTTAAGAGAGCACTTCTTTAGAGGTGATTTTAGGGATTGTTTGGAGAAACTTTCAAGACTCTTTTTGCACTGAATTGGTGGCTATTGAAGATTGATTTGTAGTTCATTGTTGCGTTAAATCCAAGTTTGTTATGCGAGTCCCTCCTCTTTTATGATTGCTTTTTTAGGTTTTCATATTTACCTATGTTCAATGAGTTGCATTTTGGAACTGTGATCTTCAATATGTTTAAAGGCTAAATTCCAGTCTCGGGTTAGGAATTGCTCCTATTATGCTTTATTGGGCCATGATCTAAACTTTTGTGGATTTTTTTTCATGTATATGCCTTGGATTCTTACTTAATTAGTACGTACTCTAAGTGTTTGATGAAAGTCTTGAAAAAGAACTATTTCACTGTCCTTAATTAGGATTTAGGAGATCAACAAAAGTTGAATCCTTTATCTAAGTGTGACTTAGTGAGCGATTGAATACCTTAATGTGAGAACAATTAGGGTTTTATAGGGACTATTGATTACCTAATTTTGTGGCTGTGATAATTCTAGTTTCATGAAAATAGATTATTAGGATTTATTGGTCAATTTAATGTCCTTTGAAAGAATGCGTAGATGCATTATTTGTAGTCTGTCCACTCCAAACATTTACATGCGCAGGTTCGCATAGTTTAGCTATTGATTCGCAAAGCATAATAGCCTGGTGATCCCCAACCTGAGATTCTTATTATCTATTGCTCAGTTTAACTTTCTATCATTCAGCAATTTCAAGTTGTTTTCCGTTTTCATCTACCCGAGTGATTGTTTGACTAGATTGAGTATTAAGATCAGTATTGGTGATTGAAATCGAGTTTCTTGTGGATATAACCTGTATTTGCCATTGCTCATTACTTTAGCACTGTGCACTTGTGGTAATTTTAGACAACACATATTTATCTCTTTGCAGCAAAAAGAAATATTATAATTCTATTATATTAACTTGAGCACCTAAAATCAACCAAAATTATTCAGCTCCTTCTGTTTGCATTGTCAAATCTAGGAATACATAATAAGCATATCAAACAATTCAGATATGTGATGTGTGTTTTTAAACATGTAAAAGAATAAATTCATCAAACGATAAAGTATCATCCAGCATCTACAATGTAGATTTGACTAAAAAATACAACTTTTTTCCTGTCAAAATGAAATCTTAACTGCATGAGATATACCTTGCTACACAGTGAAGGTCTGTCATCCTATATCAACAAATGCTTTCCGATGGCATAGCTAGGGGATGGGATCCTCGTATTTGTCATATTCTTTTTTGAAATGTGAACATGATGATCCATCTAGTGTAGATTTTGTGAATGAGATGTCAGTGCGATATGAAAAACTATATTTGAATCATCAAATACCATTTGGAAAGCATTGGTGCCACCTTTAGATGGTTCATCCCATAGGCACCAAACAAAGTAACCGGAAAACAACACAAAGCCAACATAAAATGAACAATTATAGAGAAAAGTTAAACGAGAAGATTCATTAATCTCACGATTAGAGAGATAAATGCAAAAAAAGACTCAAAAAACAACCAAGCATATAAATAGAGTAAAATAAAATCAATAAAGGTAGAGAGACAGCCAAACAATGATCATTTCTGGCATCTATAAGCCAGCCAAGAAGATAACCACAATGGATGATTAACGGTGGTCTAATTAAGATGAAGAGAGGAAGTGGGGAAGACTATTATGTTTCCTTTTATTTATACACTGTTGGTTGAGAAATTTGAAAATTACATTTGTAGTGATGAAAAATGAACTTATAACCTACAAATTAATCTTCATTTATTTATTTTAATTTTTATCCTTAAAATATGCCCCCTTTAGAGACTTTTTATTTACTGGTCATATCGAATGAATGCAACAATATTTGCAGCTTTTATTCGTATAGTTAGAATAATTGGAGAAATATTTTGAGCTTAGTAGGCCAAATATGTTTTTTTCTTTTTTTTGGATCTTGGATCTTCCATTTCATTAGAGTCGAACTATTGTTAGCCCATTAAGGGGTAGAGAGCTCCCATCATACATTTTTTCCATTCACAAGACTTGAACCCGAGACCTTGCTTGAGGAAAATAAATACCAACTCACTTGAATCAACCAGTATTAGTACTGAATATATTCCATAATAATCTATATTTTATATCCATATGTATATTAAAACAAAACCTCCCCAAGCTGACATATGCCATGTATCAAATTTTTAGAGGTTTGGAATTTTTCTAATCTAATTCCAAACTTAATTTCAAGCCAATTATTATTTTTAATTAAAGTAATAAATAATAAAGGATCTTCATTATTATAAATATGAAATATGAAATATTAGAGATATCAAATACATAGTGACGATAGTTATGGATCATATTTATTACAAATACACAATTATTAAGAAATAATAAAAGATTTCTAATTTCTATTATTATTGTTATTATCATTACTACTACTACTACTAGTATCATTATCACACACATACAATCTTACCACAAATAATCTATTACATGAATAAAAAATAATTTATTAATCATGTAAAACTATTATAACCAGTTAACTTTTAAAAAAAAGTGGTGGAAAATTCACCATTAGTTTGAGATACTATAAATTGATTTTTCTATTTTTTTTCCATTCACAAATAATTTTGGAAGTGGATCTTCCACTTAACTTTTAGAAAACTAATTCACTTTTTTTTTAATATAGGCTCAAATAATTTTTTCACAAATTACATGGATTACGCATATAATTTACTATATTTTTCGTATATGGTTATTACGATTAGAAAATTTCAAAATTTTCCAGGCATCTCATCAGGTTAGAAAAACAATAGAGAACCTCTTATTCTTTTGACAAAAGTCACGCCAACTAGTTTACTTTTTTTAAAAAGAAATTCATCTTCGTATTAGAAGATAATTTATTATATTTTAATAATGCATTATGCCAAAAATCATGCAGTATATTGTTATAAAAAAAAATCATGCATTATATTAAAAAAATCTCACATTAGATAGTCCAAATAAATCAATTGTATAAACAATTAACGCATAATAAAGATATTTATTGAGGAGGTAAGAATGTGCAACACCATGTTGTCCTAGTATGCATTCATGGAATAAAGAGTCTATAGCATTATTAAGATATTCATATCGTACTAAGGAGATGTGGCCGTGATCTTAACTAATTTAGCGTCACATTTGAGTTTTTCTCCCTCTCTTTTGAGTACATGTGACTGCAAAAGATATTCACATAACTAAAATGATGTTGGCATGCAGTATATTGTGAATATATAATAAAATATCATACTAAATTCTCACTACCAATATTGTCAAAAATTTAATACCTCAAAATTTTATTATACATTATATTATATTGTACTATTATTTTCTTATCAAAAGTAATGCGTTATGTTATAATATAAAAATGTATTGAAAAAAATAAAATTCTCTATTCGTCTCAACAATTATTGGATAATTTATTATTTTATATGTACGTTTATTCCGCCAACCACTTAAAAATTATTACGTGTTTCGCACAAAAGATGTTGAGAGATTAAAGAGATGTTTATATTGAGACCGCCGCTTATCTTGGAATTTGGAAAGCAAGCCCACCTGTTCTGCAGGAGATACGTTTTGCACCACTAATATTTTCTTTTGGGTCAACAGCATAATTTACACACAAACATCTTAAAATAAAACAAATCCCCAAATTGAATTTTGTACCTATCACCATATAAATGCCATGTCAATACTTATGTGTGAAATTGGCAATAATGGCCACAGTTGTACCCATCTAATTTATATACATTATATTTTTAGAAGTATATAACTTTTCTATGATCGATAGTTACACATGAAAAGAAAGGTTTTGACATTACTTATGCATATACGTACTCCCAAATACAATATATATATTTGCACCGATTAACCGTTATTGCATTATATGAGGGATAAAATCAAGTCATATACGTAACCTAATTCTTTGTTCAAAAAAATAAGTAACCTAATTCCTACATATTTTGAATTAAACTTCCAGTGTGACTATATTAGCTAATTAATTCTACATGTTAGCTCCAAAACAGACTTAGTAAAATTAGAATTTGTCTAATGCAATGACATTTTATCATAAGAAACAAAATTAATTTAATATGAATTATATACAATTCACTTTAGAATTAATTTTAGTTTTACATCTCAAATTCAGTTAAGGAAATAAGTAGATAACCTAATTAAATTTTGATTGACTTGAGATAAATAAAAGGTCATCTTTTGCGTTTTGATGAGGAAAGAAAAGCTTATCTTGAGGTATGTATGATTTTACATTTTACCCTCTAATTTATACAATACATAATAGTAATCTTTCCTTAACAGTCATTTTCTGCGCTGAGAGTGAAAGTCGGAGGCCCATATATTTTCCACCATCGATTAAGCTCACAAAGTTAATAACCCACCGTTCATTAGTTAAAAAAAAAAAAAACTAAACAAATTTTCACATAAAAGAAAACCCCAGGATATCACGTTTCCCACCACTTCCTGCGTGTCTCTTTCTCCCTGTGTTCGCATTCAGGCTCATCTCTATCCTCTTTCCTGCTCTCTCTCTCTCTCTCTCTCTCTCTCTCTCTCTCTTTCTCTCCCGCCTTTTCTTTCTCTTTCCCTCTCTCTCATGGGCAAGAGTTTCTGCAACTTCAATATTTGCTCTAAAAGATCTTTACAAGTCCAAGTTCTTTATTAATGATTTCTCTTGATTTTTCATTTTCTCTCGAATTTGTTTTGATTTGAGCATGATTTTTTTATGTTTGATTCGAGCATGATTTTTTTATGTTTCATTTTCTCTCTCCTTCCCTGTGTCTGCCTTGTCCGCATTGTTCTTCCTTCCGCATTCACAGAGAAAAGAGAGGAGATCCATGTGTGCTACCAACGGAAGTCACACCTGGGTAGTTTGAGCTTCGGAGCCCAGCAGTGGAATCTTGGAGGAATGTCTTTGATTCGGCCGCTTGTACTATAAATCGAATCGGTCTGAGCCTTCTTCTATGAAGCCCTTATCAGGTGTGGTTGTTCCTTATCATAATTTCGCTCTGTCTTGCTCTGTTTTGGGTAGATTTGAGAGGTTTTTTGTGTTCTTGGTTGATTCGAGTGTGCTCTTGGTCATTTGGCATTTCCAGATCCATTTCCAGATTTTTCTTTGTGTGCAAGATCTGAGATATTTTTTGTGTTATTATATATAGATTCGGGTGTGTTCTTGGTCGTTAGGCATTTCCAGATTTTTCTGTGTGTGCAAGATCTAAGAGGTTTTTTGTGTTCAACCGTGGATTCGAGTTAGTTCTTAGTCGTTTGGCATTTCCACATCTATTTCGAGAATTTTGTGTTCTTGGTTGAATTGTGGCTTTCCAGATATGTTGCACAATCACTCTTTCAATTCACCTTTTTCCATATATGTTGCACAATCACTCTTTTAATTTACCTTTGATTGTTTATTTAAACAAACCTGACTCAGTTGTGTACATGTCGTTGCATTTAAAGGTGAAGAGAATGGAGGTGGAGAGAGTCAGGAGCATGTTGAAGGCGGAAGCCTTAGATCTGGGCATTCAATCCAAATATGTTTGCACAATTTTTCTTTTATTTTACCTCTGATTTTTTTAATAAAAAAATCTTACTCAGTTTTGCACAGGTCGTCTGAATTGAAGTGAAGAGAAAGAAGCCTCAGATCTTCGGATTTCTAGAGATATTGCATAATTTCTCTTTTATTTTACCTTTTATTTTTTAACAAAAATTCTGACTCGGTTATGATATGGTTTCCCACCTCCCTCAGACTCACAAGCACTCACAAACTCCTCCCCTCTCTCCAACGCAGTCACAACTTATAACTGCTCATTGCTCACTCCTCATGTTCTCCTGAAACGGCTAAGTGGTTTTGGTTTTAAAAGTCTATCAATTCCCCCAGTCTCACATCTTATCTTACAACATCCTCTTCCATCTCATATATCGTTTGCAATTAATCAACTGAATTCTTCCAAATATATTTCCAAAGGATTCTGATCTTGCTAGGTACGCATAATCCTCACGTCCTCTTGATGGTGTTTGCTTATGATTTTTGTTTTTTCTTTCACTTCATTCTTTGCATTCTTGGTTCTGTGGGTGGTTTCAATTTCAATTACGCATAATCCATCTAATGTACCCATGATCCTCACGTTCTCTTGATGCTATTGAAGCTGAAGGTCTATAAGTTTACGTACAGTTAATCAGGTTTTTCCCCCATAGATCTTAAAGTGTATGTGCCAATTTGCCATGACGATCTACTTGAATAAATCATTATCAAAGTATATTGTAATGTCTTATTTAGTTCCCATTCTTTTGAATTGAATTTTGGTGTATGGAGCTGAATTAAACTTATTTTTATTGAACTTTCTTGAACTAAATTTACTTTTTGTTAAATTCAACTTACTTTATAGTTGAGCTTAACCAAAAATTAAACTAAATTTATTTTGTAAAAAATTGAACTGAAGCAAATTGAATATATTTTGAAACATTAGTTGAATAGAAGATCATGTGTAGACCATAGCATGGATTTTGGCTGGACCAACAAGGGTGATTAGTAGTTAGGTGATAAGTACCTAGGTCATAAGTAGTTTCCATAGCAATTTCTACTCAAAGCGTCAATTACTTTGAGGGCTTTTGTGTGAGGGTTTTGGTATAATTTGTTTAGATTTGAATTTGTAGATTTCAATCTCTTTTATACATATTGCTTATCATGGCCTTTGTGGATGTTAATTATTTATTTGATGTGATAGAATTAAATGCTTTGTGTGGCTGGCGATTCTTGGAGGCCATCGTGCCTGACAGCCTTGATGCAGGCAAAGGCCGACAATTACACGTAGACTATAGGACCTACCCATAGGCAGAATTACGATTTTTTCTTTTCTTTTTTTTTTGTTGAAGGTGTGTCTTCAATGGGTCAGATGCATTCTGGCCTTAGAATCCAACGGATTAAACAGGTCCAAATCTATCCCTCCGATCCAAATTCTACCTCTCATACCAATGATACAAATACAGCCAAATTTAACCCCTTCTAGGCTCTTCTCTAATCCAACGGCTGAAATCCGATTTGAGCTTTTAAAATCGATGGTCGGATCTCATTTTATCTTTGCATTTTTATTTTTATTTTTTTGTTGAAGGTGTATTTTTCAACGGCTCACATACATTCTGGCCTTAGAATCCAACGGTTTAAATGGGTCCAAATCTATAAATTCTATCTCTCTGACTCATTCCAAGACACCCACAAAAAGATTTTGTAAAAACATTAATAATAATTATCATTATCAATGATTAATAAGTACCTAGGTCATAAGTAGTTTCCATAGCAATTTCTGCTCAAAGCATCAATTACTTTGAGGGCTTTTGTGTGAGGGTTTTGGCATAATTTGTTTAGATTTGAATTTGTAGATTTCAATCTCTTTTATACATATTACTTATCATAGCCTTTGTGGATGTTTATTATTTATTTGATGTGATAGAATTAAATGACCCAATCAATTTTATTTTTCTCACTTATTTATGTTTATCGATTGATTTGATATAATCTATGTTTTAGGCAAATGTTGTTTGTTACAGAAGTGCTGGATGCTAATTTGGACTCTTCTTATACCTTATGCGTTATCATGATTAAATCTTTCATGTTAATATTACCAACAAAAAACAAAAAATTACTCAAAACTCACAAAGGAGATAAATCTATAAACACTAAGTCGAAGCTATTAAGGTTTCCAATAGTGTCACCTTTGATAAATCCTCCCAAGGTTTCTGATTGTGCAAATGCAGGCAGAGGCCTTAGAATAATAAGGAGGGGGAGATCCCATTGAAGATCATGCTACATCGAACTGTCAAAGACAAAAGGATTCACATATCTAGGGTAAATTATACACTGCAGCGCATAGATTGATGATCACATTATTTGTTTCACATCAGTGCATGACATAAATTGTAGAAAGAATTTGAAACCCCTATCACGCCGTATGACAAGGAGGACCTAGACAAGTTGACGTGAAAAATTAGCTATATGGTGCTCAGACCACCAGCCATACTACATGGTATACAGTACAAGCCAATTAAGAGATTAAGGTTCAAAAGATGAGGGTGATCCGCTTGATGTGTGGACACACAACATTTGAGAGATATGGAGACACAACATTTGAGATATAAAGTGTTAGTGGCCCCCTATGGAGAACAAAATGCATCGTGCAAGGCTCACAGGAGCAAAAACCCTGAATAGGGGGAATCGTGAGAACATTAAATGGGTGGAAGAGCTAAGAAAACGTCTCTTGGTAAGAGTCTATGACAGACAGCCTAGCTCTTTCAAGTTAAGTTCATTGCTTTTGTATTGTGTGTGCATACACATTTATGAGTGTCTGTGCACACACATATACTCACATACTAATGAAATCACATACTATCCCATGGATCATGAACTATCAGAAAAAGCACACTCTAGCAGCCCGTGATCTTTCTTTTTCTTTCCTAGATTCAGTCAATTTTCGTTAATGGTAAAAGGATATAAGACAAGGGGGCATCAATAATAGCACTATTACCACCACTGGTTGAGAAGATGGCAGCATAACCGGATTGTTTAACCAACTAATCAAGTTTTGCACATCAAGAGTCAATTTTTCTTTTTTAACAGCTTATTGATTACCACTAAATACTTCCAAAGATCCAAAACCTATCATGAAACTTTTCCAAGAAAAAATTGCATGAAAATTACATAACATTGCCCAAACCAATAGAAAAGTCACTTAAAGTATTCAAATATTCAAAAATGACCTCATAAAACTAATATTTGTTAATTTTTTAACCAACTTCTTTATTTTTTGTTTAATTAATTAAGCCAATGATTAATAGCTTAATATGGCTATATTTGATTTAGTTTACTATAGTTTTATGGTGCACTAAATATAGCATGAATACACTGTTTTACATCATCATAAATTTCAATCGTTTTCCTTTCAAGAGAAAATTCCACGCATGGTGGGGTCTAATTTTTTGATACATCTCTTAGTGATTACCACTAGATACTTCCAAATTTTGATACTTTACATGTGCGGTAGTGTGTCCTTTAAATGAGAATACATTCAGAATTTCCCATTTTTGTAGTATAATTACATTTTCCATCTATAATGTGCCCTAAACTTTCATAACCTAAATTCATACATCATAAGAGGCATTGCAACAAATCATCCACCACATACGAAATCTCTTCCACTGTAAGATGTTCACTTTTAATTCTTAATGTGCAGTCTACTCCAAATCTACACTAAATGATACATACTGTATATTTTAAATTTGATAAGCAAATATGCATAATTTTTTTCGTATAATAATGCACCTCAAATTCATATCAATGATTTTAGATAAATGCATATCTATAATACATATACACATGCGAAAGTAATATTTGTACAATAATTCATCTTAAATTCTTTATGGTTAGATTAATAATGTCGTTCCCCAACTTGAGATCTTAGTGTTGAAAAAATTATCTTTGTTGTGTTCTGTTTTTTCTTTGACAAACACATAAAAAACAGTTTGCATTCTTTTTTCGAAGGCGTGCCCTCAATATTGATATTTGTTGAGGTTGAAGTATAGTATGCGTTATAAAAAAATATATCGATATTAACATTAGAGCTTTCGCATGTTATACAGATAACCCCTAAAAAAAAGTAAAAATAAAAAATAAAAGAGCAAAATAAAAAACTTAAACAATAAAAAATGAAAAAAATTAGAAAATAAACAAACAAAAATAGGAAATTAAAAAAAGTAAGAAATAAAAAATAAAAAAATAAAAAAATAAATAAATAAACAAAAATGTAAAAACATAAAAAACATTAAAATTACAATTACAAAATAAAAATTACAAATACCAAAAACAAAAATTAAAAACGCAAAATAATAAAAAAAGTAAAAAAGAAAAAAAGAAAATAATAAAACAATAAAAAATCACAACACAGAAAAATAAAACCAAAAATTTAAAACTTCAAAATAAAAATTGAAAATGAAAATAACAAATAGGGTTGGATTGAAGTTTGTTAAAGTGGGTTGAAGTGGGTTAACGTAGGTTGGAGTTGTTATTTTTTTTCCAAGTGGGTTGAAATAGGTTGAAGTAGGTTGAAGTGGGGTGAAGTGGGTTGAGGGTGGTAAATTGCAATTGAACCATGAAAAGAACAGAGCCTAAATATCCTATTTGTGCAATTAAATCTGTTTCACCGAACACCATAATGATACAATTGTAGCTAACAATAGTGCACATAATTTATTTGAAGTAGTGATGGAAACCCCAATTGGAAGTGGTGACATCACTGTAAGAAGACTTCGAGCGAGACTTGCTCGACAAAATGCAAGATGGAGGCTATTTAGCCGGCGTCATCCAGATCACACCCAACCACACTTCATTGCAGAACGTGAGCAGTATCAGTCACAATCTAGAGAAATTCAACTAGCAATTGCACGTAGCACTCCACCTGCACGAAGGTTCGTAAACCGTTGGAATTTCATGGGAACTTTGGTTTCCTGTGGGCACTGTCGCGCGGTCATGTGGTTGGATGAGAGAGTCGCAAGAGGTAGTGTTTCACAACCTCGATTCATGCTTTGTTGTCAAAGTGGACATGTTATGTTGCCGGTGTTGCCCTCGCCTCCTCCAGTGCTAGACACATTGTTGAATACGCCCAATTTTCTTGAAAATATAAGATTGTATAACTTCATGTTATCATTCACATAAATGGATGGGTCTATCGATTACTTAGTAATGGATGGGCATGGTCCTTACTCATTCAGAATAAGTGGCAATAATTACCACCGAATTGGATCTTTGCTCCCTGCACAAGGACAACAACCCAAATTTGCTCAACTATATGTCTATGACACACATGTCGAAGTGTGAAATCGATGCAGCGCGTTAAATAGACACCAAAGTGAGCGAGGAGTTGATGAGCAAACCTTACAAGATTTACAACATATGCTTGATACTGTAAATCCTTATGTGAAGGTTTTCCGCAATGCACGTGATATCTTTGAGGCTGATAATGTGATTAATTTAAGCATTCGCATTATTAAAGTACGTCCTGGAAGACAGTACACATTGCCCACTGTGGACGAAGTTGCAGCTCTCATAGTTGGAGGTGACGTTGGAGACGAAGAGCACTGGGATATTATTGTCCGAAAAATAGGCGGAAGTTTACAGTGAGTATATGAAACTCAACCATCATATATGCCTCTTCAATACCCACTCCTATTCCCATATGGAACAGATGATTGGACAGCTTATATTGCATATGTGGGGGGATCAAGCACTGTTCGAGGAACGGTGACAATGAAGGAATTTTATGCATTCCTCATACAGTTTAGGGTTAATAAAGGAAACATTCTACTTCGATGCGGTGGATTGTTCCTTCAATTTATAGTTGATTGTTATGCTGCGATTGAGACTTGGAGGTTACTATATATAAAAAATCACCAAAGCACACTTCGTGCAGAATTATACAGCGGCTTGCAAGATGCTATTACTAATGGTGAAAATGATGCCCATGCAGTGGGGAGAAGGTTAGTATTACCTGCTTCATTCACGGCTGGGCCCCGCTATATGAGACAACATTTTCTGGATGCAATGGCCATCTGTAATCAAATGGGCTATCCAGATTTTTTTTATCACATTCACCTGCGATCCTAATTGGCCGGAAATCCAAGAAGCTTTAGCACAACAACTAAGCCAGCATGCGAATTACAGACCAGACATTGTTGCTCGAGTATTTCGCTTAAGGCTGAAAGAGCTGAAACGAGACTTCAAAGAGAGAAATCGTTTTGGCAAAGTCATAGCAGGTATTGTTGTTATCTAATTATGTTATGTACTTCGGAGATTAAAATCTCAATCGTACTTTATTCATGGTCATTTATTTAAATCCTTATAACCTATACTCCTCTATTGCATATGTAGATATACATGTTATTGAATTCCAAAAACGGGGATTACCACATGCCCATATATTATTAACCCTTGCAAGTAAGATAAGCCCACATTTGTCGAAGATATTGACCGTATAATATGCGCAGAGCTCCCTGATGAAAACACAGACCCCCTCGCATTCGACACTGTTACAAGACATATGATACATGGTCCATGTGGCACTGACATCGCGTATGCTCCATGCATGGACGGTAATACGTGCACAAAGCATTACCCAAAGACTTTTTGTGAGACGACCATTATTAAAGAAAATGGTTTTGTGAAATACAAGCGTCGGGATGATGGTTGGAGTGTAACAATTCGTGGTAAGAGTATGGACAACAGATGGGTAATACCATATAACCATGATTTGTGTGTGAAATATGATGCACATATTAACGTTGAGCGGTGTGCACAGAAGAAAGTCATTAAGTACCTTCACAAATACATGCATAAGGGAGCTGACAGAGCAACCATAGTCCTCGAAGATAATGTCCATAACCCTGAACATGGAATTGGTCCTTCTAACTATGAAGATGTTAATGAAATTAAACAGTATTTGGATTGTCGTTATGTGTCACCGATGGATGTTGTTTAGAGAATATTTGAATTCGATATCACGCAACGTTATCCATCTGTTGAACTATTGCAGTACCACTTGCCTGGGCAACAACATGTTCTATTCAATGATCATGATGAACTTCATAGGGTTGTGGAAGAAGGAGCACATAGGGTTACTATGCTTATAGGATGGTTCATTGCGAATATTGAAGATACCGAAGCAAGATGTCACACTTATGCAACATTCCCTTCTTACTATAAATGGAATAAATGAATGAGGAAATGGACTAAAAGAAAACAAAGGGTATGCATCGGTCGATTGCCCTATGCTCACCCAAACATGGGCGAGAGATACTATCTGCGAATGTTATTACACATTGTTCAGGGAGCTACATCATATGAGGATTTAAGAACCGTTAGCGAAATCTTATATTCAACTTTTAAGGAAGCTTGCTTGGCACGAGAATTGGTAGACGATGCTAATGAGTGGCATGAGGCACTAGCAGAAGCATCCCTATGGGTAACAGGGGCTGAACTTCGAAGTATGTTCTGTTCAATGCTAATGTTCTCAGAAGTGTCTGACCCCCATCGATTGTGGGAACAACATTGGGAAGACCTCACTGATGATTTACAAAGACGAATACAAAGAGATCTCAGAGATCACAGTTTACAGATTAGTGTGGAACAACGACAAGACCTTGGACTTTACGAAATTGAGATGATTTTGAATAAGAGTGGTAGATCTTTAAGGGACTTCCCTCCTATGCCTCTGCCTTCACCTAATCTGCTGCGTCAACTTGGTAACAAACTTATCAGAGAACAGCTTGATTATGATCAAGAACAAGAGAAACATAACCTTGAGATGTTGCTACCAACATTGAATACAGATCAAATGCGAGTTTTCTAATATGTTATTCACGCTAATGAACATGGAGAAGGAGGTTGCTTCTTTGTTTATGGCAGTAGGGGGACTGGGAAAACCTATTTTTGGAAAACTATTGTAACACATTTTAGATCAAAAGGCTTGATAGTGCTATCCGTGGCATCCTCAGGAATAGCTGCATTATTATTACCTTTTGGGAAAACAGCTCATTCGATGTTTAAGATACCAATTGATGCAGATGAGACATCTACATGTTCTATTTCTAAACAGTACATCACTTATCATATGGGATGAGGCTCTCATGACCTATCGCTACACGGTAGAAGCAGTTAAGCGGTCTTTACGAGATCTATGCAATCAGAACCAAATATTTGGGGGGAAAATGGTCATTTTTGGAGGTGATTTCAGGCAAATACTCCCTGTTGTTATGAAGGGTACTATAGCAGATTTTGTTGCATCTTCAATATCAAGGGCAGCATTTTGGTCTTAATATTCAACATCTTAGAACCAACATGCGGCTCCTGCATTCAAATTTAAGTGATAATAAATATGAGCGGTTGCGGAGTTTTACAGAATAGACTTTGAATGTTGGTAATGGTCATGTGCAAGGATACTCATTTCTTGGAGGTACTGAACTAGATTGGATAGAGATTCCTGAAGAATTTCTCATTAAGAATGACACCAGCGGCCTCAAAAACTTGATCGAATTTGTGTACCCAGGTTTGGTGGACAGATACAGAGACGAGTCATACTTTCAAGACCATTGTATATTGGCCCTCTTAAACACTGATGTGGATGAAATAAATTTCAAGATTCTATCAATGGTTCCTGGTAGTAGCCGTACATACCTGAGTTCTGATACATTCCTGCCAACTAATATCGATTCTGTTATTGATGACATTAATCCACCAGAGATGCTACATGGTATGAACTTTTCAAGATTCCTAAATCATAAAATACAGTTGAAAGTTAGTGTCCCTGTTGTTCTACTGAGAAATCTTGACCCATCGATTGGGTTATATAATGGCACTCGCTTGATTATTGAAAGACTTGGTACTAAGGTTGTCCAAGCCAAAATCTTAACCGGAAGAAATATTGGGCAAGTAGTGACTATCCCACGAGTTGACTTAAGTCCTTCAGCTAAGGACTCACCATTTGCCTTGAAAAGAAGGCAATTCCCTCTGAAATTGGGTTTTACAATGACTATTAATAAAAGTCAAGGTCAAACATTACATTATGTAGGAGTTTATCTTCTAAAACCTGTGTTCTCCCATGGTCAACTATATGTAGGTATATCTTGTGCCACCTCTCCTTCAGGGCTGAAGTTCTTAATTTACAACAAAAGGGATTTGCTTCATAATATGACAAAAAATATTGTCTACCGTGAAATTTTCAATGGCATTCCTGATGCTTGGTGAGTCCCTTTTCTTCCATATAATAATGATCTTATCTACATTCATATAGATTTCATTTCCTATGATGATGTGTTCACTTCATTGAATTATACTAATCTATTTTCTTTTTGTATTAATGGTTATAGATATGTCAGGTTTAGTGCATACTTCTATGCCTATATGTGCCATCAACCATTGCAATAGATCGATCACCCTAATTGTTCGCCTCATGGGATCAATGATGGTTCGAGTATATAAGCAACGCACACTGTGGAAAGTTATATTCATGGACTATCAGGTATTGGTTTATTGAAGTTGCTAAAAATTTTCCCACCATGTACAAGTATATTGCTTATCAATGGAGTTGATTGTTTTATAGTGTGATGAGATATTCGCCAGCATAGAAGGCGATGCTGAAATTAACCAATGGCGATCTATACTCGATGCTGGCAAAGTTTACCACATCTCCGGGCTCTTGGTTGATGCTGCAACAGATGGAGAAAGGAATGTCGTAAAGAACAATTTGAAGTTGGTTTTTACGCCAAGATCGAGACTTCTTGGTGTGGTTGAGGATTGTCCTGATATTCCTTACCAGTACCTACCACCTTGTGTGTCATTCATTGATGTCCCTCGGCGTCTAAGAACACGTGATAATGTTATAGGTACGTATAATTAACACGGTGAACTTAAGTACCTATATTTCTATATGTATTTCCTCTCAATTATCTATAACATTTTCATATCATTTTGTTGTACAGACGTCATCGGCATGGTGGTGGCAATATCGCCGTTAAAAACTATTAAATTCGTGAGTATACAACCACAAGAGGGGGGGTGAATTGTGGTGTCTGATTTTCGCGTTGTAAATAACAAACACCCTCACAGAGGTTATTCTCAGATGACAAACACCCTAGTGACTTGTTTGCAGGGGGTGTTCTCAAATATTGCAAATGCGAAAATCACCAAGATAAATGCGGAAAATAAAGCACACACACAATTTTTACGTGGAAAACACCTCTAGCCCAACTGAGGTGTGAAAAACCACGACCTACCTCGTGTAGGATTTAACCACTTTCACTAACGGGCTTCACACGTTACAAATGTAACACACCTTGTTACAACTTGCAGCCACGTAACCTTCTTCTCTAAGAAGGGTTACACCACGTCCAAATCTCACCAGATTGGACACGTCCAAAGTCCACACGACTGAGGACCACTCACTCACTTTTCTGATCCAAGATCAGGGTTACAAAACACCTTACGGGGGTGCTTCTGATTTAAGCAGATGTAAGGTACAATGAGGTCCTAGTATGCCAATATCTTGAAAGCTCAGTTTAAACACAACTTGTCTCGGTTTTTCTTTTCTCAAGCGTAACTCGAAAAATTCTTCTCACTAGAAAAACCACTTTTGAAATTTTCCTTTTTTTTCGCGTATGTTGTGTATGTTTCTCGTCTTTTCTCCTCTGTGCAAATGGGAGTGAAATGCTGAGATTTTAAACATAAAAATCCAACGGTCAAAAACAAGGAGAGGTGAAAGAATCAGCTAAGTATGGAAAACGATTTTCAAGCAAGAAATACTCCCCAACGGCTAGTGATAAATTTTTTCCAAAATATAAGGGATTTGTTATCTTAAGAGATAACCCTTATCTTCCCATAGCCGTGAAGAAGATTCAAATGACAACCAGAAATCTTCAACTTTTGAAATTTTATCATATCCGAAAATATAGGCAAAGGAAATCTTTTAGTTTTGGCAATTCTCCCAAACCTATTTTCGCAAATCTCCCATAATATTTTCAAGAAATATCCTTTCCAGAAAAATAGCAATCTTGGAATTTAAAGAAAGTATTCTGGAGATCTTGGCCAACCGAAATGAATTTTCAAAGATAACCGGGTATGGCCACTTCAGTTCAGAAACACCCTAGGCACCCTGTTTGCAGGGTTGTTCGCAACTGGTGTTCTGAAGCACTTAGCGCAAATACCGATTCAAGAGGTGTTTAAAATGACGTTTTCAATATTGGCATATTAACAAGAGTCTAAATAAATAAAACCTATATACCCAAGACTTCTTGTTTTGAACCAGTCATCTTGTCCAAGATTTGTAGAGCTGTTGTGAACACCAAGGCCACCTTGTTTGCTGGGGTTGTTTTTTGCATTGCTAGAATTTCAGAAATATGTCTTACAATCAACTGTCGAGGTGGTGTTCTTGACTTAATATAGAATCACCAAGTAAAACCTGTTTTGAAGACTTATTCTCACATGTAGCAAACCAGTTAATACAATAAAGATCACAAACACCAGTTAGGCCTGTTTGGAGATCGTGTTTGGAGCAACATTACTTGGACAATTTTTTTTACACTTTGATTTGTCATCATCAAAACTAAATATAATAACTCAACAGAAACGACAAGGAACAGGGGCACTGCAAGGCGCGAATTATTACTTTCTGATATGCAGTATGTATTTCCATTAGTATAGATTTTTCATTTTCTATTAATACATATTACTCTCCCTAATAATATTAGTACATCTAGTTCTTATATGTAGCATGCACCCGTTGAGGCTAACTTTATGGGGAGATTTCGCGGAAGTTGAGGGCACCCACCTTCAGCAACATTTGGGTACTGAAAATATACTTCTTGATTTTAGAGTGCACATTAGAGAATATCAAGGTACCATCACATGCAATTCATATACTTTCAACCCATCAGATTGGTTAACATCACTATGATGGTATACTTTATTAATATGTTTTCTTGCATAAAATATACTTTTAGGAATATCGATTTCTACTTTACCAATTAGTAGATTGCTGATTAACCCGGATATTCAAGCAACAGAAGACTTTGAAGGATGGTATATACAACCAACAACAATAGTTTTAATTTCCATTTCTGTTATAAGTTATGCATACTTGATTTCACACATGTTACCCTCCCTACATATATTAGGTTCTCTGGCACTAAAGGTGTGATGACCCATTTTGATTTCATGCGTAAGAGAACATTACGTATGTATAATCTAGAGAAGTTGTTCGAAGCTCGAAGGATTAGATTATATGAATATGCATCTACGCGAAATGTAAGCTAGAAATTTCCCTAACAAATGTAACTTTATACTTGCATATATTCTTCAACAAAACATAATCTTTACAGCTCACAATATGCAGGTCAGATATTGCCGACTTTTTGCATACGTCATTAAAATTCACCCGTTGATTTATGATGCCTGCACTAATTGCCAAAAAAGTGATCACTCTTACGTATTCGCTCTGAATGTACCTTACTGTACATGTCAATCTCAAAATTTGACACAAAAGAGGTTTGCTTACTTGATTGCCTATTGTTATGTACTTTGTTCTACTTTTCCAAATATGCATTATTATAACCGTCCTCTGCAATTTAAGTTTATAGGTATATCTTCAGAGTTCTCTTGCAAGATAATACATGTTGTAGAGAGTTTACTGTTCTTCATGAGGATGCTCGAATTCTTTTGCATACGACGACTGCGCAGTTAGATGTGCATGCATCGCAGGTATTACAATTTTCCCTACGTATCACAGTTAACACAGTTTATTCTTTTACTATTGACTATCCTATGTTAATATTTTCTACAGCCATATGGACATCTATCGCTTTATGCGATTATAGATGATTACATAGGTCAACCATGGGTATTTATCATGGAGCCCCTACGTTACTATGAAGTAGAAGTTCCTATCGCTTTGATTGCACCAGTTCATTGGGAGGAAAAGGTTTATTACTTACGAAAGACCAATGTTAGGTACACTAGGTAAATCACGTGTAAATATAAACTTCGACCCCATCATTGTTATTCAAATTATTTCTAAAACTTTATTTCCTCTGTAGGTATAGAAGGAGGAGGTGGATTCTTCGTCATTGGCATGATATATTGGCTGCTCATCATATTATTTAGCGTGTTTTTTTGGTCATAATCATTATCTACTGTTTCTATCATATTGTTATAGACCTTTTTCTAAGTCATGTGGTTTTTAGTGATTCACCCCAATGATTATATATCAAGCTGCTATCCATACATATTTTTCATTGATTATTCTATCTTTCCTAAATTATAATATTAACTATGTTTATAATGGCTATCGGTTCATTACTTGCATAATATATCTTATGAAATGTCTACTTTAATATGCACCGTACATAGCACAGGTCCAGACTAGTTATTTAATGAATCAAATATCCTACATGATTTTTGGGTAATAAGATATTTATTGAATCAATATCTAAGGCGGGTTTTCCTGAAAATAATTGATAAGAGGCCTTTTAGGATGAAACCAATATAGCTTTAAAAAACTATAATCAAGTTAATTTCAACAATTTTAATGTATTGATATCTGTACTACCACACTTTTATTTTGTTACATGCCTATTTATGTATTTATTTTATCAAAGGATTTCCAACTATGAAATGTTTTCTCAAACCTCTTTGTGGGTCTTTTAGAATCGGCTGCTCTGTGATTTGTGCTACTTACAAAGATAAGGTCGTTTATATCTGGATCTCCCCAAACCCCACGTAAACAGACTCATACTAGGAGGTTGTTTTTTGTTGAATATCTAAGGCAGATCTGCATGAAAATAATTGATAAGAGGCCTTTTAATTAGGATGAAACCAATATATGTTTTAAAAACTACAATTAAGTTAATTTCAACAACGTTAATCTATTGATTTTAAAAAAAGAAAAACAATGTTCATATCTGTCTATCCGAGCCTTGCCAGGTAGATTCCATGGATTTAAACCACTTGTGATTTGTCTGCAGCTTAGATCGTACTTTGTAAGCAAAATTTTGGGGGGGGGGGGGTGCACTACGTGTTGTACCCAAACATATTGATGTGTAAGATTAGTGCCACCAAATAAAATTTATTTGTCATATTAGTAATTGGTCCGTCATTCGTTGATTTTGATAGTACTAAATAATACAATGCAGCTAAAAATTCACAATGATAACAACAATAATAGAGATAATAGTACATAGTACTAATTGATAGGTACAATGACACCTTAATAAGATTCAAGGTGTACAATGACAACAGTAATTAAGAATACTCTTTGCCAACTAGTAGGCACCATGCATTTTATTCATGGAAGATAATCATCGTATGTCATATCATCATATCATATTATATATATATATATATATATATATATAGATATATATATATATATATATATATATATATATATATATATATATATATATATATATATTAAATGTTGGATATAATGTATGTATGATCGACATGTGGGATGCTATATGGGATGTCATCTAAAGTATCACTTAGGATAAGAATGCCATGTAGGATACTAACATAAACGTCTTCTATCATACAATTAAGATGGATCTAGGTTATTAATATAATTTTAATTCAATTTAATGTTATACATTATGACTATTTAGTAAATGAATTTTATCTTAAAAAACTTTAATATAGAACAAAAAAATGATTTAGATGTTACCCAAGAAAAAGATTGAAGTGTGTTATTGGACATATAAATCTAAATGTACTCATTTTTACATATTTATTTTGTGTGAATATTTCATGAGTTGCATTTCAATGCTGATTGGGCTATTTATTTTAATTTGCATAATGTAAAGCTTGGTTGCTTAAGCATGTCACATAAATATGGATTTAGATAATATGAAATATAATAAGATCTTAATGTGATTGTAGGTTTCGCTTCCGATGACTTTAAGTTGATATAATATTTAGTTTCTTTTCAAATTTACAACCTATTTCCATGATATTAAAAAGAAAAAAACGTTTTAATGATTTAATCAATTCATATTTCACTTGATATTATATTTAGCCCCCGTAAATCACATAGTACAATTAGTTCTTTTAGTAAATTTAAATTTAAATTTAAATATAATAGGCAAATTAATGTCTAAGAGTAGCTTGTCTACATTTCCACAATAGACAATAACTGACCTCATAAGTAGTACTCCCACCCCAAAAATAGAATGTTAAAAGTTTTTCTAAATTCAAATGATACTAAAATTTCTTCATTTGCTACTAATATCTCGTTCTTCTTTTTAAATTTTTTTCATTTCTCTTTTGTTGCTTTTTAAAAATAATTATACACCAAAGTGGTAAGATTAAGATCAAAGACTTATCTGTCTTTTTGTTACTAATAGTAACAAATTTCTCATGTTTCATTGATAATGAGAATAATTAATCAAATCATTGACATAATATGCAATGGACATATGAAGGATTATCAACACTAATAAATAATATTAAAGATAACCATTACACTATTGACATAATAAGTAATGGAAATATGAAGTAAGTGCATATATAATAAATAAAATTAAACCAATAGGAATCTATAGAGGAAAAAATATACCTTTTAGTTAAGGCCTTTCCTATGATACTTCTATCTTTTAATTTTAGAATTGACAATTAGCTTATTTTCTGTATTTTTAAGTATAATACTTTAATTCAATTATATATACTATCTTACTTTCTATTATTGTGAATTTTCCAACAATGGACATATTAAAAAAAACTATAGGTTCAAACTAATAAAAAGAAATTAATGTTATACAATCTAAAATTAGAACCATTTTAATCATCAGTTAGTCAACTACCACAATGCCTGTCATGTGAGCATATAGCAAACTATTCTACAATGGTCAATGAAAAGGTACCAGATTGAAAAGAAAAATATATACAATTTAAAATTTCTACTTAAATTTGATCGCTTCAAATAAGATTACGATATATAATTAAGATAATGCCATGACTCTAAATATTTGTCTTATGTACCAAAAAATGAAGTTATGTATATCCGCAATTCATTCTCACCCGTAAGTAACACGCAATACATTACCATATGAATATTTCATATTAGAATTACTTTTCACATGTTACATTTCACATTGTCATATGATGCATTTTTAAAAATAAAACTCAAATTTAAGAAAGACAACATTAAATTATTGAAAATACTATGGCTTTTCTTTACTCTTTTGTTTCCACCGTCAATATGGCTCTTTCACATAATCATGATCCTTTTAAACTTAAAAAAAAAATTATGCAACGCAAACCACATAATATCTTAAAACAAAAAAAAAAAAAAAAAATTTATTGACTAAGAAGATTAAAAAAGATATATTGCACATTAAAAATTCAGGTACCTATAATTAAGGTGACTTTATAAGAACTAAAGTCAGAAAAGAGGTGCTACCATCAGGTTCGTAGAACTCAGTATAGTATAGTACCAGCAACAATCTATACAATAAGATACTAATACTTATCAATTGAAAAGTGATAACCATCGTACAACACACGCACGGGTAAAAAAACTAGTATATACTAAAAGTTGAATGTAAGTGATGTATGAACGACATGTGGATTGCCGCATAAAATGACACCTAGGATGAAGAATATTCAATTAATACAATATTAGTTAAATCTAATTAACAGAATTAGTTATAACTACATAATGGTTACATAATATAATGTATAGAATATTTAATAAAATAGTAGTTAATTTTAATTAAAATAAATAGCTATAACTACACAATGATTATATAATGTACAGTATCTATTTAGATACCCCACATAATAATTAGTAGGATAATTATATGACAAAAATATAAAAACTTCGCCAATAAATAATTTTATCAACAAGAGTATTTGATTATTTTGTGACTTTAGCTATGTATTATTGTCAAAGGGGATGATATTCATATGATAAAAAAAAAATCATATCACTGTAGTTAATTTTTTTATAAAAAATTTAAGAATACAAATCAATAATATAATTGGAAAAATTTAATTTAAATAGTTATGTAAATAGTGATAGCCACATAGAAAGGGTACGAGGCTAATTCAATGAAAAATTAATTCAATTAAACAAAGTGACAATTGAAAGACATAAGTTATTATTAACTGTTTAACTATGCTATATGAAAAGTTATAGAATATTACTATATGAATAACTTACCAATAAACAAACACATGCAATGAATTAAATATAAATCTGAAAAATATATTACTAGAATAAGTTATATATGAATTGAAAGAACGTAGTTATTTCTAATGATTTCAACAACAAAATTCCAAATTTATATTTTTGAACTTTTGGCTACTTATCCATTATTATAAATTATGTAGAAGTAACTATGTTCTTGCAATACAAGGGGTACAACCCTAGTGAGTAATAAAACTGAGGTGTAGGCCTTTTTCTTTTTTGTTATCAACCGGTTTTGTACAAGTAATAGGATTAACAAATTGGCCATTTTTTCTGTATTAAGAGGTTGTTTTGCTAATGGAAAAAAAGATGTTTTCTTGCTTATCGAAAAAAAAAGAGGTTTTTTTTTTTTTGGCTTGTTGATTATGTGTCCTTTTAATCGATCAAATTAAGACGATTCTTTTCCTATGTTTTATTATTTTTTTTCCCCTACAGTTTTTAGACTTTGAATTCAACTTTTCTTAATAAAATTAAGGCGAATATGAATCCTCAAAAATGAAAAAGAACGACATTTTTCTCATTTTTTTTCCAATACTAGTTTTAAAGAACTTTTACTTTCGTTTTGACTTGAAATCTAAAGGAGTTCCCAACAAATGTTTTCCCATGTCGGACTATGACGAGTTAAGAGGAGAAAACTAAAGAAAATAAACTAATTTATTGCCTGTCTTTAATTTCTTCATCGTATTCTTGTTTGATTCTCTCTAGCCTATTTTAGTTTGTAGTTATCCATGAGTAACATTATGCAAATAATAAAAATTACCATCAGATTTATTTTCTTGCATTTAATTATTTTCCTTTTCCTTAATCTGCTTTGTGCAAACAACATAAAAGGCCAACAGAGTATGCGAGTTGGCAATGATTCGATCTTTATTATTGGACTGTACTCTCACACCCTAAACTTGATACTGTGGTTCAAAAACCAACTCAACCAAAAGTTTAAGTTAATAGTTAAAGGCTCAGGAATAGGTTTATCCTCTACCATGCCTCCTCACACGAATGTTTTTTGGGCTTGAGGCGTGGATGCTGCAAAGGCTCCCCGTACCTTGCGCAATAAATTAATATGGGGACGGCTGAGATTTGAACTTGAGATCTCTCACTCAGAAAGGCTCTGATATCATATTCAAGAACCAACTCAATCAAAAGCTTGAGCTTTGATTGGGATGGTTCTTGAACCGTAAGTGGGGTGCACTATTTTCAAAACATCTTTTTCGAAATTGAAGCTTCATCACTTGCTGTATCTTTTTGGTTTAAAAGGATTCAATTACAAAAAGAGGGGTTTTCTTGCAATATTAAAATGGTTTTATATATTCGTCCAAAAAACATAGGTTGGTAACTCTAAATCCGTGTTCAAACTTCAAACTCTATAAAGCCTGCACCAAAAGTGATTTGCTACACCGAGGCATCACACACCCAAGTATGAACTCTTTTAATCGACGAAAGGGTCCAAAACTTTGTGCTTTCACTTCCCTCACTAATTTTTCTCCTCTAGTTACATGCTTCCTCTTTTCCCGTTTTCATCTCTTCTTTTCTTGTAACAATCATGGTGACTTGGGTGTCTCGCTATCTCTCAATTTACTACAAATGTATATTTAGGGTATGTTTTTTTCAACTTATAGTAAGTATATATTATTAGTATTTAACAGTTGTTATCACTAATAACTAAAACTTATTAATGCTTAATATATTTTTTAGTAATAATTTTTGCACTGATTAATACTCATCAGCGCTAATCAAGATTGATCAACAATAGATTGCTTTTGAGAAGTTAAAATAATAAGTCTTCAGTCTACTAGTTGCTGCCACTTCTATAGCTCCTCTACCGCCCATCACAATGGCTCCTTGAAAAGTGATAGTTGCTGCCATTAATTCCTCTAATGTTGCAAAAATCATGTCTCCTGATCTACCATTGTAGCCTTCTTAGACATTCAATTTTGCTGCCTATCAAGCCTCCTCCCTAGCGCTGACAAGGCATGTAATTAGGTACTTAGGTATTCGCTTCCTCAGTTGGTATTGTTGCTAATGAGGGCTCCATCATCAGAGCATCGTTGGAAGTGGTACACAAAATGGGAGAGCAAAGCATTTTATGGGGATTTTGGGCATTGTGTCCAACACTTTTCCTCACTTTTCCTTGATGATCAACTCAATAATCCAAATAAAAGGAAAAGAATGCACTTAGGTCTAGTGAGATTTATATATAGGCGATCTTACTTCTGTGAGTATCCATGCTTGCAGAGAAATCAATTCCAATCGTGTCTAATAACTTCAGTCTAACTTTTCTTTGATCTTTCTTGGCATATTCGATCTACATTTCAGATTTTCTCTTATCTCCTCACTGATGCATCTATACTAATCACTGGTGCACCTATACTCAATACCCTTATATGACCAAACAATCTTAGTCTAACCTCTCTTATGTTATCCTTTATGGTTGTCACTCTAACTTGATCTCTGATCACTTTATTTGTGATCCTATCTAATCTCGTATGACCATGCATCCACTAAATCATCCATATCTCTAAAGCCATACCCTGCTAGACTTGAGTCTTCACGATTGACCAGCACTAAGTATTACACAACAATGCTAATTTACCAACTATACGATAAACTCTCCTCTTCAATCCTACTGAGATCTACTTATTACACAACACTCCTGAAGTATTCAATTCTTCAATTTTGGTCATTCTACCTCTCTCTGGCCTTTAATGTCCTCATTGATATCCTCTTTAATTTTCTTGTATGATTGAGTCCAAATATTTGAACTTTTCGGCCCTCGGTGTTGCCACACCATCAATGGTCACTTTGTGTAACACCGCGTCCCCTTCTCGGACCATAAACAGTTACCCAGAATAGTTTTAGGAATGTTGACTGGCCCCATAAATCACTACAAGCCTTTTTATGAGCTTCATCCTCACCCACATACTGCCTGGACGACTAACTAAGAGGTAATCTATTCCAAAATTTCTTCACAATAAGTATGGTTAACTGCAGAGTTCTTAAAACTAAGCTTCATAGAAAGGACGATGCATTTTTGGTGATAAAAGTAGTCACTTCAATCCTTTCAAGCCATTTCGGGGTAGTACACTTCATCTTTAATGGCACCTTTCCACCCACTGAATTGATATTTTAAGTATTTAGTCTTAGACCTACTCAATGTATAAACATTTAGGCTATAGGGTGTCTATCCATTGGTCTACTTCATATGAGATGGTTAGCTTCTGTAGTCAATCAACTTATCATAAAATCAAAGTGGTTCTTCAAAATTATTATATCCTTCTCAATCACCTCTCAATCACCCTTTCTCGCAATTTAAGAGTGTGTAGTTTTATACTGCTATAGTATTGCAATTCTGAATATCACCCTTGTTTTTATATAATGGAATGACTATACTAGTTCTCCATTTGCAAGGCATCTTTGCTGTCCCAAAAACAATGCTAAATGCCAATTAAGCCCTCTTTACCCAGACACTTAAACTTTCCATAGGGATAATTGTAACAACCCACAAAAAAAATTAAAAAATTCATCATCAGTATTGTCATTACTATTATTATTAATCATCATCATCATGTCTGAACTTAATTACAAAAGCATGCTAAAATTTGTTGAGATGTTGGGCTTGTAGTACCCAAAGTTGAACCGGCCAAAGTTGGTGGTAATGTCCATAACTTGCAATTATGGAGAATACCACCATTTCATTATTTTGACTAGGTAATTACTTAATTACAATGTAGCACATTGGGAATTATTGGCATTAAGCAAAATACATTCGCCTTGTCATTCCTAAACCTTTGTACTATATGAAGTGGGGGCTAATCTAGCATCCAACACCCTCCATAAATACCCCCTCAAACCCTCTTGTTTACTTCAAACCACCACTCAAGTAACATTTCCTTCCCTCATAAAAATATGAATTTCCCTACCTAAATTAGTGTTGTCACCATTGCTAGCACAGTTGTGATCGTTTACTCGGAGACCGATCGATAAACTACTCCTTCATACCTAGTTGGGAGCTTTTGACATCGGTACTTATGAGTATGAACTAGATTAGCCTTTTTACATGAGTTATGATTTTAATATCACATGAGCATGCATGATTGGGGAGGGGCAAGGATGGTGGTTATATGTTGTATAATTACCTGTAAAGAATTTCCGTGTCGAAGTGATCTTAGTAGGAAATTATGTTGGTAGGTAGTAAGTTAGTAGGTTTTACTAGTATGAAAGGAAAAGCAATAATGAGATAGAAGCATTAGATTAACTTTGATAATGACTGGGCGTTCTTGATTGATAATGGCTATCCTAATTTAGTAAGGAAGCAAATGCTTAAGCGATTAAGTTTTTATGACGCTAAGAGGTTAAGGACTCTCAAGGGCATTGGATTAGTACTCAATACTAGGAAGTTGTCAAATTGCATATGTGTAGCGCTTAACTAATTTTATATTACTAATATCAGGACCACGAGACGGTTCAGATTATCATCAAATTTAAAGTTTATTGTCCTCTCCAAGGTACTTATGTTTATGTCGTTTTAGTGAATCCTTGTGGCTATTAAAGTGTAATATGAAATAATTGTTTTAGTTGTTTTATCACATTAACGACGGACCCTTTTACTGCTCTATTGTGCGTTGATCAACGAAAATTGTGCTTCCCGATCAGCCCAAGTATGCACATATAGATTAAGGGGTTGTTCGTAACAACACCTTTCTAAGAAAAAAGAGCTGTTTAGGGGTGTTTTAGCTATTTTGATCAAGTCAAATAGTTAAGTGGGTGTTTGGTAAATAACTGTTTGAAATAACTATTTGGCCCCGAAAAGCTCTTTTTGATAAGACTGTTTCCATTAGTCTTTTCAAAAGAGCTTTTTTATGTAAATAATATATTTGCCCAAGTCTTTAAACGAATTACATTAAATGCCATTGCATTATATTTATTTATTTATATAATATTATTTTACAAAATGGAAAGAGTGTATTGTATTATAAAATGTTCCTTAGTAGCATTCGAACCCGGTTGGATCTTCAGAATTAACAAGAATAGAATTTTTTTTGAGGTAAAACAAACCATTAAAGTTGCACTGTCTCTTTCATTGTTTGTATTTTTTTTTTCCTTAACCAATTAGTATACTTTTTGGTGCAGATTTTCTAATTTCGCTAGTATACTATATTATGCTTATTCGGTTATCTCACTATACACCTTTATGAACGTCTAATATTATAATATTTATACCTTAGATTATACAATCTCCCTTCCAATTATCTCGACAATGAGCTTTGGATCGATGCAAAATAGTGACATTTGATACTATGTTTTGTATGAATTAAATCTAATGAACATAAAGTCATTACAAATTCGTATAAATTTCAATTTCAATTTATAAACCAAAAAAATTTAAAAAATAACAAAATAACGTTATAAAACATTGACATAGTTTACATAAGTACAAATTGAAAAGAAATAAGATAGACGATTAACACTAGTTATGTGGAATTTAATAAGAAAGTAAAGTTTTATCAATGAAATAAAGTTTTATCAATGAAATTTTTCTTCTCTTTTTTTGTGTGACCACAAATGAAGTCAATTTATACCTATGACACAAATTAATTCTTTTTAAAATGAAATTGACTAATAAATAAAAAAAATATGTTCTATCAAGAGGTAATTTAGAGATAAGAATATAAATGAAATTTTACCACACATCTTTATTAGAAATAGCTAACTTTACCAAACAGTTTTTTTTACAAACAGCTAATTTAAACAGCTAATTTAAACAGTTAACAACTAACAACTAATACAAACAACTAACAGGTAATAGCTAACATCTATTTGCCAAATAGTGTCTAAATGATCATAATGGAGATTTAGTCTCTTATTGTTAAATGTTCTACTAATGGGACGTTAGCTAATAATAATATTGGGTGCCACCGTAAGATAATTAAAGGAGTAAATGTTTTATTCGGGTTGCTAAATAAAATGAATTTTGCTGTGCACTGAATTATTTTATTGTATAACGTCATCTTATACTAGGCTTGTTTGGCTTACTATTTGTGTGTTTTTTATTTTCAGGTTCATCTAAGAAGGGGTTCAAGTGTTAGGAAAGAGCACCCTTGGAAGATATACACTCACTATTTACAATGTTAATTATTTATATAATGCACAACTTATAATAATGACTCTATGGAACTATCCAATCGGAATAAAATAATTAGCTCCTTGTTGTCTCTTCTTTTATTACAACCAATGTCATTGTTCATAGTGTGATCCTTGTGTCAGCTCTTAGGTGACACGGTGTAGCATGCCTGACTTTTAAACTTCTGCTAAATAAGATAATTTCTAAAGGTAATTCTCCAAAAATGTTGGGGCATTATAGTACTATTTGAGTCGACTGCATTTGCAGTCTTCATCTTCTTTGGTGCCTCTTTAGCGATATGGAGACACAATCTAAACTTTTGTTTCCCCAAGTGATAATTTTGCTTAGTACGTTAGGGATTTTCAATCCTCTCTCCATTAAAGAGGTTATAATTTTTTTACTAGTTACTAACCACTTCAATAGCGGTCAGATAGTGTTTAGCAGTTAACTATTCAGTTGATGATTTAAGATAAATATGTTCGATGAAGGTAGCTATTTGATTTAAGATAAATATGTTCGATGAAGGTAGCTATTTGGTTAGAAAATTTATGTAAAATAATTTAAAAGGATCTTACGAATGAAAATTTTTGGGAAGTATGAGGGAGAAATTTGAAATTATAAGTGCAACCTTTAGGTCATGCTTCTCAAAAGCTATTTTTAGTAATTGTTTCAAAACACTAAATAAACTTCTAGTTGTTGTGGTCGTATTCGGCAATAATATTTTGAGTAGCATTTAGTATTTTGACCAAATCAATACACTTAGCGGTAAATTTTTAGACCATATTAGGCAAAATTAGTTATTTAGGTAGCATGTAGTTTTCAGGCAGTGGATGCCTATTTCGGTAGTATATGGTTGTTCAAATTTGATTAGCCGTTAGCAAATAGCTGTTTAGATGAGAGGTTAAAAAATATATTTTTGATAAATTTAGTTTTAAAATTAGCTCATTAATATAAATTGACATGAAAAGATATGAATAATTTTCAAAAATAAAATTTCCAAAGGATATTTCTTGACCAAAAACTATGTGTAATGCTACTTCTAAATGCAAGAAACTAATATTATTAACTTTGTAGAAATGCTACTTGAAATGCTAACCGGTACTTGAAACACTAATCTAAACATTAGGTTACCGAACACTAAAAATTGACTGGTTAGTGTCTTGACTTGGTCAAAATGCTAAATGCTATTTCAAACGTTGTTGTCGAACACGACCTTAGTATTTAATAATCTAGATTTTGGGCTAGCATTTCAATTAGTATTTAGAATTTTGAGCAGTATTTTTGAAAAACTAATAATAACAGCTTTTGGTATTCAAAAGTAGCGTTTCACATTTTTTGGTCAAAAAATACCCTTTGAATATTTTATCTTCAGAAATTATGTATATCCTTTTATATTAATTTATATTAATGAGCTAGTCCAACACTTATTTTACCGAGCACATTTGCTTCAATCGCTCATCTAAGTAGCTATCTGCTAATAGTTAAATTAGAATTGATATCCACTACCTAATGAGCTATCCATTACCTAAATCGCTATTTTCTACTTAAACAAATAATTTTGCAGAACTTACATCAACACTACTTTGTCGAATACTAAAAATAGTAGACGCTAACAATTTGAGCTAGTCAAACCGCTAATTTCTACTCCATGCATAATTTCATCCTAGTACATAAAATAGGACATATAAGGTAAACTAGTACTATAAAAATCAAAAATTATTCCACAAAAAATATTCATTGACATATCATAAATGCTTAAAAAAAATTCTCAAAAATTCTCAAAAACTCTCCAAACTACTCTTACATACTCCAACCTACTGAACCCTAATTTAATCTACTCCAAAACGCTCCAACCCAGTAATCACCGCAAAACGAACAGGCCCTACTCGAGACAAAAACCGTATCGTAAATTCATTAAAATGTGGGGAAAAAAAGTGAAAAGTTTAAAAGCTCGGTTTGGACGTACGACTACGACAAAGAATTGAAAATCCCTTCGTCTTTCATAGTGGGGGAAGGTTCGCTAGGGCACTTTAGTCCTGCTCATATAATATTTGAAACGTGAGGAAGAAAGCATCATATTTATTTCTCTTGAATCTTGATTGCGATCTGTTGCCCGGTGACAAATGATAATTGGAGTTGGCAAAACGTTGTCTTATTTGAATATTCGAATTTATCTCATTTGGAAAAAGTAGGGTACGGTTATGAATATTTCGTCCGAATTTGAATCTTGACACAATATTTTATATTTCTATTACTCGAACCCAATTTTGACCTGAATTTAGTTTTGCTCGAATTGTCCGACCGGAAAAAATCGAGTATTGGACATTAATTTCTTGTATGGATTTTGACATTGTCCGATTTGTTCGACCCAAATTCGAGCCGAGCCCGAATTTTTGCCAGCTCTAATTGACAAGCATATGATATATATGCCTTGATCTAAAATTTGGCTTTACATGACACAAGCACGAGACGCATGTTGGATAGTTATATGTATACATAACCTCAAGTTGTTAAAGAGTAAGTAGCAGGTTGGTCAGTTACGTACTCTACCTGTTCTTCTTACCCTCTGAAGCTGCAGTAGGGATCTAAAATGTCTTACATATGTAACCATTTGTGTGGTGAGACTGTTTAATCTAGATCCCTACTGCAGCTTCAGCATTGTCCTCTCCTGTAACCTATTAAGATCCATTAAGATGTCCTAAAATAAAAGTTCAATGGGCTGACCCTGCTTACCAATTAAAAAATACGTAACCTTTAGTTAATGAAAGATTCATGAGGAAAGTTATCGCTCATTACACTTCCTAGTAGGTAAAAAAAGGACTTGAAGTCTTATATTTTTATGTCCTCAATTAATGTTTTTAACCGCGGACATGGCACCTAGCCGGATTGAACTTTCTTACTGACCCTCTTTCAATGTTTAATGCGGAGGTTCATTTGTCCTAGTCTATCCGCATAAACAAAGCGTTTAACATAAGTAATTATTTTTTTTCATGCCACTTTTGACTATTATGTAAATATTCATGATAAATGAGGCAGAACAAAAATTGGCTTACTGACAAAGTTATGATGCACAACATTGACATGAAGGCTAGATATGGATACAATACGATGTAGACATAAAATAAGTTATTTAAAAAAAACATGATTGGCATGCACGTGTATTTTAGATTTATATAATAAAAAATTAAATCTATAACTTACATAAAGAATCTATAATTACAAAAAAAGCAATTTAAGGATTTATCTTTTATTTTTTTAAAAATATAATAGCCTAAAAAAAGTTTTAAAATTCATATAACAACGATCTTATTATTATTGAAAATTATAAATAATATTCTCAACCTAAAAGAACAATCATAGCTAATTAAGTATCGAAGACATGAAATGGGACAAATGGTATTTAAAGACGTGAAGTGGAGCAAATCACATTCAAAGGCACCATGTGTACCGTACGTCACAAAGTTCAATAACTGAATTTGGAATATAATTAAAAAAAGAGGTCTAAAACCAAAGAAGAACACTTGTAAGTGAGAATGCAACATTTCTCAATTATATGCGGGTCTAACAAATGGGCCCAGACAACTTTATCTTCTGAAATTTTTTCAATTTTTTTTGGTTTGTATGAATCTCCATCAAGGCTTAGTGTTTTCCCCACTCAACGTAAATAGAGGTATAAGGCTAATTTCAATTTGAATCGTTCAAATTTTAATTGAAAATCATGTAGAATATTTTCAAAGATTTTACTTTAAATTAAGAAGATTTTATTTTGTATAATATATTTATTCCTAGGATTTTAGTAATATTAGGAAAAATTGTTACTTGTGCAAATTCTATTTCCATTAGTAGTATTTTTGTAGTTTCTCAAGGAACAGTTTGGAGGTTAGGTAAATATTCAATAAATACATGAGAGATGTCCATATGTGTATCACCTCGAAAAGTAGCAGATAGATCATCTTCACCCAAGAAGAGGGTCCTGAGAGATAGGTGTGAGACCAAATATTTGTGAGATGTATCATTGACACCCCAAGCCACCAGTAGTAGGGAAAGCGGGTTGTGAGGGAAAATAGATACATGAAAAGAAGAATGACTCGAACATAAACTAGATGAGAATTAACGGCAGGGCATTACAAGTGTACACAACTATAGTCAACATAGGTAGAAGATCCGTGGGAGGAATACAAAAGAAGATGAGAGGTTGCAAATGCCTTGATCATGGGTGGGTTGAGAAGAATTAAAGCTACAATGTTGCTATTCCTCAATCCTAATGGAGTTGGGATAAATATAAGTGATATATTGGCCTTTTAAGCAATATTCATCATGTTTGGACTTTTAACCTGAAATTATATAGAATATTTCAAAAGATTTTGGCCCTATTTGGCAATCAGCTGTTAACTGTTAGCTGTTAGCTAATTATATTAGCTATTTAACTTAGCAGATTGCAGTAGCTGTTTCTGAAAAAGGTGTTTGGTGAAATTAGCTGTTTCTAACAAAGCTATTTGATAAAATTCCACTTATGTCCATTACTCAATTTCATTATTTTTCTAACAAAATAATTTTTCATTGGATATTTATTTTTCTTTTTGATATGAACTATGAATTAAGACTTATGTGATATATAAAATTATATTTATACTTTTTCCTAATTTTAGTACTTATTATCAAAATATATTTTTAATGTTAAATGTTTTCTTTTTTAATAGCAATTGAAATTATGTGATATAAAAAATATTTATATATCATGTAAGACTAACTAACATAAATTATTTGTTAAATTAAGAAAGCATTAAAATTAAAAGCATTATCTTCAACATCATGACCATCCACAACTCTTGTCCCAAAAAAAAAAAAAAATTGAAAAATTTAAAGCATAAGCATCCAACATTCGGGAATATCACTTGTGAATGACATGTAATGTAAATTTGTTCAAATTATAAGGTTAGTATGGTCATTATAATAGTAAATATCAAAAAACTCTTTAAAAAAGTTATCCCAAAGAGCTTTTTGTAAAAGAGCTTTTTGAATATAAAAAGCTAATCTAAAAAACTAATCAACCAAACACCCCAAAGAACTTTTTGACTAGAGTCAAACAGCTAGTACTTCTAAAAACCTCTTTTTGCATCCAAAAAACTCTTCGCCAAATATGACTAGCAGGAAGATTTTATTTTCCAAGGGATATTTTCATTCTTAAAATTTTAGTAGTACTAGGAAAGTCATTGTTTCTAGAATTATACTTGGAATAGGACTATTTTGGTAGATTTCTATAGAACAGTTTAGAGGTCGGTTTCCAATAAATACAAAGGAGATGGTGCACGTGAACCAACCTAGATGGTGAGAGATGAAATATCTTGACCTAAGGAAGGATCTTTATTGATGGTGTCAGAATGGGTATTTGTGCAGTGTGTCTTGGACACTCCAAAACTTCGAGTAGGAGAGCATGTTAAGAGGAAAGATGGATTCATGAGAAGAAGGATGTAAAGCATAGTGTAATTGGTGTTAGGGTGTATTGATTATAATTGATCTTTCCCTTTATAATAGATATGCGAATTATTGCTTGGGCATGGGTCTTCCCCTATATATGAAGGGGTTCCATATACTTTGGTTACTACAACCATGATAGTATCTCGCCCCACAATCATACGGGAGATATATGGCTCATTTGGAATTCAGAAAATGTTGTTGTAACCGTTTTAGCAAAGGAAGCACGTGCAATTCATTGCAATGTTATTGAAAGAAGTACTTCGAAAAATTGCATACTCACTGCGGTAAATGCGCCGGCACAAATTAATGAAAAAGATGATTTATGGAACCATCTTAACCACCTTCTTAATAATGTGATTCATTTGCCTTGGTGCATTTTAGGTGATTGCAATAAAATGTTGCACCCTTCTTAAAAATTGGGGGAACACGTCTATGTGCCTCTCGACTTCAACGACTTAATAATTCCTTACGCATAGTAAATGTCACGATACTCATGTGCAAGGAAGGATCTTCACCTGGAAAAAATTATTATGTGGTAATCTTATTTACGAAAAATTGGATAGAATTATTTTTAGGGAAGATTGTCTTCAACTTTTCTCTAATTATCTCGTCACCAATGGCCTATTTATCTGTTCTGATCACTCCTATGTATCTCTCAACACAGATCCAGCCCATCCTCCTAGGAAGGGCACTAATTTCAGATATCAGCATTCATGGACGTAGTACCAGGACACGCATTGCTTTGTTAAGAAAAATTGAAAAATGTCATTGTCAAGTACACCGATATACTGCATTGCGAACAAATTGAAAAGGATTAAATTAGACTTAAAATCTTGGAGCAAACACACATTTGGAGATTTTAAGCAAAAACTTGAAAAAAATACTGACAAATTGCTATCGACAGAGCAAAAGTTAGTATCTCAGCCTAATAATGCAAGCCTTAACAATTGACATTTTAGACTGATCAAGCAATGTGAGAAAATGCATTTGTTTAACCAAAAATACTGGGGTAAAATGGCACGAAAGGAATGGTTAGTTAATGGGGATAGAAATTCCCATTACTTTCACTAATCGATGAAAGCCAGAAAATCACGTTCTTCAATTGTTAAAATTAAAGATTCATCTGGAGTCTATGTCACTCAAATCCAAAAGCTATTTGTTCAAGATTTCAATTCATGATTATTGGTATATAATTCACAAAGATGTCTGCCAAGTGATTAAATCGTTTTTTCTTGAAGGAAAGCTTTTAACGCAAATTAATCACACACTTATAGCGCTGATCCCAAAAATTGATAACCTATCTTGACAATCCATTTTCGACCAATCAGTTTATGTAATAGCCTTTACAAGATCACAGCGAAAATCTTGGTTAACCAAATGAGTCCAGTGCTCGGCAAACTAATTGACCCTGTTCAAAGTGCTTTTGTACCACATCGGTCCATTCATGATAACATCCTACTGGCCCATGAAATCATTAACAAACTGAATTCCATGAAAGGGAAAAAATCTTGGGTTGCATTAAAACTTGACATGGAAAAAACGTATGATAGAGTGGAATGGAATTTTCTGTTTGAAGCTCTCAAAAAGTTGGGATTTCATAAAAATTAGATCAGTTGGATTCGACAATGTGTCACTACAGTATCCTAATTAGTTATTGTTAACGGCGAAGTATCTGGGTTTTTCACACCGTCTAGAAGATTACGCCAAGGAGATTCGTTATCACCATACCTTTTTTTAATATGTATGGAAGTCCTAATAGGTGCATTACGAGAAGTATAAAATAAAAAGAAAAGTGGAATTTGATTCAAAATTGCGCCTAGGGCAGAGAAACTACCATGCCTCCTATTTGCATACGACAATCTCTTATTTTGCAGAACAAATTTAGAATCATACCAGAAACTTAGTGCTCTACTCACTAACTTTTATCATAATTACGGGTAACTCATAAATTTTCAGAAATTGTCCGTCACTTTTTCTAAGAATGCCACTACGCATGATTGATGAATAGTATCCTCTGTATTTATATAACACATCAGGATAACCTGGGAAAGTATCTGGGGTGTCCAGTTTTTAAAGGAAGGCCAAACATAACCACATTTTTAGAATTGGATAATAAGACTACTACCAAACTCCAAACATAGAAAGCCAGAAACATCACTAAAGCAGGTAGAGTAGCATTAATTCAGACTAATTTCGAAACCCTGTCGGTATACACAATGCAATGCTTTCAGTTTCCTAGCTTAATAGGGACTTCTCTTGGAAAAAATCTGATAATATCAAAGGACTCCCGATGATATCTTGGGATAAAATTTGTCGTCCCAAGAAATCAAGAGGCCTTGGCCTTCGAAAAATAGAAGCAGTAAATAGTACTTTTTTGAGCAAATTGATTGTAAACTTTTTAATGAACAAAATCTCTGGGCAAACCAAATGATAGCTAAGTACTCTATTAATGAAAATTTTTTCATAGTCAAACCAAGATTATCGGACTCTTGGGTATGGAAATGTATTCTAAAAAACTACGAGCAATTTCGTAAAGGAAAAACATTTGTCACCCAAAAAAAAAAAAATATCTTAACACATATTATTATTGTAATATGTAAAAATTTACATGATTTTTTTTAAAATTTTCAACGTATTAGAGTTCAAGTATTACTAACAAATTTTTGATAGTAACAAATTTTTGATAGTAAGAATATCGCATTAAAAAGTAGCTTCATGAATATGAGATCTCAATGGAAAGTCTCTTAAATTTTCTTTTACTTTTCTGGTAGATTATACAATAATCTCTATGTTCGTTTTTCTATTTTTTTAATAAAAAAACTAAAAATCACAGCTCAAATCAGGGACGGTCCACCAGCTGACGCAAACTGCAACAAGCACCTTGTCTCATGCTCCAACTTAATGATTTAACATAATCAGCATATCTTCATGCTTTACATACAAATAATATTATGCCGCTTTTTTCGCAAGCATTTATATAATAGTAAAATAATGGTAAATGTTATATCCTGAATATATATATATATATATATATATATATATGAATAATGAAAATAAATAATATATAAACAATAAGAACATATCCTCATATAAGAAATTGTCATTGACGCTTTGGCCGCTACTACAGGTAGTCTCACATCATTGGAGTAAATTCCCGATCGTCTCTTTCACGCCTTGGCCGCCATTGCACCAACGTTCCATCAATTTTTTTAACAATTTCCCTCTCTAATTAACGAATAGTGATCCTAGAAAAGGGCTACGTTTCTCAATTTTGTGGGGGAGTTTTTGCTCTACCAATATTATATTTGGAGAGTAGTAATGCAACATTTAAATAGTGTTCAGTTGAAAGAAAAATAATTTTCTCATAAAATTATTTTTTATAGAAATTTTTTTTAAGGAAAATGATTTTTCATATTATATATTCAGTTGTTTGGTATAAGATAAATTATTTTCCATGAAAAAGAGAAAAAAGTCAAATGAATTGTTTAAATTATGAAAAATATTGCCTAAATGGTTTTGAGCTTAAAATTCATATTTGAGTTTTTTTCAATACTTCCTCTGGGATAATCAAGTTTTGATCCAAACCGTTGAAATTATTTTAGTGACAAAAAAATCAACTGAATTGTTTAAGTGATAAAAAGTGTCGATTGAATTGTCGTGGCGAAGAAAAATGTTGACTAAATGAAGGAATGTCATGATCAAATCCGGATTTGAGCCTATCTTAATCTCTCATATTCGGTGATCAAGTTTCAATCCAAACTATTGAAATTGTTATAGTTGTGAAAAATATTGACTGCACTGTTTAAGGGTGAAAAATATCAATTGAATTGTCATTGTGGAGAAAAATATTGATCAAATGAAAGAATATCAAGTTCAAAATCTGAATTTGAGCCAATTTTAATATTTTCTATATGATGATCAAGTTCCGATCCAAACAGTTGAAATTGTTTTAATGGCGAGCCAACTGAATTATTTTAGTGGGAAAAAAATTGATTAAATTATCGTGCTGGAGATAAATGTCGATCAAATGAAAGAAATTTGAGGTAGAAATTTATATTTGAGTTTTTTAATATTTTTCATCGGATAGTGAAGTTTCGATCAAAACTGTTGAAATCGAATTTGCGCCTAAATTTCAGTTGACTATATCATCAAAGAGTTAAAGGAAGAAAATCAAGTTCCCATCCTCTCAAAAAAGAAATCATTTTCCTGCATTGTGGGGAAAATTATTTTTCTTGAAAAATAGTTTTCCGTCCTTTATTGCTCCAAACAATGGAAAATTGGAAAACTATTTTCCGAAAAAACCATTTTTCCCCTCAACCGAACATTACCTTAGGCCTTTTGTGAATCACGGGTAGTTACTCACAACTTTGTTATGAACTGATAGCTGCCCTTAAATCATTGCACTCTTTTTGTTTTTTTTTGGGGGGGGGGAATGAGTGAATGACTTGTAAAGATCGATAAGGTGGAACTTAAAATTAGATCTTTGATAATAACTTTCGAAAATTTTACATATTGGATTAGTTGAAAATCACACTGCGTTCCCATTTAGTTGGAGGTTTTTTCAACTTGGACTTCAAAAATGTTTTTTCAACTAATCAGGTGCGAAAAATGAAATTTTTTTTTGCTTACTTTATGTTTAGTTGTTTTTTTCCATTCGAGAATAATCATATATACGATAACATAACTAATCCATAAGGTATAAGCATAAAACTTTATTATCATTAAGGTTTATACCAGTCCATATCTTTAAATATGACATTTGCCCTGTGGTGATTTCATTTCAAAATTAGATCAGACGAGTAAAGAATCATAAATGGTCCCCAAATCATTGGATATATTTTTTAAATGTCGTATGATTATTTGATTAACAGATATATTATATTTTTCTTGACCCAAAAAAAATGCCCCCAAGCCACCTAATTCTATTTTGTATTCCAAACTATCCCAATTTAATTGAACTAAATAGGGAGTAAATCTTTCCATCATATTCAATCTATATATATTCGTAATTTCACATGATCAATAGAATTTAAATTTCTCCAACTTATGTTACAACATCGTTGTCCACACAGTATCTAAAAAATATATGTTAACAACAATAGTATTACTTCTAAGGTAAAGTGTATTCGGCAATAGATGTTGGAGTAGATGTTAGTGATTTGTAGTGGTTAAAATATTATGGATCACTACTTAAAGTGTTCGATAAAGTAGTTGATGAGGTAGTGGTTCGAAATTTATGTAGTATTTTTCCAAAGCTAATGAAAATATCTTTTAAGTACTTCTACCTAGTGTTTGCATTGCAAATTACAAAATTCTTCTTTTTATTTACTAAAAACCTATATTTATTGTGCCCTTTTTAGTCATTTTAGATAGATCTATTACTTAAATAGCTACATTTATCAAACAAATTTATTTTAAATCGCTAGTTGAACAACTAACCACTAACTAGTAGTGGGTCACAGCTAATCGCTACTGAAACCTAATCATTACTAAAATAACTAATTTTACTGAATACATCCTAAATTTAGCTGAATCACATTTAACAGTAAAATTCCTAACAATAAACTCTACTGTTGAATCAATCTTATATAAGGTTTTGATGATTACAATCCAAATGTGCTAATTATGCTTGCCTTGAGTTGAGTGCTAGAATTATGTGATAAGACAGATTGCAAACATCCTGGAGATCAGTTCGAAATATCATGCTTGAAGCTATGTGATAAAATTATATGTTGAAAGCGACAGAAGTTGCAAATACCCTGAAAAACACGTCGAAGAAGCTGAAATCATCAAAGTGGATATATGTGCACATCATCAGTAGAGTGCAAGAGTCTTTAGAGTCTTAGGGCTAATTACTGATTATATTTGTCTAGATTCTTGTTAATATGTCAAAGAAGAACTTGACTTAACACTCACCTTGAAGGAATTATTTAAGTTGACTCAGAACACTGCTTAGAACAATTGAACAAATAGGCCTGCAGTGTTCTGAGAGCAGTGAGTGCAAAAATCGGTTTTCAAAGATTTTCAAGAGTTTTCCTACTACCAAAATTATATTTAAGATTGATTTTCTGATAATATTGTGTTTTAGAAAGAGTACTTTCCTAAATAATATTGGTTTCCTAAAAGATTTTTCAAAAGATCTTATCTTATTCTTAAAAGATATGATTTCCTAAAAAGATAAATTCTTGAAGGATTTAATTCCTTTTAAGATACTGAGTATTTTCAGAGTTATTATGGAAATCAAATCCTTGCTTTTTCGTGGGTATATAAGCACTCGCTTCTCACCTCTTCAAGACACGGTTTTTCAAGGCAAATATCGAGTTTTTGTAAACTTATTATCTGAATGAAAAACCTTTAAGGAGTGTGCTAAATTGAGTCATTTTTTCTGGCATAATAGGGTCTGTAAGTGTACCTTACATTTAGCTTGGTTAGAAGTATAAAAGTAAGGTGTTCTTCTATTCTTTTCTGTCATCAGTTAAGTCTAGAGGGTGTCCAAGGCCTGGGAGACTTTGGACGTGTTGTATGACTCATTCTTAGGTGGAGAATAGTTACGTGTGTGTAACTAGAGTCTCGAGTGAGACTAAGTTGCATGTGTGACGTTGTCATGTGTGTTACATAGTGTAACGAACTTGGCCCGTGTTAGTGAAAGTGTTTGTTGAAATCCTAGTGGGGTAGGTTGTGATTTTTACGCCTCCATTGGGCCAGAGGTGGTTTTCCACGTAAAATCTTGTGTCTCCTTATATCCGCATTCAAAGTTTTGTCTCTGCCTTATTGCAAACACCTCTCCTAACAGGTTTAACGAGTGTTCTGAAACAAAACGAAAAAATTGAAAGACACAATTCACCCCCCTTGTGTTCTTGTGTGCCTTAAAACTTAACATCTACAAAAAAACAAGGTGATCTCTTAGCTATGAATATAGAATAATCAATCTATGTGGCCTCCTGAGATATTACACCATAAGTATAGGGTCCCAAGTTATGATCTACTTCCAAGTATGAACTCTCTCCTTTAATTTGTAGGTGAGTCAATGGGCGAAAAATATCTTTAATTTGTACTCCACATGTGTTCAGAGGCTTATCTACAAGCATCACCACCTTTGATTTTACGTCAAGGCGAAGGGACATATCTATATAAATATATCTAAAATTGAGTAATTTTATATGCTTTTGTCAAGTGTCTTAATTTTAGTGATTAGGATATTAACTATATGTAGGTTATTTTGACTTTTAGCTTGCATTTAATTTTTTTTATTTTTTATACACTTCGGAAGACCTTTCATCTTTTCATTCCCTAATCAATTACTGAGAAATTGGAAAAATGACGTATTCATAAACTTAAAAAAATCAACAAATAAAAAATTATTTGACTAATCCAAAAACCTCAACAATAAAAGCAACATCTTACGTTAAGTGTTTATAATCTTGAATATTTACATATTGTCTATCTCAACACTTGCATTGCAAGGGCAATAGTTCTAGTATAATATATAGTTGACGCCAAGTACCGTACATTGTAATTAACTTGTAAATTAAAAAGATATCAGAGTCCATTTCAAGATTTCACTCAAATACAGGTCAGAGGTCCCCCCATCTTGCCTTCGTCAAAAGGTGTACGTGGAAAACAAGTTAATAAAAGGTTGAGTTAGTAATTAATTAATTAAAATCGTTATTAATTAATCAATCAACCGAGATAGAAAACTCTTTAGGATTGCAGATTGTAGCCTTCTTTCTAGACAAATGGACAGAGCAGGATTATCGGGCTTTGCTCACCAAAGAATTTACAAAGGCTTATCAATTGAGGAAGGATGTTTGCTATTATCATATGCAGCAAATACGTCCAAAGGGACAGATAATTCCTCAATGGTGGTGTTCTACACGCCTGAGCATTTAGCATATCCATAGCAATATTTTTTTTTTTTTTGGGAGGAAAGAACAGTAAGTGTTACAATCTGGGCAACCATTCTCTTAAGGGGTTCTTCTTAGATTATTTTTAACGAAAATATAATGAAAATCTTTATGCAAAACCTGATTCTACACTACTGTGGAATGAAGAACGAGTTCTAATTTCGCCAGCTAGTCTGCTGTAGTTAGAATTGTCTTCCCTAAAAATATGATTAATAATTATATAGTTACATGATTGAAAGTAAGAATGGATGTCTTGAATCAAACTTGGATTTTTCATGACGCTTGAATATGATCTTGAACGACTTGGATGAGGATTTTGTTATCCCATTCAATGTGGATGTTTGTGTATCCTACTTGTACTACTACTCTAATTCTATTTCTTATTGCTGTAACTTCTACAACCAAGATTGATGCTTCCCGCAGGTTGGCTGTTGTTGTTTGAATGAATGTGATCAAGCTTTTGGAGACCGGCATTTCGCGGTCTCTGTTCGGTGTCAAATATTAAATGGAGATCGGGCTTTATATTTTTGAGATCAAAATCTTCGGTCTCCAATGGCCCGCTTTGTTGTAGCGTGTTAGGGATTTTGTGAATTTTTTTAATGTAAGAAATGATAGAAGGGATAATCAACAGCATGATGAAGTTGAGAGAGAGAGAGAGAGATTAAATACATAGAGTCGCCTTAGTCTGCAGCGGAAAACGGGCGAATACCTTCTTTTGTATCTATCTCTTAAACCGTGGTCTTATTTACAATAATTAAAATGGTCAGTTTAATACTTTGTGTGACTCAACTTAGCACCCTTATGAGTTGATTAATAGCCTATGTCGAACAATGTCAATATGGACTTTGTCGCTATGGGCTAAACTACTGCTCAATTTTTAAAACAAAATTATATTGAGACCCTTGTGATTAAGCTATGTTCGAGAACTAATAAGAAGAAACTTGCCCTACTGTATTAGAAAAGAAAATCCTATCTTAAAGACGGGGCCACCGGTCATTGTCACCCACCGCTTGGATCAATGCAATTCACTGGCTATGACTTTCCACTAGCGGCAGTATGAAATTTGATGAGGAACTGAGAAACTGACATTGGAACTCTCGCGAACGTTTGATAGTACATAAATGTGATGGTAATATTTCAAGACAACGACATTTATATGGACCTCGTACTTCAGATTGACAGGTTATATATGAATCAGGTATATTCAGATTTGAAGAAAGTATAAGTTTGATGTATTTTGAGTTCGGATAAAATACAGATGTGTATATTTTGATTTTACAGGTTTCGAATCAACTCAACGGATTTAGAGCGTCCTTTCTGTGAGTTATTTTTCTTTTTTCAAAATTAAAAATTATGCATATTCATTATTCAAAATTGTTAGTATTTAATGAAAAGGCATAATAATTTTAATTTATCAAAAGAATATTAAAAATATTTAAATTTTTTATTATAATATATGAATATATTGAATGTGCGCACAAAAAATCAAGCCCCACTTGATTTTGGGTAGATCGACCCTTACATTGAAAGAAGGTCAATACCGGGTCAGCTATTTATAGGGCAGCTCGTTTAGAGCATTTTAATGGGTCGTAGCAGTTTGACCATTAATAACCTATTTAATAATTTAATATTTTTATTAACTAACATACCAATGTTCAATCAGATAAAATTTTATTAATGGGCTGACCTCAATACGAATGCAGCTAGCCATTTTCCTACCACTAGCATCGTAATTCAAAAATAGTTAGAATGAAACCAAATATAATTGAATAAAAGAAGTACAAGATATTATCTTGCATTTATAACTTCAAAAATGTAAATTATTACAAATTAATTAATTCAAAAAATAATTAGACAATTTGTTTAACTAAGCATATAGTGGTATGACTTACGCATCTTTAATGCTTGTCTTCTTTTAAATTAACTTTTTTTAAAAGATTAGATAATTATTTCATGCAATTTTATACCATTTTTAACATTTTTTTCATTTAAAAGTTGGTTGCGATATTATTTTCAGAGAATGGAGAAGAAAAAATAAGTTTATTATTGTTTAATTTGTAAATAAATGCAATAGTTATATAATTTCTTTTTAAACTATTCGATAAAAATGACTAACCAGTTTTGTTAAGTGGGATAAATTAGAGAAAAATCAAAAACTAAGTATATAATGTTCAAGTCAAATGGGCGGATTTGGGTTTGGGTTCGGGTCAGGTTTGACCTGCTAATCTACGGATTTTTCGGGTTTGGTTTATTTCATGTTCGCGTTGAGAAAATCGTGTTCAAAATTCAAAACTTTCAGGCAGGTTCGGGTCGTATCAATTTTTGCTTGGTTTGCATTTCTACTATATGACCATTCATATTGCATGTTTATCACTTATACCATGATAGTATGGGGGTGTTCTCTAAAACCACTAAACTGTAGTTCTAATCGGGTGAACTGAACCATTTATTAGGTTAATCGAACCAGTTTAAGTAATTGGTTGACCTCACCGGAAAATTATCATCTTTTTCGATTTGAGATTATGAGACAATCGTTAACCGAACTAAACCGATAAATTTTTCTATTTTCATGATTTTTAAAAAATATTAGAGGTGAGTAATAGTCCAATATGCCCTCCCCTCTGAAGGCATTCATAGCTCAACTTTTAAATGTTGGCTGCCACTACCAGCCACTTGCGTGCTAGTCCAGTGTAATCTGCTGCCACCGAAAACTAGACATTAAAGTAGGGACTGGGGGTAGGAGGGCTATTTTTGAATTTTGATTGCTTTTCTTTGCTCAATTCATTGTCAATTATCCATGCCCATTATCCAAAGGCAACATACTAAAGACTAAAGGGGCAGCCAACTCATCTGAACTATAATATTGTGCTTGGGTGGGTAGTACATGCATTATAAGTTTATAATACTAAAGAGTAAAGTAGGTTTCTATTGTCGAAGATGTCCTAGTTTGGTAGGCAAGGACTCCCCCTTTCACACTTTTCACCCAGGTTCTATCTTGGGGAAAACATATATTGCCTCTTTAGGCGCATTTAGGTGGTGTTGTGGAGATGGTGGGCATAGATAACTGGACTTAAGTAGTTTCCTCCTCTTGGCCCGTTGTGGTCCATTTGTAACCCTTGAGATAGAAGTCCAAGAGACATGATATACATATGTATATATACACACACACACACACACACACAAAGAGGCTTTGATTAGTAATTTCCTCTTAAGATTACCATCTTTCATGTGATGTGCACTGGCCCTATACTGGGCCTCCTTCAAATGCATCGGCTCTTACATGATGGTTCAATAGAGTAGAGAGTAGTGGATGCATTGTACCTTGTATGTAAGGCATACGAGTCTGGAAAAACTGACCCGAGACTCGAAACCCGAGCCGAAAGATCCGGGCCCATACCTGACCCGATATCCGAAATATGTTCACTGAAAGTGGACCTGAAACTCGAGTTGACCCGAACCGAACCATACCCGATCCCAAATTTTTTACAAAGTTGCTTGTTTTGGTATGACGAGCGTATTTGACTAAAAATTGGTTGATCCGAAATCGACCCAAACCGAACCGTACCCGACACAAACCGAAGCGACCCGAAATATCACTAAACCTGAATATGACCCGACCTGTACCAGAACCGAATGACCCATTTGCCAGGTCTATATATGACTGCTGAATTCGTAACATTTGTAGCCAACCCACAAAAAAATAAATAAATCAATAAGAGAAGTTTACATATTAACTACATTTTATGTGGATGTTTGGTGCCTATACGAGCAGTGTAAAAGTCACTTCAAAATTTAAAACTTTATAATATCATAATTTATATGTGCAATTTTATAGTCGTGAAAATCTAAAACCTTAGTACACAATAGTCAGCACGATTTAAAAATATTTTTAGTTTAAAACTATCCCAATTATATTATTTTCCATTCATTTAATGTACACAATTTTCCTTTGTCATCATTTTTCACTAACTAAGCAATCATATAAAGCTCACTGTCAATTGCATAAAATATAAATTTCTCAATTTACACGTATATATACACACACACACACACACACACACATATATATATATATATATATATATATATATATATATATACACACACACACACATAGACATGTACATGTTGTAACACCCCCAGATTTCTAATTCTTTAATTACTACTGTTTTAACCTGAAGGGCAGCAGGAACTCCTAACGGGGTGTTACCGCCGTATTCCCTTCTTGGAAATACCAGGCTGGATATCATAACTGACCCTTAAAGAAAAATAAACGAAGCCCTTACAAATCAAAGCCCACCATACATGGGTCTAAGAATTTTAACACAGAACTTGTACATCATAAATTAACCAACTAAATTCCATTACAACTTTTAAAACCCTTTTTAGGGACAATCAGCATTCGAGCCTCGCTCTACTCTCCTGTCCCCAGTCCCAAGAACAGCTAAATCACCTGAAAACAAAACATTTTATAATAGTGAGATAAACTCAGTAACATTCACCCCCAACGGTCAAAGACACGTACAAATTCATTTTGAAAACATTTTAGGGAGAGGGGGAAAAACAACATCACGTTTCAAGGTACACAACCCATTATCACCATCTTCCTTAAACTAAATCAAGTTCAGAATCACACTTCCATAGTTCCATTCAAAACGTTCAGTTTCAGATAAGTCTTGGGTGAGCGACCCCAGTGGGTCTCATTGATGTATATGTGGGTGGCAAGTGAACCAAATCAAACTCCAACTCAAAATAAGCCAAATTGGAAAGAGAAATGAAAGATGGATGAGTTAGATGAAGAACTTCACTACACAAGAAAAAGGAATAGAACAAGATCTCGTAATTGAGATAATCCTTCACGGAGCCACTCAATGACTTGACCTTGGGCTAATTCTCTTGTCTTAACCAAGGAATCACTCCAATTGGAAAAGATAGAGAACCTAGAACACCACTTGAATTAGCCAAATTCAAGATATAGAACTAGGAATTTTTGAGACACAAATGAGAATCACTCTCAAAGGTGCTTGTATTACTTTGGAAATCTCTTACAATGCTGAATGATTAGCTTCACATGCCCCTCCCCTTTTATAGACTCAGCAAAAGACAATCAAAAGACTCAAATAACTCCTAACAATTAAAACTAGCTAATGAAAAGTCTAAGAAAAATGAAAAGACACATCATAAAAGGGGGTGGGGGAGGTTACAAGGAATATTCTAGGATTTTTGCAGCTGATTACATCAATCTAGAAGCATCTAAAACGTGCACAATATCAGCCACACAAGTATATGTAACCGAAGACTCTTCATATTCCCAGCATTAATCCTTGCAACTGCCTCAACTTCAACAGAGCATAACTTCCAGAATACTCGGCCAAATCACGCGTTCTTGGGCTTGTTAGAAAGCCCTGGAAGTCTATTTTCCAGAATGGGCTCATTTGCTCAATTTGGATAAGCGGTTTGAAAGTTATGGCCCAAACAATGCACCTATCTCAGACTGGACTGGATCAGCATAATGTATCTTTGAGTGATATTTTGCCCAATCAAATGATGTCCAAATTAAACAAACTTGGGCTTATTTGAAAGCTGAAATCTTAACTTCAAAACCATGTGGAGCCTCAAGTTGTGGGACCACTTTAGTAGGCCAAAAAAAAGCACAAAAAAAGAAACCTTCTCATGATGAATCACTACCTCTTCTTCCGGAAGGAATATGAGTTTTAAAGTTTGGCAACTTCCTTGACTTCTTCATGGTGTCTAAAGTCCTTGAACTCACATAATAAGAGAAAATATGAGAGTTCCCATGCACGCTCTTGTTTGACACTTTTCTTCTTGGAAGTTGACCTTAAATAAAAATAAAAATAAAAATGATGCATATGGGAATATGCATCATACTCCCCGGGTGGTTTTGATTTTGTCCTCAAACTCAATGGGTTAGCAAGCTTCTCAAGAAAGGAGTCACGCTCACAATATGGGAGCTTTTGGGGAAGGAGGTCACAGGGCATCACCTCTAGAGAGACATAGAAGAGGGTGAGGGGAGGATGATAAAAAGGGTCATACCTGGTGAGGAGAAGAGGCGGAAGTGAGAAATCTTCTTTGGGGGCAAGGGTTTGGGAAGGATGAATGAGGGTTAAGGCTTGTCGGTCCTTTTGTGGTTTGAGGGGTTGGGAAGGTTGAATTGGGGTTAAGGTGAATTCTTCTTGGGTCAAGAGTTGCTCAACTTCTTCAATAACCCCACATGCCTCCAACTCAGGTGCTTGGAGTTCGGTAGGGCGTACTTCTTGAATCAAGAGTTGTTCAAACTCTTCAGCAACCCTACAAGGCTTCATCACTTCAAGGTCTTTAACTACATGCTCTTCAATTCTTGGGGTTATGCTCAAATTCACCTCATTATCTTCTTGGCACCCTTCTTGGGTGAAGGATTGCTCAATTTCTTGCACAATCTCTTCTTGCTTCAACTCGGAGCTTTGGGCCTCAAGTTCAAAGGTCTCTTCACCACCACGGTCACCAAAAACAAGAGGTAGGTCAACTAGGCTTGAAGCTTTTTCTCCAAGGATCTCTTCATCTTTGTTTGGCTTTTGACAAACCTTCTCTAAGTGAAGTATTTCTTCTTTTTCAACCTTGAGTTCAATTTCTTCTTCAAGGCTTTCCTCCTGATCGTTTTCTTCTTTCACGGCTTTCCTTTCTTCCAAGGTAATGACCTCGTTATTTGGGCAATCCGTGGATAAGTGTCCAAGCCCTTGGCACTTGAGACACCCCCTAGGTTGTGGGGGAAAGATCATTTGTGGGGTTGGTTCTTTTTGTGGGGTGGAAGGGAATGAACCCGTGAGCTTAACGGAGATACTTTCTTTCATGGGCATGTAAGTGGATGGGTAAAAGGAACCCTTCAACTTACTACTCAATTTCTTCCAAGTTCTCACCTTTTCTTTCCTTTCTTTTTTCGCTCAAACTTGTATTTATTCCACCACTGAAGTGCACATCCTCTCAATCTTGAAATAACCACTTCGAACTTCTGTTGGTCATTAAGGATACAACAAGCAAAAACCCGTTCCACCTTAGATAACCAACCTGTGAACTCTTCCTTTTCGCCATGAAATTTTGGAATTGCAAAGCAAGCATATCCAATATCAATAAGAGCTAGTTCTTTCTCCAAGTTCTTTGAATACGGCATGAAGGATGAGGTCTAGGGTTCTTCGTGGATTGATTTGAAACGTAAGTTGGCTGTGGCAAAGGTGGCACGGTCGTGCAAGGGGGCACGGGCAGGCCGTGCTATGCTTCGACTGAAGAAAATGCAGAAAAGTAGAGTGGCACGGTCGTGCTTGGCGGCACGGGGGCACCGTGCTCCATCTCGACTTGAAGATTTCTGGAAAAATGATATGGCACGGTCGTGTATGGTGGCACGGGGGCATCGTGCTGCTTCTCTGGTCTTCGAGACTCGGATTGCCGGTTTGTGCCTCTTTTTGTTTTTTTGTATTTGGCTTTTTTGGGATGTATGTGGATGTGATGTGGGTCACTTAAGAACCTTGGCTCTGATACCAATTGATGTATATGAGGGTGGGCAAGTGAACCAAATCAAACTCCAACTCAAATAAGCCAAATTGGAAAGAGAAATGAAAGATGGATGAGATGGATGAAGAACCTCACTACACAAGAAAAAGGGATAGAACAAGATCTTGTAATTGAGATAATCCTTCACGGAGCCACTCAATGACTTGACCTTGGCCTAATTCTCTTGTCTTAACCAAGGAATCACTCCAATTGGAAAAGGAAGAGAACCTAGAACACCACTTGAATTAGCCAAATTCAAGATATAGAACTAGGAATTTTTGAGACACAAATGAGAATCACTCTCAAAGGTGCTTGTATTACTTTTGAAATCTCTTACAATGCTGAATGATTAGCTTCACATGCCCCTCCCCTTTTATAGACTCAGCAAAAGACAATCAAAAGACTCAAAAAACTCCTAACAATTAAAACTAGCTAATGAAAAGTCTAAGAAAAATGAAAAGACACATCATAAAAGGGGGTGGGGGAGGTTACAAGGAATATTCTAGGATTTTTTGCAGCTGATTACATCAATCTAGAAGCATCTAAAACGTGCACAATATCAGCCACACAAGTATATGTAACCGAAGACTCTTCATATACCCAGCATTAATCCTTGCAACTGCCTCAACTTCAACAGAGCATAACTTCCATAATACTCGGCCAAATTACGCGTTCTTGGGCTTGTTAGAAAGCCCTGGAAGTCTATTTTCCAGAATGGGCTCATTTGCTCAATTTGGATAAGCGTTTTGAAAGTTATGGCCCAAACAATGCACCTATCTCAGACTGGACTGGATCAGCATAACGTATCTTTGAGTGATATTTTGCCCCTCAATGAATGTTCACATTAAACAAACTTGGGCTTTATTTTGAAAGCTGAAATCTTAAACTATCAAACCATGTGGAGCCTCAAGTTGTGGGACCCTTTAGGTAGGCCAAAAGTGCACTACAAAAGGCTTGAAATTTTCTGGATGAAGGCGGCACTACCTCCTTCGGGTTGAACGCCAATTTCCGGCAAAGTTGGCAACTTCCTTGACTTCTTCATGGTGTCCTAAAAGTCATGAACTCACTAAAAGCGAAAATCATGAGAGTTCCCATGCACGCTCTTGTTGACACTTTTCTTCTTGGAAGTTGACCTTAATAAAAATAAAAATAAAAATGATGCATATGGGAATATGCATCATACTCCCCGGGTGGTTTTAAGTTTGTCCTCAAACTCAATGGGTTAGCAAGCTTCTCAAGAAAGGGGTCACGCTCACAATATGGGAGCTTTTGGGGAAGGAGGTCACAGGGCATCACCTCTAGAGAGACATAGAAGAGGGTGAGGGGAGGATGATAAAAAGGGTCATACCTGGTGAGGAGAAGAGGCAGAAGTGAGAAATCTTCTTTGGGGGCAAGGGTTTGGGAAGGATGAATGAGGGTTAAGGCTTGTCGGTCCTGTTTTGGCTTGGGGGGGTGGGAAGGTTGAATGGGGGTTAAGGTGAATTCTTCTTGGGTCAAGAGTTGCTCAACTTCTTCAATAACCCCAAATGCCTCCAACTCGGGTGCTTGGAGTTCGGTAGGGCGTACTTCTTGAATCAAGAGTTGTTCAAACTCTTCAGCAACCCTACATGGCTTCATCACTTCAAGGTCTTTAACTACATGCTCTTAAATTCTTGGGGTTATGCTCAAATTCACCTCATTATCTTCTTGGCACCCTTCTTGGGTGAAGGATTGCTCAATTTCTTGCACAATCTCCTCTTGCTTCAACTCGGATCTTTGGGTCTCAAGTTCAATGGTCTCTTCATCACCACAGTCACCAAAAAACAAGAGGTAGGTCAACTAGGCTTGAAGCTTTTTCTCCAAGGATCTCTTCATCTTTGTTTGGCTTTTGAGAAACCTTCTCTAAGGGAAGTCTTTCTTCTTTTTCAACCTTGAGTTCAATTTCTTCTTCAAGGCTTTCCTCCTGATCGTTCTCTTCTTTCACGGCTTTCCTTTCTTCCAAGGAAATGACCTCGTTATTTGGGCAATCCGTGGATAAGTGTCCAAGCCCTTGGCACTTGAGACACCTCCTATGTTGTGGGGGAAAGATCATTTGTGGGGTTGGTTCTTTTTGTGGGGTGGAAGGGAATGAACCCGTGAGCTTAACGGAGATACTTTCTTTCATGGGCATGTAAGTGGATGGGAAAAAGGAACCCTTCAACTTACTACTCAATTTCTTCCAAGTTCTCACCTTTTCTTTTCCTTTCTTTTTTCGCTCAAACTTGGATTTATTCCACCACTGAAGTGCACATCCTCTCAATCTTGAAATAACCACTTCGAACTTCTGTTGGTCATTAAGGATACAACAAGCAAAAACTCGTTCCACCTTAGATAACCAACCTGCGAACTCTTCCTTTTCGCCATGAAATTTTGAAATTGCAAAGCAAGCATATCCAATATCAATAAGAGCTAGTTCTTTCTCTAAGTTCTTTGAAGACGGCATAAAGGATGAGGTCCAGGGTTCTTCGTGGATTGATTTGAAACGAAAGTTGGCTGTGGCAAAGGTGGCACGGTCGTGCAAGGGGGCACGGTCAGGCCGTGCTATGCTTCGGCTGAAGAAAAATGCAGAAAAGTAGAGTGGCACGGTCGTGCTTGGCGGCACGGGGGCACCGTGCTCCGTCTCGACTTGAAGATTTCTGGAAAAATGATATGGCACGGTCGTGTATGGTGGCACGGGGGCACCGTGCTGATTCTCTGGTCTTCGAGACTCGGATTGCCGGTTTGTGCCTCTTTTTGTTTTTTGTATTTTGGCTTTTTGGGATGTATGTGGGTGTGATGTGGGTCACTTAAGAACCTTGGCTCTGATACCAATTGATGTATATGTGGGTGGCAAGTGAACCAAATCAAACTCCAACTCAAAATAAGCCAAATTGGAAAGAGAAATGAAAGATGGATGAGTTAGATGAAGAACTTCACTACACAAGAAAAAGAAATAGAACAAGATCTCGTAATTGAGATAATCCTTCACGGAGCCACTCAATGACTTGACCTTGGGCTAATTCTCTTGTCTTAACCAAGGAATCACTCCAATTGGAAAAGATAGAGAACCTAGAACACCACTTGAATTAGCCAAATTTAAGATATAGAACTAGGAATTTTTGGGACACAAATGAGAATCACTCTCAAAGGTGCTTGAATTACTCTTGAAAATGCCTTAGAAATCTCTTACAATGCTGAATGATTAGCTTCACATGCCCCTCCCCTTTTATAGACTCAGCAAAAGACAATCAAAAGACTCAAATAACTCCTAACAATTAAAAACTAGCTAATGAAAAAGTCTAAGAAAAATGAAAAGACACATCATAAAAGGGGGTGGGGGAGGTTACAAGGAATATTCTAGGATTTTTGCAGCTGATTACATCAATCTAGAAACATCTAAAACGTGCACAATATCAGCCACACAAATATATGTAACCTAAGACTCTTCATATTCCCAGCATTAATCCTTGCAACTGCCTCAACTTCAACAGAGTATAACTTCCAGAATACTCGGCCAAATCACGCGTTCTTGGGCTTGTTAGAAAGCCCTGGAAGTCTATTTTCCAGAATGGGCTCATTTGCTCAATTTGGATAAGCGGTGTGAAAGTTATGGCCCAAACAATGCACCTATCTCAGACTGGACTGGATCAGCACAACGTATCTTTGAGTGATATTTGCCCAATCAAATGATGTCCAAATTAAACAAACTTGGGCTTATTTGAAAGCTGAAATCTTAAACTTCAAAACCATGTGGAGCATCAAGTTGTGGGACCACTTTAGGTAGGCTAAAAGTGCACACAAAAAGCGGGAAATTTCTGGATGAAGGCGGCACTACCTCTTCGGGTATGAACGCCAATTTCCGGCAAAGTTTTGCAACTTCTTTGACTTCTTCATGGTGTCTAAAGTCCTTGAACGCACATAATAAGAGAAAATATGAGAGTTCCCATGCACGCTCTTGTTTGACACTTTTCTTCTTGGAAGTTGACCTTAAATAAAAATAAAAATAAAAATGATGCATATGGGAATATGCATCACTCATGGCCTGCGCTCTAACATAACGCAGCCGTTCAACTCTTTCCTGGCCTACCGCTCCTCAGACGGTTACCGCTTAACTTTCCTGGCCTACCACCATCATGGGTGGTTACCGATAACCTGGCCCACGTCTCGGCTGAGTACGTGGCCGCTCACATGCATGCACCTATTACTCGGGGAAGGCTATGGCCTTCAATTAGTTCCAATCGAATTAACTCACCCTATTTAGTTCTTTTCAGTTAGTGGATACTAACTTGACACATTCAGTTTCATTCATATTTAAATGCTTTTCCCAACAGAAATCAGAATGCAGAAATAGAGGTTCAAATACAATCACAGTAAGTTTCAACTTTGACAACAGTAAGTTTCAACTTTTACAATATGGAGGTCTCCAACTTCCCGAACAAACACAGCATTCAGTTCCCACCAAGGAATCCTTTATAAATTTCACATCAGCGAGCATTCTTTTTGGAAAGGAATGCCAAGGAATCAATACAAGAACTCCCAAACTTCCATAATTTCAGTAACACAGGGGAAAGGTTAGGGTATGACTGTTACCTAAGTACCGTATAATTTACGGGCTCGGTTACTCTAATGAGGGTTCACTGTTCCGCACCTGAGTCCACAAGTAGCCCATAGTCAGTCCACATTCAGTGTAGGGCAGCCCCGGCCTTCTCCCAAATTTAAAAGAAGGTTTTCTAGATCTTTATTCATCCAACCCTATCTAGGGTAAAGGTTCGGCTAGCCAGTTATAGGTCCAACTTAAAAAAAATTATAACTCTAGTTTTCGATCTCCAATTTCAGTGTTCTAGGTCAATCTGGGAACCTTACAATATCCTCTATCTTTTTCATGTTTAGAGCTTGGCTTGGTTCTGCCCCGAACCCAATCCAATTTTTGTTTCTTCCGGCAATGCCAAAGACCGTCTTCCCCAGGACAGTCCCGAAAATTATCAAAACTCGGGTTACGCTACTCTAAACGACCCAATTCCAAAACGAAATTATTTGACACATCCAAATGCTCCTACCCAGTAAATTTCACAATTTTTGGCCACCAGTATTAGCCTAGGAAAATTTTCTAACTTGAAGGCAAAACAGACCAGATTCTGCTTCCCCAGACTTTACCCAGATTTTTACTCCTAAATTCTCATCCTCATAACTTTTTCTTCCGACTTTCAAAAATTATGCTCTTACCCAATCTAGAAAGATACTTTTGTTTACTAAAACTTTTATGTTTAGAACTTCCACAAATTCACAGCATAACCAAGTCTAAAAATCCAAAAACCGCACCCTGTGCCTGCAGTTTCCAGATTTGACAGGGCTTGGTATTTGGGCCATAAATCCCTCAATTTAACTCCAATTCATCCAATTCAAAAACCCACGTAATCTTCACATCTTAATATAACTAGTGTACAAATTTCAAAATTTTTGGACAACTAGAATAATTATCTGGAATTTTCAAAGTTGCATCAAAAACAGTATGAATTCTGTCCAGATTATTCGACTTCTTTTTGCACGATTTTCGCTCTTTTCGGGTTGCCCAAAAATACGCCCACACCCGTTAAACATCCCTAGACTCTCGCCTAGACCCAACCATGCCAAAATAACCCATCTTTATTGAGACTAAAAAAAAAAAAACTACATAATAACATCGTTACGAGTACCTTTGATCAAAATTGGATCTAGGTCGACGGAAATTCCATCTTCGTTCAAATTCAACGTCGAAAGCGCTGAGAAAATATAATGAAAATTATATTAAAACCTTCATTCACAATGTCATAAAATTGCAAAAATAAAGGAGAGTTAAAAGTGGGGGTTTTGGATGCATGGTGTGCATGAATCCATGCATCACTTAGCCTTTTCTTACCAACACAAGGGAGAGAGTAGGAGGGAATTGTGGGTGGCTTGTGGCGGCACAGTGGGCGGCTGGCGGGGTGGCCGGCAGTGGGGCGAGTAGAGAGAGAAAGGGGGCGAGTAGAGAGAGAAAGGGAGAGGGAGGGAGAGAGAGAGTGACGTGAGAGGGGGGAGAAAGTGGGGAAATGGGTGGTTAAAAGAAAAGAAAAGGGGGGCAAAAAACAACTTTCAATTTTATTTTTTTTTTACACAAGTGGCGGCAGCAAGGGGGGTGGTTAGGGTTTGATTTTTTTTTTTTGTAGATAATAAACTAATAGGATAATGATAAGATGATAAAAGGATAATAAGGTGATAATAGTAGGATAATGATAAGATGATAAAAGGATAATAAGGTGATAATAATATTAATAATATCAATAAAATAGTAGAATTTGCATACGTTGAAACAGATAAAATAATAATGAAACGATAATATTAATAGTAGAGTGAAATAATATTCATAATATAATAATAAGATAATAACAGTGACATTAAGAGTTTTACAAAAAATCGGAAAGGAAAAATTTTGGAAACTTTAATACTTCCCAAAATATATCAAAGACTTTATTAAAAGAATTTCACGAGAGTTAATTGACACTGACTTGGGTTGACTTGGCCTAGGTCGGTCCAACTGGGCAAGAATTCCAAATCAAATTTTCAGGGTTTTACATACTACCCCACTTAAGAAAAGTTTCGTCCTCGAAACTTCATTATGCCGCGACACATCACCAATACATCCTTAATTCCTGAGGTCTTATATGCTACCCCACTTAGGAGGTTTCGTCCACGAAACTGATACATACCTGACTATGGAAAAAGATGGGGATATTTGCCTCGCATTTCCTGTTTTAGCTCCCAGGTGGCTTCTGACGATTCATGGTTGGCCCAAAGGACCTTTACTAAGGGCACCGTCTTTTTCCGGAGATGCTTTTCCCGTCGGTCTAGGATCTGTATGGGTTGCTCTTCATATGACAAGTTTTCTTGGAGTTGTATAGGATCGGGTTCGATGACGTGTGAGGGGTCTGGAATGTACTTCCGTAATTGCGACACATGGAACACATTATGTATTCTCTGAAGCTCAGCCGGCAGCTCTAGTCGGTAAGCCACCTCCCCGATTCGCTGTATGACCGAATACGGTCCGATGTACCTCGAGTTAAGCTTTCCTGCCTTTCCAAACCTCGTGACTCCTCTGGTTGGGGAAACGCGAAGAAATACCTGGTCTCCTACTTGGAACTCAAGGGGTTTACGCCTCCGATCCGCATAACTCTTCTGGCGGCTCTGGGCGGCTTTCATTCGTTCCTGAATCACTCTTACCTTGTCAGCGGTGGCCTAGATTAACTCTGGCCCGATGGTCAAGGCCTCATCAATCTCTTGCCAACAAAGCGGAGTCCTACATTTTCTCCCATATAGTGCCTCGTACGGGGCCATGCCAATACTCCCGTGGTAGCTATTGTTGTAAGAAAACTCAATTAGTGCCAGTTGTTCGTCCCACGCGCTCTTAGAATCCAGGGCGCAAGCCCGTAGTATATCTTCCAAGGTTTGGATAGTACGCTCGGTCTGCCCGTCAGTTGCAGGGTGAAATGCAGTACTAAAACGTAACAACGTTCCAAACGCTTCCTGCAACTTCTGCCAAAATCCCGATTAGAATCGGGTATCTCGATCCGACACTATGGAGTTGGGTACTCGGTGTAGCCGTACTATCTCCTCGAGGTAGGCTCAAGCTAACTGATCTAGGGTCCACGTGTTCCTCATGGCTATGAAGTGTGCCGACTTCGTGAGCCAGTCCACTATAACCCAAATCGCATTGTGCTTCCTTTGGGTCAATGGTAACCCCATGACAAAATCCATAGACACAGAGTCCCATTTTCACTCAGGGACATCCAATGGCTGTAAGAGTCCCGCCGGTCTTTGGTGCTCTATTTTCACTTGCTGGCAGGTCAGACACTTTGCCACATAGTCAGCCACTTCTGGTTTCATGTTACTCCACCAGAACGTTTGTTTTAGATCCTTATACAGCTTATTTTCCCCTCATCAGTATCCTCCTCTACAGGTGGTGGCGGGTTGGCATCGCTAGAGTCAGGGGTGGGGGGTTCGTCATAAGGACCTATATCGATGAGGTAGTCCACTAGCTCATCCAGGTTGAAGTGCATAGGCTGCCACTTGCATAAACAACAATCCCCAGCAACCATAAATGCTCTCCCCTCAGGGTGAAGCTCATTGACTCTATAACGCCACAAGGGGTCTCCCCAAAGAGTTAAAAGGAAGAACAGAGCTTGGTTGTGGTCGAACCTCAAACAATCATCAGGAACCTCAGCTAGTCTTCCAAAAAGAAAAATCTCCACTCGCTCCAAGTGACTCTCAAAACTGGCCCCGGGAATCTTCTCCAACCTCCGGTGGCGGCAAGGTCGTCCCATACACCCACAATGACGGGCCGCATTCATCCTAGACATTAGTAGGCCCAAATCAGATATATATATAGATACAAAAGATAACATCTATATATAAGTATATTCCCTTCCCAACCTACACTCACAATCCGAGCAGTCCTTATGTCTACCTGTTTTAGGGTTATTAACTAATATTAGTCTCTTTATCATTTAGGCGAGTCTTCAGGTCAGTTAACCTGGGCTCTGATACCACTTTGTAACACCCCCAGATTTTCAATTCTTTAATTACTACTGTTTTAGCCTGAAGGGCAGTAGGAACTCCTAACGGAGTGTTACCGCCGTATTCCCTTCTTGGAAATACCAGGTTGGATATTATAACTGACCCTTAAAGAAAAATAAACGAAGCCCTTACAAATCAAAGCCCACCATACATGGGTCTAAGAATTTTAACACAGAACTTGTACATCATAAATTAACCAACTAAATTCCATTACAACTTTTAAAACCCTTTTTAGGGACAATCAGCATTCGAGCCTCGCTCTACTCTCCTGTCCCCAGTCCCAAGAACAGCTAAATCACCTGAAAACAAAACATTTTATAATAGTGAGATAAACTCAGTAATATTCACCCCCAACGGTCAAAGATACGTACAAATTCATTTTGAAAACATTTTAAGGAGAGGGGGAAAAACAACATCACGTTTCAAGGTACACAACCCATTATCACCATCTTCCTTAAACTAAATCAAGTTCAAAATCACACTTCCATAGTTCCATTCAAAATGTTCAGTTTTAGATAAGTCTTGGGTGAGCGACCCCAGTGGGTCTCATGGCCTGCGCTCTAACATAGCGCAGCCGTTCAACTCTTTCCTGACTTACCGCTCCTCAGGCGGTTACCGCTTAACTTTCTGTAAAACCCTGAAAATTCGATTTGGAATTCTTGCCCAGTTGGACCAACCTAGGCCAAGTCAACCCAAGTCAGTGTCAATTAACTCTCGTGGAATTCTTTTAATAAAGTTCTTGATATATTTTGGGAAGTATTAAAGTTTCCAAAATTTTTCCTTTCCGATTTTTTTTTGTAAAACTCCTAATGTCATTGTTATTATCTTATTATTATATTATGAATATTATTTCACTCTACTATTAATATTATCGTTTCATTATTATTTTATCTATTTCGACGTATGCAAATTCTACTATTTTATTGATATTATTAATATTATTATCACCTTATTATCCTTTTATCATCTTATCATTATCCTACTATTATCACCTTATTATCCTTTTATCATCTTATCATTATCCTATTAGTTTATTATCCACAAAAAGAAAAAAAAAATCCAAACCCTAACCACCCCCCTTGCTGCCGGCCACTTGTGTAAAAAAAAAATTTGAAAGTTGTTTTTTCCCCCCTTTTCTTTTCTTTTAACCACCCATTTCCCCACTTTCTCCCCCCTCTCACGTCACTCTCTCTCTCCCTCCCTCTCCCTTTCTCTCTCTACTCGCCCCCTTTCTCTCTCTACTCGCCCCGCTGCCGGCCACCCCGCTAGCCGCCCACTGTTCCGCCACAAGCCACCCACAATCCCCTCCTACTCTCTCCCTTATGTTGGTAAGAAAAGGCTAAGTGATGCATGGATTCATGCACACCATGTATCCAAAACCCCCACTTTTAACTCTCCTTTATTTTTGCAATTTTATGACCTTGTGAATGAAGGTTTTAATATAATTTTCATTATATTTTCTCAGTGCTTTCGACGTTGAATTTGAACGAAGGTGGAATTTCCGTCGACCTAGATCCAGTTTTGATCAAAGGTACTCGTAACGATGTTATTATGTAATTTCATTTTTTTTATTAGTCTCAATAAAGATGGGTTATTTTGGCATGCTTGGGTCTAGGCGAGAGTCTAGGGATGTTTAACGGGTGTGGGCGTATTTTTGGGCAACCCGAACCGAGTGAAAATCGTGCAAAAAGAAGTCAAATAATCTGGACAGAATTCATACTGTTTTTGATACAACTTTAAAAATTCCGGATAATTATTCTAGTTGTCCAAACATTTTGCAATTTTTACACTAGTTAGATTAAGATGTGAAGATTATGTAGGTTTTTGAATTGGATGAATTGGAGTTAAATTGAGGGAGTTATGGCCAAAATACCAAGCCCTGTCAAATCTGGAAACTGCAGGCATAGGGTACGGGTTTTGAATTTTTAGACTTGGTTATGCTGTGAATTTATGGAAGTTCTGAACATAAAAGTTTTAGTAAACAAAATTATCTGTTTAGATTGGGTAAGAGCATAATTTTTGGAAGTTGGAAGAAAACGTTATGAGGATGAGAAGTTAGGAGTAAAAATCTGAGTAAAGTTTGGGGAAGCAGAATCTGGTCTGTTTTGCCTTCAAGTTAGAAAACTTCCCTACGCTAGTACTGGTGGCCAAAAATTGTGAAATTTACTGGGTAGGAGCATTTGGATGTGTCAAATAATGTTGTTTTGGAATTGGATCGTTTAGAGTAGCGTAGCCCAAGTTTTGATAATTTTTACCGGGACTGTCCTAGGGAAGATGGTCTTTGGTATTGCCGGAAGAAACAAAAATTGGATTGGGTTCAGGGTAGAACCAAGCCAAGCTCTAAACATGAAAAAGATAGAGGATATTGTAAGGTTCCCAGATTGACCTAGAACACTGAAATTGGAGATCGGGAACTAGAGTTATAATTTTTTTAAAGTTGGACTCATAACTGGCCAGCCGAACCTTTACCCTAGATAGGGTTGGATGAATAAAGATCTAAAAAACCTCCTTTTAAATTTGGGGGAGGCCCGGGGCTGCCCTACACTGAATGTGGACTGACTATGGGCTACTTGTGGACTCAGGTGCAGAACAGTGAACCCTTATTAGAGTAACCGAGCCCGTAAATTGTACGGTACTCAGGTAACAGTCATGCCCTAACCTTTCCCTTGTGTTACTGAAATTATGGAAGTTTGGGAGTTCTTGTATTGATTCCTTGGCATTCTTTTCCAAAAAGAATGCTCGCTGATGTGAAATTTATAAAGGATTCCTTGGTGGGAACTGAATGCTGTGTTTGTTCTGGAAGTTGGAGACCTCTATATTGTAAAAGTTGAAACTTACTGTTGTAAAAGTTGAAACTTACTGTGATTGTATTTGAAGCTCTGTTTCTGCATTCTGATTTCTGTTGGGAAAAGCATTTAAATATGAATGAAACTGAATGTGTCGAGTTGGTATCCATTAACGGAAAGGAACTAAATAGGGTGAGTTAATTCGATTGGAACTGATTGAAGGCCATAGCCTTCCCCGGGTAATAGGTGCATGCATGTGAGCGGCCGCGTACTCAATCGAGACGTGGGCCAGGTTATCGGTAACCACCCATGATGGTAGTAGGCCAGGAAAGTTAAGCGGTAACCGCCTGAGGAGCAGTAGGTCAGGAAAGAGTTGAACGGCTGCGCTATGTTAGAGCGCAGGCCATGAGACCCACTGGGGTCGCTCACCCAAGACTTATCTGAAACTGAACATTTTGAATGGAACTATGGAAGTGTGATTCTGAACTTGATTTAGTTTAAGGAAGATGGTGATAATGGGTTGTGTACCTTGAAACGTGATGTTGTTTTTCCCCCTCTCCCTAAAATGTTTTCAAAATGAATTTGTACGTGTCTTTGACCGTTGGGGGTGAATGTTACTGAGTTTATCTCACTATTATAAAATGTTTTATTTTCAGGTGATTTAGCTGTTCTTGGGACTGGGGACAGGAGAGTAGAGCGAGGCTCGAATGCTGATTGTCCCTAAAAAGGGTTTTAAAAGTTGTAATGGAATTTAGTTGGTTAATTTATGATGTACAAGTTCTGTGTTAAAATTCTTAGACCCATGTATGGTGGGCTTTGATTTGTAAGGGCTTCGTTTATTTTTCTTTAAGGGTCAGTTATGATATCCAGCCTGGTATTTCCAAGAAGGAAATACGGCGGTAACACCCCGTTAGGAGTTCCTGCTGCCCTTCAGGTTAAAACAGTAGTAATTAAAGAATTAGAAATCTAGGGGTGTTACACACACATATATATATATATATATATATATATATATATATATATATATATATATATATATATATATATAGGTATGTATTACATACATACATACATACTACATAACCTACATATAATATATATATATTATAAGATATATCTATATATATATATATATATCTATATATTATATATAGTATAATATATATCGGTATATATAGTTATAATTAGATATCATACATGACATACATATATATCTACACACACACACACACACACACACCAGCACACACACCTACACATATATATATTGTGAGGCTTGTGTGTGTGTGTGTTGTATACACACACACACACACACACACACACACACACACACAGCACACACAGATTTATCACACCCACATATACATACTACATAACATACCATACATACATACACACACACCACACACACACACAACACACACACACACAACATCACACACATATATATATATATATACACGCACGACACATGCATTACGTAGATAAATTATATATATATACCACGACACCACACACACATACATGTATATATGTGTGTGTGTGTGTGTGTGTTGTAGTGTAATATATTATATATATATAATATATACACACACACACATACATACATACATACATCATAAAACATATATTACATACATACAGACAATACATCATATATATATATATATATATATATATATATGCGAAAAATTGTTGAAAAGGACGGAGGGGTGGGGGGACCGATTGTCGAATCCTGCTATGGTCACTTGGCACTCGCATGCTGCAATTGCAGCGGTATTGCATGAATCATGTTCGACAGAAATTTAACTACATATCTGAAATATATAACAATAACAGTACATATATATGCATGAAAAAGCACATATATATAAACATGAAGCAAGGGTAAAGGCCCTGTTCTATTTTGCGTTTTTTTAGGATTTAGCTAAGAGTTTACATCTCCTTATAGTATCTTACATCTCCTCACAGCTCCTTACATCCTTACCATAATCCTTACATCTTGTGACATCTCACAGATTTTCTATAACATTCATTTATTTTAGTTGCAGAAATATATATATTTTTTTAATGATACTACCAATATATAAAATTTATAAATATCTCATGAACACAACATTTACATAAACATAATAACATAATATAACAACGTAAATTATATTTGAGTTTCGACATGAAATATATATTACTATAGATGACTATACATTTATTTATATTTAAAATTATTTACTTAAAATAGGAATTTATTTGAAGAGTTGTATCAATTTTGTCAAAAAAAAATTTTTTGGGTTATACTTTGCTTATTCGATCAAACTAATGTTCATATAAAAAATCTTGGACGAAATTTTATTCACCAAATTTATGGGGATTAATGTATTTTATTATTCTGTAATTAACTTAATTAATTGTGTATTTTTAATAAGTATATTATTTTAATATTATTATTTTTCATTCAAAACGTTCATTGTAAAATAAATTATACTATATAACTCTTCAACAATTCAACAACTGCTTACATCTATCTTTACAACTCCTTGCATCTTTTTAAAGCTCCTTACATCTTCTTACAGCTCCTTAACAGCTCCTTACATAATCTTACAACTCCTTACAGCTCTTTACGGCTTCCTATAACTCCTTACATCTCCTTACATCTATCTATCTATCTAAAACGCGAGATAAAACCAGCCCAAAGTATGTATTATGATGCAGACAAAATGACCAAAAAAAAAAACATGGGTAAAGTAATTGTTAAATTTTTATATTAATTGGACTTTCAGCAAATGAGTAATGTATACAAGCCCAAATAATATTCTAATCCAAAACTAATTGGTAATAGTTATATTAACTCCCAAGTTTATATGCATGTTCAAACCCTTTAATTTTATCAATGTAGACAATACCTACTTTCATATTCTTCCATATAATCGATGTGAAAAAATATCCACTTTTATATTCCAACAGTAATCTTCCTGAGTTTTCAACCATTAGCATAAATTTTTAGGTTGAGTTGGTTTTTGAATACGGTATTAGAGCTTT
>JAKOGI010000649.1:462500-467946 GCA_029747015.1 Carnegiea gigantea | reverse complement strand
TATATATATATATATATATATATAAACACACGGCTGGAAGACTGCCTATACTTTATTTATATGTGTGTGTAAGAAACACACAGCTGGTCAAAAAGATCCAGTTGGTATCAGAGCCATTTTAGATTGCATATGCTTTCATTTAGAGGTTGTGTTTAGGTATATGTTTGCATCTCTGTGTTCATAGAGCTGTGTCTTGCATACAATGGTGTCCCTAGCGTTGGTCAGCCAGGGAAAATCCGTTGGTCAGCCGTGTGAAGGTGGTCCCGGTGGTGGTCCCGTTATACACCTGTCTGCGCATAGAGATTTGAATGTATACATAATCATGGCGTCTAGATTAAGGCGTATGTTGTCTTTCAGATCTGATAGTAACCAGGGTAACATCGTTAACTCTAATGAACAAAGAGATATTGAACGAAGAGATATTGACGAAATTGTAGAAGAATCTCATGGCAGAATTCTTCTTAAATTTCGTTTTTTCTCTATCAACGAAACTCCTGACCATTCTTATCCATCCAATTATAGACGATCATTTTCAGATGTTGCTTCCTCTTCTGAACATTTCGACAATTCGACTCGTTATAGGTTTCGTAATCTTATACCTGAGCCCATTATTGATCCTCCATCTCCGACTACATCTGGAATTGGAGCTTCAATTAATGGTATTTCCTTCAAAAATTTCCAAATCGACTGGGATATGATCAAAGCTGATTATTACTCAGTTCCAAATACCTCTTTGCGAACTTGGTTCGAACAAATGGATTGTTCCCTCATGGAATCCATTAAAAAGGAGTGGATTTCGGACATGGAACGTCTTCGTACAAATATTCCTTTCTTTCTTTGGTTCCCCACATTTGCTTCCAAACATGGTCTTCAGAATGTTTACCAAATACCCAGTATTAATGTTCAAACTTCCCTTATGAAAGTTTGACATTTTCAAAATGGTTCTAGTATCTCCTCTGTCCATCCTCCTGCAGATGATCTTAAGCTTCTGCATAAAGGTGACACCATTCTGGCGACACCTTTTCGCAAAGGCCGGGAGGGGAGTGAGGTAGTCAAACTAGATGACCTAAAAAAGGTTCATCAACAAGCCAATTATACGAACACTATCCTTCAAACAATTGCTGAACAGCTTAACCAAGTTTCAGCCCAAATTGCTGAAAACAAGCGTAACCAAATGACCCATACCAAGCAAGAACCTAAAGATGAAGGTTCTCCACCTTTCTTCAAAACAGATACAATTCCAAAACCCAGATTAGAAGCCTTTCATAAACAAACAGAATCCTCAAATAATCATTACCTCAAACTCATTTCTGACCAACTCAAGACTCTTGAGTTAGCTTCTCCAAACCCTCAACATCTTGCATAGACAAAACTTGTCAAAAGATCCAAGATGAGTCGTCCACTAGTGATGAATCTAGTGATGACTCAGAAGAGAGTCATGACGTTCGGCAACAAGAAGGTCGTGATACTCTGCAAACCATTGACAACATCCTTGATGAACCAACTACAGTTAACAAACTTCACAATTGGTCTAGAGGTCCAGGAAAGAATTTCTATCCTAGGCCAACTCCACCTGATATTCAATATGAAGAACGTGGATCCTTTACCTCATCTAGTTTTGATGGCAGATCCATTCATCAATGGAATATCGATGGCAAGGCTGAACATAAAATCCTTTCCACAGTCCAAGAAATGTGGATGGCTCATAATGCTTACAAAACACAGGGTCATAGTGATATCAACATAGCAGTTGCCCTAGTAATAGGTTTTACAGGACAACTAAAGTCTTGGTGGGATAATACCTTTACCACAGAACAAAGACAAGCCATCCTAACACATAAAAAAATAGTAAGGAACTCTACCACAGGACTTGAAGAAGAACAAGATGATTGTGTGCAAACTCTTTTGCATACAATTACTCTTCATTTCCTTGGTAACCCAAAAGAAGAGCAAGCCGTTGCTAAAACAATTCTCATCAATTTAAGATGTCCTTCCTTGACAGATTATAGATGGTATAAGGATGTCTTTCTTACAAATGTTCTTAAACGGGAAGACAATACCCAAGATTTCTGGAAAGAAAGATTTATTGCAGGATTACCAAATTTATTTGGTGAAAGAATCCTCAATAAACTTCGACAGAATTTTGGCACAAATGATATCCCGTTTGGATTATTAACATTTGATCAATTATTTGGTATTGTCAAAACTGAAGCTTTAAGTCTTTGTAATGAGATTAAGCTTCAATCCAAATATGGGAATGAGCGAACCCAATCTAGAAAGGAGATGGGTACGTTCTGTGAAGCTTTTGGAATTACAAAGATTATGGCTCCTTCTACGGCCCGTAAAAAGGCCCAGAAGAAACAAAAGCCCAAATCAAGACAGCCCTTTACTCAATCCAAACCTTTTGTCAAAAAAGAAACCAAACCAGTTTCAAAAAAGAAAAGGTCTCCTAAGGACCAAAAGCCCATTGTCTGTTACAAATGTGGCAAAGTAGGCCACAAGGCTCCTCAATGCAAAACAGAACAAAAGATTAATGAGTTGTTTTCAGAAGATCCAGAACTCAAACAAAAACTTCTGACACTCTCATTAAGGAACCCTCAGGGTCTGAAAGTGAAGACAACTATTATGATGGATCCAGTGATGATTCAGAATATGAGTCTTCACCAATTAAGACTCTTAATGTCATTTCCTCCAAATCCAAAAAAGAATTCCTTATTGAGTTAATAGGCCAAATCCCTGACCTTGATGTCAAAAAAGATTATCTTCAGCGCCTCAAAGATTTAATCCTTGAAGAAGAAGATAAACCAAAATTTGATTTTGGACCTTCTTCGTCCTTCAATCAAATCTTTGAGAATTATCCTATACCAAATCCTTTCCAACCCGTCACTACAAAACAGTTACAAACTGAGCTTAACGAACTCAAAAGTCAAGTTCGTATCCTCAAATCTGATGTCATCCTCCTCAAAACAAAAGATTTAGAGATTGATGCAAAAATATCAATGCTGGAATCTCTAAAAACAAATCCTCCTCTTCCTCTACCTGACTTACATTCCTCTGAAATATCAGAAGTTGATATTCCTCAAACTCAATTTTTACAAACAATTTCCCGTATTACCTTTCAAAAATGGTACTCTATAGTCAATTTAGTTGTTGATGAATTCTCTATGAATGTCATCGCTCTAATTGACAGTGGAGCAGATCAAAATTGCCTTAGAGAAGGAGTTGTTCCTACTAAGTACTGTGAGCGTTCAAATGAAGAGCTTGTCAGTGCTAGTGGCGATCCTTTACATATTCGTTATAAATTAGAAAAAGGATATATTCGTAATAACAATTACTGTTTCAAAAATGTGTTTCTTGTTATTAGCAATATCACAAATGATTTGATTTTAGGTACTCCTTTCTTGACACAAATCTACCCCTTTACTGTTTCAGAAAGTGGTATTCATACAAAGGTTTTAGGAAATCCTATTACATTTCACTTCCTAACCTCCACTCACCAAAGGAAGGTTATGGAATTACAATCTTCTTCAATTTTTAGACAAATCAATTGTCTTCAGTCAAAGCAAAATCAGATTTCCTATCTCCAGGAAGAAATTTCCTACGAAAAAATTGAAGAACAATTACTCAACCCCTCTTTACAATTAAAAATTTCTGATTTAGAAAAAGTTTTCAAAGAAAAGGTATGTGCTGATCTTCCCAATACTTTCTGGGAAAGAAAGAAACATGTCATCTCTTTACCTTATGAACCTGGGTTCGATGAAAGAAATATTCCCACCAAGGCTCGTCCCACTCAAATGAATTATGAACTTCTTGAACATTGCAAAAAAGAAATTCAAGTTTTACTTGATAAAAACCTAATTAGACCTTCGAAATCTCCCTGGAGTTGTGCAGCCTTTTATGTTAATAAAGCTGCTGAAAAGGAAAGAGGAGTTCCTCGCTTGGTTATTAATTACAAACCTTTAAACAAAGTTTTACAATGGATTCGCTATCCTCTTCCCAATAAAAGAGATTTACTAAATAGACTTCATAGTGCAACATTATTTTCTAAATTTGATATGAAGTCTGGATTCTGGCAAATCCAAATTAAGGATAACGATAGATACAAAACCGCTTTTACAGTTCCATTTGGGCATTACGAATGGAATGTTATGCCATTTGGTCTTAAAAACGCCCCCTCTGAATTTCAAAACATCATGAATGACATTTTCACTCCATACACAGATTACATTATCGTTTATATTGACGACGTTTTGGTCTTTTCAAAATCCATTGAACAACATTTTAAGCATCTGCACCATTTCCTCCGAATCATTCAACACAATGGTTTAGTACTCTCTGCATCCAAAATGATTTTATTCCAAACCAAAATCAGATTTCTAGGACATAATATTTATCAAGGTACCATTAAGCCCATCCAAAGATCCTTAGCCTTTGCTGACAAATTTTCAGACGAAATCAAAGATAAAACCCAGTTACAAAGATTCTTAGGATGTCTAAATTATGTGTCAGAATTCTTTCCTCACCTAAAACAATTATGTGCTCCCCTTTATAGTCGTCTTAGGAGGAACCCTCAGCCTTGGACAAACAAGCATACAGTCATTGTTCAGCATATTAAGAAATGCATTAAGACATTACCATGTCTACATATTCCCAGTCCCTCTGCATTTATGATTGTTGAAACTGATGCATCTGACATAGGTTATGGTGGCATTTTAAAACAAAAATTATCATCGCATAGCCAAGAACAATTAGTTAGATATCATTCAGGTTTATGGATTGGTGCACAAAAGAATTACTCTACAATCAAAAAGGAAATTTTATCCATTGTTCTCTGTGTTACAAAATTTCAAGATGATTTGTATTTCAAAAAATTTCTTCTCAGATTAGATTGCAAATCTGCAAAAGAAATTTTACAAAAAGATGTCAAAAATCTGGTTTCCAAACAAATTTTTGCCCGTTGGCAGGCAATCCTTTTAGCATTTGATTTTGATATAGAATTTATCAAAGGAAATGCTAATTCTTTACCTGATTTCCTTACAAGAGAGTTCTTATAAGGAAAAATTGATACAAAATTCCTGTTGCAGACTATCAGATGAGCTCCTCCAGAAGCAGCGGCCACGACAAAGGAAAAGCCATACAAATGACAGATGACCCTTTAACTCTCCCTACCATCATTTTCTCTTCTTTTGACAAAAGTTTTCCACCTTATGACAACCCTCCGATTATCCACTCTCATTCCTCACAGACAAATCCAAACACCAATGCCCTTAGCACATTCCCCCTTAACAATTATCCACATGAACCTCTCCTATTTCATCTCCGTGATTATGAATTATTTTACACATTTTTCTGTGGTCCTCGGTACAATGAATATGCCGTTTTCATCGATTACAATGAATGGTTGGTAAATAAGGAACTGCCCTTTTACCAATATCTCAAAATTATT
>JAKOGI010000649.1:200000-457500 GCA_029747015.1 Carnegiea gigantea | reverse complement strand
TCACAAAAAACCAAAATTACAATTCCGTGATCCTTGGTTACACATTACGTAGTCAAAACAAATGAAAAACCAAGCTTCTCAAAAAGTCGAGTCTTTTTCAGATCATAAGTACGGCAAAATGGACCAAACCCGAGCCAAATATAAACCAAGCTCACTAAATTTCTCCCTCCATGATATAAGCCTAAACAAATTTTGGGTTTCGAACTACATCGATTTGTCACCAAGAGTAAGCAAGAAGCCCATGAATAAATTGTGGGTACAATCGGAAGTCAAAGCATATATAATCAAATAAATGGATCGACCCCTAAAAGGACTAATTCAGAAAAAAATTGTTGTAAAACAGCTAAAAAAATTTAACTTAGCTGTTAAAGTAAAAAAGAATCAAATGACAAAATTTGCGACTATTAATCCAATTCAAATTCAAATTCAAAAATAAAATAAAATTATGATTATTAACTTAACCAAAAAAAAATACAAATCAGTTTAAATTTATTTAAGGAACTGCAGCTAGTTTGATCCTCCATAAAAGAGGTACGTAGACAGCTCATAACAAAAAGTGAGTGCAACCCAAAATCAAAATCAAATAAAAGTAACCGCTCCCTATCCTGTACGTGAAGAATGTGTATGCATGGTAACCTTTCTAGAAGGTACCTATATGGCCACTATCTGATATAATTAACTTTTGAATATGGGCGATTCGACGTTAAAAATATGATAATCGTTGATCCAAATTTTATAAAGTCTTATTAATGCAAAATGAAGCAAAGAAAGAAATAAAAACAAAATGAGTTGAAATCAAAAGGTGGTCTCCCAATAGGGGAACATAATTAAGGAGGTGTATCATCTTAAGTTCGTACTCAAAACAAACCGATATATATTTTTATATGCCGGAAAGTTGTGTTGTGTATATTATTTATTTTTATTAAATTTTTGCTCGACATAATTTTTGGCATGCCCAGTGGGACCCTATTTTTCTTTTCATCTCCGATTTATTTATGCTAACTAATATTTATTATTTTCTTTTCCTTTCTTTTCTTTTGTATTGGTGTTGATGTAATTTTTGCAGAAAAATGGCACATCAAGTTACCATCAATTTTGACGAGCTTCCCATCACTTTTGCGATCAAGCACAGGTTGGTTAAGGCGAAGAGGAACATCCAAATGGTCTTCACAATAGGACCACGATCCATCCTTGTTAGAATTGAGAGTACACTAACACAAGAGGGGGGTGAATTGTGTTGGCAGATTTTCGCGATTTCTGGGAACAGATTTGGAACTTGTTTGGGCAGACTGTTTGTAACGTGCACAGAAAGTGTAAAACAGCGAAATAATTGAAAGATGAGAACACAAGATTTTTATGTGGAAACACCTCGAGCCCAACCGAGGCAAAAACCACGACCTACCCCTGTAGGATTTTCACACACTTCCACTAAACGGGCTAAACACGTTACAAAGGTAACCTTCACTGTTACAATTGCAACACACGTAACTGTCTACCCTAGACTAGTTACACACCACGTCCTAGTCTCCCAGACTTGGACACACTCACGTAATCGTCTCCCCAAGATGAATTACACACGTCCAAAGCCTCCCTAGGTTTGGACACACTCAACTCTCACTTTGATGAAAGAAGAGAATAAAAACACCTTACTTTTGTGCTTCTAACTAAGCGAATGTAAGGTACAATTTTGCTCCTAGTATGCCAAGGAAGATGACTCAATTTTCACACACACTTTGATGGTTTTTCTGAAAATATGATTCGCAAGTTAAAACTCCTTGAAAAACCGTGTAAAACCCGTGAAAAAATAATGAGGGAAAAATCTTCCTTAAATAGTGTGATGCATATGGGTAAAAGAGTAAGCCTTAACCCTCTTGAATCCTTGTGCTGCAAGGAGACAAAAGGGAAGAGAACTCTCCTTTCCAAATTGTAATAGGAAATCTCACATATCTTTCCTTATCTTATCCTTCCAAAAATAAGATTTATTTGGTGGATATTCTTCCAAAGATAAAGTCAATCTTTTAACAATATTTTCAAAGCTAAGAATCGCTTATTTTGGGTCTAATGATAACATAAAATATATCTCAAATAATTTCAGAATCGTCAGCCCAAAGTTTTAGGAAAAAAACTGTGAAAAATCGTTTTGGCTTGAAAACGGTCTGAACCCTAATCTCAGAACTGATCTGAGACAGTGTTCTTAAAAGTCATTCAAAGTAAATGTTAAAACGAGTTCTTCCAAGTGGCATATTAACAAGAACCTATGAAAATAAAACTTATGACGGACCAAGACTCTTGTTGAATCAACTGGACAGCATTTATAGGATCTTGACTTGTTACTTCAATGCTGTGGTGTTGCTCAGAACTGTTTCCTGAGCTGTTCCTGGGGTTCTTCATGTCTTTGATGTGCTTTAAGTTCTTTTCCATTCAGCTGTTCTGAGGAACTGTTCTTAAGACCTGTTGCTACGATGTTACTCAGAACTGTTTCCTGAGCTGTTTCTGAAGTACTCCATGTCTTTGATGTGCTTTAAGTTCTTTGCCATTCAGCTGTTCTGAGAGCCTATTCTTAAGACCTATTCTCGACCATGGTTAATTAAGCAATTTCAAAGTTTTCCAAACAGTACTTGGAACCTGTTCGATCAACACACTCAAGTGTATATTCCATTTGTGTTTGTTATCATCAAAACCTTACATTACATAATGATGGGGTCAATAATTTCCCAACAATTTCCCCCTTTTTGATGATGACAAACCAAATGACCATATTGACATAAAAGGCAAAAGCAGGTTTCAAGATAAAACGTTCATGGTCAAGCCCATCTTCCCCCTTTTTGTTTTAAGAAGTCAACTGAAGCTAGGTCAAAATGAAATGATCCTGGTCATGCCCATCTTCCCCCTTTGACATCATCGAAAAAGGGTGGTCAGGTCAAACAAGAGAAGCAGGGCGTTCAGTGACCACCTCTTCGGTAATGGAGGAAAGACAATCTGCGATACACTCAAGTATATGGTACGGTAATGATATTGGCCATCCGAGTCATGCATAAGCAAATAGCAATAAGAAGACAAGCATGGCACAACCAAGATTAGCATAAACCATTATCAGTCACAAAGCACAACCAAAGAGTTAGAAACAGTTGTTGTGAACAAGGTGGAGAATCAAGAGAGGCAGAACAGGGTAGGATCAGGGTGGAGGAGAAGAGAGTTTGACTGTGAGGACGGAGAGAATTGACATCAGATCCTCATGGCGCTTGGCATTGAGAGCCTTCTCCTCGGCAAGTGCAGCTTTAATCTCAGTGAGCTCGGTTTTCATCCGGTTGTGGTCCAGAAGCAAGGCATCAACAGAAGGCTCACTAGAGGAAGGACCAGAAACAGGGGTGAAGGGTGTTTGAGGCCCCTGTTTGGAACCAGCAGTGTCAACCTTTGCAAGCTTGAACCCACAACTGATCAGGGTGCTGCTTCCTATCTCATCTGTCACTTGGTGTAACGCCCCCAATTGTTAGTATTTGATTACTGTAGCTTAATCGCCTATTTACTGTTGATTTGTAGCGGAAGCCTTTGATTGGAGGCATTACTGCCGTTCCGGAATGGAACAAGGCTCTCTGATTTACTAAACCTCTGAAGTCATCTAAAATAAATATTTGCCTACTCATACCGTTCATCTCCCATGTGATAACTTGATGTACCCATGCTAATCATTATTATCTTCATGTTTCACAAAGTAACATCACACAGTCCCCAGGTTACTAACCTATCATCACTGTGAGCGTCGCCTAGCTGGCGATCAGTAATGTCCATTGTTTTGTTGCTTTCTAGTGTCACAGGAGGATGACTATTCGATTCTCCCCATGCCTAAAACAAAAACATAAAACATTGGAATGGTGAGCCGAAGCCCAATACGTACAATCCCATGCAGTAAAATAAGTTTTATGTGAAATTCATTGAGCCGGCCGCATTTCAAAACATTTTGCTTTGCAAACAGGAGAGAGAGCATTACGAATTGAAATTGACTTGCTGATTATTATCTGAAAGTGAACCCCTTGGTCGATGTACAACTTGAAACGATCATACTTTGGGTGCTCACCCCCCAGGCCGATCGAGAAGCCTGAGTTGACGCCGCGCGCGGGTATATTGGTCGGCATAAGCCTTGATCATTGATGGGCATAAGCCCTGATGATAATTGGCGGGGCCACTTGTTTATGTGACAAAAATATTGAGAAATTGATTCATTAAATGAATCTTATATTAATTTTACATTGCTGTGAACACTGTGAGTTTTGAAGAGCACAGGCAATGTACGTACCTGGTTCTTGAGATTCTCTCTCCTTTTGTAATGAAAAATGGGCGTTGGCAGCTTGAATCGATAGATGTAGCCTCATTCCTGCTTTACATACGTGATTCTGTTTTTGATTGGTACAGGATTGTGAGATTTGCTTAGATCTCCTGGTCTAATAACTAATTAAATCCCTTGAGCTATATACTAATTGTTAGCACGTAAAAAGCTAACATTTTCTTGTTTTTGTTTCCGTTCCTGTATACTGCTAATCGTTTGCTTAATGAACGTCGCAAACATGAAAGGAGACAATGGCGTTATCGCTATTTTGTTCTGATAACTGGTATAAGTGCAGGACTTATCCTTGCTCTATTAAACTATCATCATTATGGGCCTTTGTTATTCATGCTTAGTATTGTTGTTGTCATTGCATAGCGTCAGTTCCTACTATGATCATCACTCTAGAATTTTTTGTAATAGCCTTGGCTAGACATGAGCTTTTCTCCCAAATGATGTAACATAATGAACTCATATAATCACATTTTCCCCAAACATGATATCTTACTGAAAAATCCATAATCAGAAAATACACGCTTAGAACTCCTAACTTGCAAAGTGTATCTCCAAATTCGTGACTTTTTATCACAATTTCCTCACTAATAGTCTGTATATATTTTTCAGTAAAATTATCACAATGCCATTAAACCCAATAGCTTACGATAATTAAAATATTAACCATATTTCAGTATAAAATCATCAGGCAAATTTTCCTTCAAATTTATAACTTCGAACTCACATTTAATGATATCGTAATTGACAATCATGATACCTTAATTAGTTAAACATTGCAACATGAAACTATACGATTGACTTCGATCAACTGATATTAATATCATTAATATACTAAATTGTAAACGTAAATCTTCAGACCTAGGAATCCAGAATTACTCATCTGAAATTTGCTCCAAAATCCAAAACCTTAATCTCCTTTTTCGGCTCCTTCCTTTCTCTCTCCTCCTTCCTCCCTCTCTCTCTTCTCTTTCTCTCTCCTCTCCTCTCTCTCTCTCCTTCCCCCTCCCCTGCCGTGTGTGTGTAATGTGTGGTGTGTCAAAACCCCCCCTCCCCCCATATATATATATATATGCAAAAAGTAGAAAAAATCTAAGATTTTTTTTTGCTTTGACCGACTTTGACCGGTCAAAATCAGTTTGACCCGTCAAACCGACTTTGACCACCTTTTTTTTTTTTTGGCGTGCTTGCTTGAGATGCAAAATTTCTGTGAATTATGGGCTGCACGAAAAATTCTGAAACTTTTACTGTAGGTTACCGAGGATATTGGGCCACTTCTGGTAACTTTTCATGAATTTTAGATGTGTATTTTATTAGTTATGGAATTTTGATCGAATTTGCCCTGTAATTTCATGCTAAAATTCGGTTGATATCTTGAATTATTGTGGGATATGAGGTTGGATAAAAATTATGAATTTTTGACTGTACATTGCTGAGGATGTCTGGAAACTCTCTGTAAATTCTGATGAATTTTGGATGTGTATTTTTAGGAGCTATGAATTTTCGATTGGGATTGTTCTGTTTTGAGTGCATGGTTTTCGGTTACTGTTTTAATTTTGTTTTAAGAGTAATCAAAATTCACTTCGAGGCCATTCTGCCGATTCAACCTGTAATAGTAAAAAATATATATTTATATATACAGGGAACGCTGATTTGAGATAAAATGAAAACAAATATTAGATTGAAATGCGGGGCCCAACCTGATTAATTTGTAAGTAAGATGATTTAATATAATTAATATGATCATTAGGGTCGGGCCGTTACAGCCTTCCCCCCTTAAAATAAGTTTCGTCCTCGAAACTTGCAGATTTTCCTTACCGTACTATAACGAAGTACGGACATTAACTTCATCATAATAATATGATATTGATTTGGAACATAATTCCTGAGTTGTGGGATGTGAGAATATTCTGCATACGTTCATGAACTGACCTGCTTAGGTGTAAACCCGGCATTATTTTGTGCAATGTATATTTGGAAGATACCTTTGAAAGTTTTTCCCTCTAGATTGCTCATATGATTTTTGAAGTTCCTATAAGATCTCATGAAGTTCAGTGGAACATTTTGAGTTTGCTGATTCTTGGAAGTCCTTTGAGGAAGTATGTAAGGAGTAATAATGAAGATTGAGTGAGATTGATTATGCAGTCATGTGGTGCATTTTGGCCAAATCTTTTAAGGGGAAAGAATATTCACGGACTTCCGTGGAACTTGTAGCTATGGAAGAAAGTACCTAGGGAAGAAAGTAGCTAGGGAAGAATAATAGTTATATTGGATTCAACGACTCGCTTGGGGTGGAATTCGAAATGATATATGAGAAGTGAGATAAAGTTGTGACTTGGATTTTGCCTGCAGAAGCTCCTGTGAAAAAGTTTCAAATCAATGTGCAGAGCATACTCATGGATGAGAGCAACGGGCATGGTGGTGGCGTGGATCATTGCTCATGAAAGAAATAAACAGTGAAGTCAACACCATGAATTTGCATTCCTATGATCGTGGATTTATTCCTTGGAAGCTTGTTCTTGTATGCCTGAATGAACATTTGTCCTGGATAGGTTCGTAGGTTTGTCCGTTTTGTGTGTGTCATGTTGGTTTACGGGCTTGAGATGTGTCTTATTGGCACTTTGGTATCCCGAATTTGAGGTTGAGATTAGATTAGTAGCTCCGTTGAAGAAGTTAGTACGGAATATAGACAGGATGAAGAATATATTCTTTTAATTAGAAGATCAAAGAGACTGAAAAGCTGATTATATTCGGCAAGCATAGCCCTGGGTCAGTAGAGGGTTGATACAAGTCAATGAAATAATAGTTTAAATGATTTTGACAGTAGCTTGGGATGGTTCTATAAAGCAAGAAGTTGAAATTAATGGCTGCTTGCCATTTAGAGATAAAGTGCACAATGAGGACATGTTCATAAGAGAAGATTCTTGAGTCATATGAGCGGCAGCTATAAGTATTATTATTATGCCTTCTTGGTTTGATGACACGCATGATGCGGTCTTTATGAAATACGGAATATGAAATAGGATAATAAAGGATTGGAGTATCCAATAAGGTGATCGTTTAACTACCATTAGCTCGATTACGTCACTAGGCGAATTTGGGTGTGAATGGATAGAGCATGTACTAGGCGTAGTAAACCAAGCTGAGGTGAGATAACTGGATTGCCGACTTGTGGGTGAATCATTTATGCTTAAATAGAGGCTTAATTCATATTAAACTTAAAAGGTATGAATAGTTAAGCTGGGATGGCTTAAATGTAACGTCGAGTTGATACTTATCTATTTGATTGAGTTATGCGTATGAAACAACTCTGAGGCTCATATTTAACCAATGAATTCGACGTTTTTGTGTTCCTTCACTTAAATATATGAATGTAATTGTATTTCTTGCTTAGCTAGCTTACTCCAGCTTATCAGGTGCTTGTGTTTAAGAAGGTGTTGGGGAGGCATAATTCTCGTCTTAGGAGGTAACAAGGTGATGTATGTAGTTTAACAATTCCAAAGTCTACTAGGCTCTTCCTTTCATCCCTAATCTAGGTGTGTTGGGGTTGATATAGCCAGGATACTCTCATATTTGGCAAAGGAATGGTGTTCTATGTCCCAATAGGCATACTGCTTGGCTGATTAGTGAGTGGTTAGTGGCGACGTGTTATTATGGCTTATGCATATATTAAGGGACTGAAGAAGATAAGGAGGAAAGCCAAAAGTTTGAGAATGCTGACATCTGCTGAAAATTGAGCAAGAATGGGTTTCATAGTGAATAACAGGTTGTCCGGACATAACAAAGAATGCCGGAAATAGGTACACACACCTTATTTGCTAGAAGTATGAAATTAAGGAAGGGCCAGGTGTTGTTAGTAAAGGCAAAGGTTAACGATGGAGCAGACATAAGAACCGATCGGAACAGCAGCATTAATGCAAACGACAAATGGATCAGTAAGATTTCGTATATCCATCAAGATTTGTTGAGCAGATGCTCGGGGTCGAGGGGGTGGAATAGCAAGGAAACGATACCAGCATGTAAATTAAGATGATTAAAAATGAAGTGGAGCATTGGCTAAATGCATTTAAGAACATGGCCGATGTGAGATTTTTATTGACAGGAATCGATGGCAGAGTTGGAAAACACGGGATAATGAAATTACGGCCGCGATGTAGGTGGAGTGGATATAAGCGATAAGTATGAACAAGTTAGATACGGAGGGCATTAAGAATGAAATGCATAGTATCCAAAGCTTGTGCGTGGATCCAAAATCAAATAATAAAAGAGCAGTTATCCACGTGATGATTGGATATGAAGGGGAAGGAAAAGATCACGTTATCATTGAATGAATAGCCTTGGTAAATAGGCTGAGCAAAGGTAAGCAATCTTGAGAAAATGCAATAGAGGAGGGGATGGGTAATGAAGCATTGCCGCAACAATCGCATAGTTTGCAAATCCTTGTGGAAAAGGGTAAACATATGTTATTGGATAATAAGGGTGGTAACTAGTTGTAGGTGGTAGCCAAAAAGGTTGAGAAGGATGTTAAGAATGCTATTTAGGTAGATAGGGGGGCCTATTAGCAAATGCGTAAAGATCAGTGGACCCCCATTTGGATCAATACTGAAATTCGTGTCACTTAAGTTTTGAGAACGGGGAAGGTTACCAGGGTTTTGATTGGCACCCAGATATCTCATGGATTTTAGTGCCCCTCAATCCTTTGTCATTGTACCTGAAGGTGTGTTAGTTATGAAAATGCTCCCTTGAAATTTGACATCTCCACCTTCACTTGCAATATGTTTATGCGACCCGAACAACTAACATATATATGTATGCTTAACTCATCTCATCAATTTCCTACTAACATATTTAGTAATGCGTCAACCGTCCCCAACGTTCAATCCTCTCTCCAATGATTACTTGTTTCCCGAGATCTTACTGTCTTCTGACAAGGAGGTTCAGTGGTTATGTTTTCACAAAACAACAACCCATAGATATGGGTGGTATAGCCTCAACCCATAGATATGTTCTCTTTTTTTTTTTTTTTTTTTTTTACGGTTTCACGTTTGTCAATGATCATCTTTTCCTGATCCTCGTTAATCCCAAAAGCTTATTTATTAGATTACCTGGTGCTCCATACGACATAAACTCCCCCTGGAGATCTTTTACTTCGTCTAATGAGTTTTGCTAAGCCCCTCAATGCGCATGACCTAACCCATAATAAGAGAAATTATTGCTACCGTCTTTCTTGAATCCTTGATCACTGATTAACTTCAATTGTAAACCCAAATATACTTTTGTACATGATTAAATTTGCCTGCCTCACGATATCTTGTGATTTTCCTTGCAATATCAAAAAAACTTCTGAAAATATTTCCAATTGCTACTGAATGGTTTGCATTAGAAAATTCATATCTTTCTTTCTGGGTCTCCAAAGAGGGTGTAAACTCCAGTGTAGAAATTATAATGTCCACTAAAACTTTTGGGGGGAACATGAAGCATGATTCACCTGGTAAGGTTCCTAACCCTCAAAATTGCATAATTTTAGAGCCTACTGGAAGCTAACTCCATGTGTTATTGCTAAACTAGTTATGAATGTTTCATTCGCCAAGTGGTACCACTTTGCTCCCCATGCAACTCTTGTTTCAGACTGTTGATACCGCACTAACCATGTATCCGCAATCGTTTCTTCATATAATTATTTACTAAAATCACTCCTTAACTTACGTACATTAGCATAGGCATCTTGCGACTGTCAACGTTCACAAAATTGTATTGAAAACGATCTACCTTCGTCATTTCATTCTAAATGTGCGTGCTCTAAACGTGATTTACTGTCAAGTGTTTTTCGGGGTATGCCACTAAAACCCATTCATAGTAGTCTCCAAGTTCATGATAATTTCCAAGTACCCGTAAATTTTGATTAATAGGTGTAGTCATCATCGACCTACCCACACTATGGAATTCTCTTTCATACATTCCCGATGTGGATTGCCTAAATGGAGACATACATATTTCTATGATCTAGGTCAACGACCTGAATTCCAGCACGTCCCCTAATATTCCAAACATAAATATTCCCCACACATTTATTGCCAAACATGTGTCTAAGGAATAATGACTCAGTAGCGCCTAGTAGTCGATAGCCCCTATAGGCTCACATACTTCATAGGTGCCTTAACTTAACTACACTCCCTTGGTGTGACATCCTATCTTGTCCCATAACATCAATATAAGATCAGTTTGTATCACGTAAGCTAAAGTGCCCAATAGTGCTGCTCGTGCTCAATGATTATGGTAAAGCAACCATGACCCTGTGGTAGGTCCTCAACATTCTCATTTTTTTGTAACTTTGCGATAGACCTCAAACATCTCCATGATGCGCTTAAACGTATACATTCCTGATCATATATTTATCGTTCTGATCTAGCCTATCGTATGGACGTCCTTATAGCTCACAGTGATGCTAAACCTGGGCTCTGATACCATAACTGTAACGCCCCCAATTGTTAGTATTTGATTACTGTAGCTTAATCGCCTATTTACTGTTGATTTGTAGCGGAAGCCTTTGATTGGAGGCATTACCGCTGTTCCGGAATGGAACAAGGCTCTCTGATTTACTAAACCTTTGAAGTCATCTAAAATAAATATTTGCCTACTCATACCGTTCATCTCCCATGTGATAACTTGATGTACCCATGCTAATCATTATTATCTTCATGTTTCACAAAATAACATCACACAGTCCCCAGATTACTAACCTATCATCACTGTAAGCGTCGCCTAGCTGGCGATCAGTAATGTCCATTGTTTTGCTGCTTTCTGGTGTCACAGGAGGATGACTATTCGATTCTCCCCACGCCTAAAACAAAAACATAAAACATTGGAATGGTGAGCCGAAGCCCAATACGTACAATCCCATGCAGTAAAATAAGTTTTATGTGAAATTCATTGGGCCGGCCGCATTTCAAAACATTTTGCTTTGCAAACAGGAGAGAGAGCATTACGAATTGAAATTGACTTGCTGATTATTATCTGAAAGTGAACCCCTTGGTCGATGTACATCTTAAAACGATCATACTTTGGGTGCTCACCCCCCAGGCCGATCGAGAAGCCTGAGTTGACGCTGCGCGCGGGTATATTGGTCGGCATAAGCCTTGATCATTGATGGGCATAAGCCCTGATGATAATTGGCGGGGCCACTTGTTTATGTGACAAAAATATTGAGAAATTGATTCATTAAATGAATCTTATATTAATTTTGCATTGCTGTGAACACTGTGAGTTTTGAAGAGCACAGGCAATGTACGTACCTAGTTCTTGAGATTCTCTCTCCTTTTGTAATGAAAAATGGGCGTTGGCAGCTTGAATCGATAGATGTAGCCTCATTCCTGCTTTACATACGTGATTCTGTTTTTGATTGGTACAGGATTGTGAGATTTGCTTAGATCTCCTGGTCTAATAACTAATTAAATCCCTTGAGCTATATACTAATTGTTAGCACGTAAAAAGCTAACATTTTCTTGTTTTGGTTTCCGTTCCTGTATACTGCTAATCGTTTGCTTAATGAACGTCGCAAACATGAAAGGAGACAATGGCGTTATCGCTATTTTGTTCTAATAACTGGTATAAGCGCGGGACTTATCCTTGCTCTATTAAACTATCATCATTATGGGCCTTTGTTATTCATGCTTAGTATTGTTGTTGTCATTGCATAGCGTCAGTTCCTACTATGATCATCACTCTAGAATTTTCTGTAATAGCCTTGGCCAGACATGAGCTTTTCTCCCAAATGATGTAACGTAATGAACTCATATAATCACATTTTCCCCAAACATGATATCTTACTGAAAAATCCATAATCAGAAAATACACGCTTAGAACTCCTAACTTGCAAAGTGTATCTCCAAATTCGTGACTTTTTATCACAATTTCCTCACTAATAGTCTGTATATATTTTTCAGTAAAATTATCACAATGCCATTCAATCTAATAGCTTACGATAATTAAAATATTAACCATATTTCAGTATAAAATCATCAGGCAAATTTCCCTTCAAATTTATAACTTCGAACCCATATTTAATGATATCATAATTGACAATCATGATACCTCAATTAGTTAAAGATTGCAACATGAAACTATACGATTAACTTCGATCAATTGATATTAATATCATTAATATACTAAATTGTAAACGTAAATCTTCAGACCTAAGAATCCAGAATTACTCACCTGAAATTTGCTCCAAAATCCAAAACCTTAATCTCCTTTTTCGGCTCCTTCTCTTTCTTCTCCTTCCTTTCTCTCTCCTCCTTTCTCTCTCCTCCTTCCTCCCTCTCTCTCTTCTCTTTCTCTCTCCTCTCCTCTCTCTCTCTCTCTCTCTCTCTTTCCCCCTCCCCTGCCGTGTGTGTGTAATGTGTGGTGTGTCAAAACCCCCCCTCCCCCCATATATATATATATATATATGCAAAAAGTAGAAAAAATCTAAGATTTTTTTTTTTTGCCTTGACCGACTTTGACCGGTCAAAGTCAGTTTGACCGGTCAAACCGACTTTGACCGGCGTTGACCACCTTTTTTTTTTTTGGCGTGCTTGCTTGAGATGCAAAATTTCTGTGAATTATGGGCTGCACGAAAAATTCTGAAACTTTTATTGTAGGTTACCCAGGATATTGGGCCACTTCTGGTAACTTTTCATGAATTTTAGATGTGTATTTTATTAGTTATAGAATTTTGATCGAATCTGCCCTGTAATTTCATGCTAAAATTCGGTTGATATCTTGAATTATTGTGGGATATGAGGTTGGATAAAAATTATGAATTTTTGACTGTACATTGCTGAGGATGTCTGGAAACTCTCTGTAAATTCTGATGAATTGTGGATGTGTATTTTTTGGAGCTATGAATTTTCGATTGGGATTGTTCTATTTTGAGTGCATGGTTTTCGGTTACTGTTTTAATTTTGTTTTAAGAGTAATCAAAATTCACTTCGAGGCCATTCTGCCGATTCAACCTGCAATGGTAAAAAATATATATTTATATATACAGGGAACGCTGATTTGAGATAAAATGAAAACAAATATTAGATTGAAATGCGGGGCCCAACCTGATTAATTTGTAAGTAAGATGATTTAATATAATTAATATGATCATTAGGGTCGGGCCGTTACACTTGGACCCCTACCTTCTTCTGCACAGAAACCCCAAAGTGCTCAAAGACTGAGGTCAGAAGAAATCCATACCCCAGGTCATGTTCTCTAGCCGTGTTTGCAATGCGGGAGATATGACTGATCATGATGGCTGGTAGGTTGATCTGCTCTCCCCGGTCCAGGAGATCGGTCAGGCATTGATCCATTACATCTGCAAGGTTACGCCCTTAGCCACGAGGGATGATGTTCTTCATGATGAACCAGAAGAGCAACCGGTGACACGGTGTCATATCCCCTTTCTTAACTGACCTGGGTGTTTGCGACCCTGGTTGTTGACTCAACCTTTGAGTCAATTGGAGCAATCTTTCAGCTCCAAGTACTATCTTGTTTTCCCTTACATACACCCCAAAGCCCTCAGCAGGAACTCCTAGAATTTCTCCTAATTCCTTAGCATTGAACCGTATCCCCTTCCCATTGACCATACTTGTCACGACTCCGTTGGTGACATTACAGTTGGCATAGAATTTAGCTAAATCAGGTACTGAACACCCTCTCTGGGTGTTTGCAAAGAGGTCGAGCCAACCTTGGGTTGTAAGCCTATCCAGGAACATCTCCAGACCCTGTTCCTGAAAATAAGCAACTTTGACAATTTTATCCCGTACCACACTCTTTTGGAGAAAATGAGCTACTCGGTCTACTGTGGGCATGGTAGTTTTGGCTTTCTTGGATTTCAGTTCATCAGGCTTGGCTTTTATGGGCACCTCCTGATTAGAAGCAGCCTTTCTCTTTGATGAGACTCTTTTGGAGGAAGGCTTCGCCGATGGAGCAGAGGCAGGCACTTGTTTGGAAGTATTCTCCTCGGTTTCTAATTCTTCAGGCACCTGTTTTGACACTTATTCTAAAATAGCTTTCCTTTTGGTTTGGGTGTTTTGGGTTTTTGCTGATGCAGACTGGGTAGATTCTATGGTAGGTTTGGCAGAGGCTTTTGCAATAGAAGGTTCAGGTACTTGTTTTGGCTGAGAAGAACCAGAGAGTGAACCAGAACTGCGGGTTCGAGGTCTATAAACAGGTGTGGGAACAGGTTTTGAAGTTGTGGTTTTAAACCGACGTCTAGGCCCCCACTCACCTGATTTAGTTTTCTGGAAGGGCTGTGGTTGGAGGACCTCTATGGTTGACTCAGACCCATCACTGTTAGTCTCCTCAAGGTCTTCCACTCGATCCAAATTTATGATGGGGTCATCCATTATGTCAAAGAAAACAAGGGCAGACCCTGTTCGGGTTTTCCTCAGTTCAGAAACAGGTTCAGACCCTGTTCGTGCCATATCAGACTCAGCCAGACCCTTGTTGGTTTCAAAGACACCCTTAAACCCTGTCGGTTTCACATTGGGGTTAAACAACTCCAAATCCCATCCAAACACCGGTGGAACATCGTCCAATTTCAGCCCCACCGTTCGCAAGTCCAGACATTTCAAAAATCCAAAAGTTTTAGAGTAAATCGGCAAAGGGGGTAGAGAATCAAACCCCATACCTCTGATTTGTGCAGTCGCGACCGTCGCAGACAGGGGCAGAGCAATGGGTGTTGGTGGCGACGCCATGCGTGGGCGCTTCGGGACTAAGGCATGAGACATGGTGGTGCTGTGTTTGCTGTTGCCGGAATTCGCCATTGATTTTGAAGAGGAGCTCGAGTTTTTGGAGATTTAGGGTTTAGAATTGAGAGAGAGAGAGAGAGAGAGAGAGAGAGAGAGAGAAATTAAGAGGGTCCTGGGTGACTGGGGCGCGACGTGAGCAAGCAGGAAGTTAAGGGGGTACTTGCTTCCAACTGAAAAGAGGAGTATTAAATCTCCCAGTCACGCACGTTTCAATAAAAATCAACAACTGAATTAACTACCTGATTTGCACAGAGTGATAAACAGTGGCCATACCTGTTCTTAGTGCTTGTTCCTGCAGTCAATTGCTTGGTAACATGGGACAATAAGGGCAATATCACCAGACCTCAACGAGTGTCAACAAGCTGTATTCCACACGTGTGCTAAATATAGCACCAAGTTTGACTGCAATCAATAATTTCAACAAGCTTGACCTGAAAAGCCCTTTAACTAGACAAGCATTGGGGGTTAATTAAGCATTCTCAAGTAATTTTAATTAGACCCAGTTCCAATCTGTTCCTCTCAAACTGTTCTCTACTTAGTGCCTAGGTGAAAATATCAGCAATTTGTTTATTAGTGGCACAGAAATTCATTGAAACCAAGCATTTTTCAACATTGTCTCTCAAAAAGTGATGACGAATGTCAATATGTTTAGTCCTTTTATGTTGACAGGGGTTTTTGGAAATATTAATTACACTTGTATTATCACAAAATATGGGAAAGCATCCTGTGTCAACACAAAAATCTTTGAGTTGTTGCCTTATCCACAGTAGTTGAGCATACAAGAAGCAGCTACAACATATTCAGCTTCTGCTGTGGACATGGCAACTGAGTGTTGTTTCTTGGTTGCCCAAGATACCAAACAGGGTCCAAGAAAATGAGCCATACCTGAGGTGCTTTTTTCTATCAACCAAGAAACCTTGCTGTAACCCAATCTGAATCTGCAAGAGCTTCATTAACATTTTTAGGCTCAATATTAGAGAGAAAAGCATAAAAAGCACAGAAATTTTTAAGCTTGGATCTTGTTTGCACTCCTGTATTAATGTCAGACAAAATTTGATCAAGGGGGTGCGAACTTTGGTGCTTCCATGGTCGTGGAGTAAGGAAGTCTACAGACACGCTTTCTACTCTTACTGGAATACTCGGTGGAACAGGTTCTGAAACTGTTCCCGAGCCTGTTTTGGAGCTTGTTTCTAAGCCTATTCCTGAGCCTGCTCTGGAGCCTATTCCTGTAGTGTTAGGCTGGTTTTGTTCCAAACTGGGTTCAGCAATACTTCCCCCTGTTTGGTTCAGACCTTGCCCATCTTTCAAGGAAACAGCTCCAGGCCCTGATCCATCCTCGGGATACTTACCTTCTTTATGTGTAAGCAACAAATTTTTCTTAGCAAGGCCCAGTTCGAAATCATCATCCTGTGCATCAATCTCAACTAGAGAGTTAGTTTCATCAAAAAGCACATGCACACTCTCCTCAACACACAAGGTTCGCTTATCAAATACTTTGTAAGCCTTACTGCGTGAGGAGTACCCAAGAAATATTGCCTCATCACTCCTTGGATCAAATTTTCCTAAGGCATCTTTCCCGTTATTATGCACAAAACATTTACAACCAAATACTCTCAAATGCATAAGATTAGGTTTTCTACCTTTGAGAAGCTCATAAGGAGTTTTTGTTTAGAATGGGTCTGATCATGCATCTGTTTATAATGTAACACGATGTGTTCAAAGCTTCGGCCCAAAAGTTTCTCAGAAGACCACTAGCAACAAGCATTGTTCTAGTCATGTCTTCTAGAGTACGATTTTTCTGCTCTACCACCCCGTTCTGCTGGGGTGTTCTTAGGGCTGAAAAGTTATGATCCACACCATGCTCATTACAATAGTTAAAGCTTGAATTTTTAAATTCTGTACCATGATCATACCTTAGGCAAACCAATGAGTGTCCTACTCTCTTTTCAACCTTTTTATGAAACGCAAGAAATTTTTCAAATGTTTCATCTTTAGAAGCCAAAAACAAGGTCCATGTGAAACGAGAGTAATCATCCACTATCACAAGCACATACCTCTTTCCACCTCGACTTGAGATCCTCATAGGACCACACAAATCTACATGTAGTATCTCAAGAGGTCGGGTAGTGCTAACACAGGTTTTCCGTTTAAAAGAAGTTTTGATTTGTTTACCCCTGGCACACGCGTCACATACCTTGTCATCATTGAATTTAATGGAAGGTAGGCCGACTACTAGGTCTTTAGTAATAAGTTTATTCAAGAGTGAGAGACTCGCATGAACTAGTCTCTTGTGCCAAAGCATGACATCATTATTTAAAGCACTTAAACAAGTCAAATTGTTTCGGGGAAGTGAGAGAATACTTACTTTATACACATTTTTGTGTCGCTTCCCCCTCAACACAACATCTCCTGTGTTGATATTGACGACCAAGCATTGTTTTGAAGAAAACACTACTAGGTTATCTTTATCACACAGTTGGGACACGCTGAGTAGATTATGTTGTAATCCATCCACCAGATATACATTGTCAATTGAATGGGGGAGTGACTCACCTATCTTACCTATACCGACAATTGTCCCTGATTTGCCGTTTCCAAATGCCACACTCCCTCCATCAGAGGCTGTAAGTGAGAGGAAGTTTGATTTTTCACCAGTCATATGCCGTGAACAACCGCTATCCACATACCACAATTGGTTGTTTGCTGAGTTGTTTGCTCGGTTGTTCCCCCTCACTTTAGCCTGTAAAACAAATTAGGGGTTAGTTTTGGGAACCCAGATCCACTTGGGTCCCATTCTTTTTGAAGTGCAAATCTCATCTTTTCTAACCCATATTTGTTTTACATGAATCAAGTTCTTTTCCATGGCATACCTTCTTATAGGACAAGTGTACTGATAATGCCTTGTTTTACCACAATGAAAACACACAATATTTTCTGGTAATCCTACATATTTTCTATTAATAGGGTAATCAGTGCGCTTAGTCACAAAGCCTAATCCTCTTTTGCCCTGGTTACAGTGAGTGTTTAGCCAATTCAGTGCCTGTGAGAACGTGTTCCAGCTCTTGTTTGCAGCAAGGTCTGATTCTACTTGTTTTAACTTCTCAAGCAATTTACTGTTCTCAACAAGTAGGGATTCTACCTTCTGTTTCAGTTCAGGAGACTCATTTTCAAGCTTAGTAAGGTCATAAACAAAGGCTTCTTCTTTCATGCTTAAGGTCTCTTTGGATTTATTGAGGTCTTCATGCAAAACAATATTCTTCATATCAGTTTCAATTTTTTCACTTTTAAGGATTTTGTTTTCATGCTCTAATTCTCTAATATCCCTTTTTAACTCAGAACATGCATCCTTTAACATGCAATTTTCAGAATTAATAGCATCATACTCATCCATCAAAGTAGCTAATAACTCTTCAAGTTTTGCTTTATTTAGACCACGTACCTTATCCTTAAGTTGAACTAAGCTGTCCAGAGGCTCATCATCTGAGTCAGAATCACTTCTGGCCATAAGAGCTACAACAACATCTTTCTCTTCAGTCCCTTCCTCATCCTCGGTAGAATCACCCCAAGCCGCAAGCATTGCCCTTGAGAAGCGCTTAGCAGAACTGTTTTTAACCTGTTCCCTGCCCTGTTTCCTGGATTGTTTGGGCTCTTGTTCCTCTTTCAGCAAAGGGCAGTTTTTCACAATATGATCAAGCTTACCACATTTGAAACATCCAGTGAACTGTTCCCGGTCATTATTTCTGGGCTTGCTGAGGTTCTTCTTTTTATTGTTCTCTTTGACCTTTTTGAAGAACTTCTTGAATCTTTGGGTGATCATGGCTAGTTCTTCTTCATCAAGGTCCGAACCATCCTCTTCCAAAGCCTTTAGAGCAAGGCCTCGGTCTCTCTTGGTCTTCTCTTTCAGTTGAGAGCTTCTTCTAAGCTCATAAGTTTGGAGATTACCAATAAGCTCGTCCAAGGTGATTTTATTCATATCCTTGGCTTCTTGGATGGCCGTGACTTTGGCCTCCCATGACTGTGGCAAAAATCGTAGGATTTTCCTCACCAACTCCTCGGTGGTGAAGGACTTTCCTAATGATTTTAGCTCATTAGTGACATGGGTGAAACGGGTGTACATCTCCATCACCGTTTCTTTATCACCCATCTCAAACAGTTCATATTTTCTCATAAGAAGCTCAATTTTCGATTGTTTTACCTGATTTGTACCTTCGTGAGCTACTTGCAAGGCATCCCAGATTTCTTTGGCTAACCCGCATTCGGAAATGTGAGTATACTTATCAGGACCAAGACCAAAATACAAGAGTTTTTTGGCCTTTGCATTCTTTTCCATCATCTTGAAATCTTCGGAATTGAACTCTTCAGGCTTTTTGTGAACTTTGCCTCCATCTTCGATCACTTTTGTGGGAATGAGTGGTCCACTCTTGATAAGCATCCATAACTCGTAGTCCTCAGCTTGAATGTAGTTTTCCATTTGGTTCTTCCACCAACTATAGTGTTGACCATTAAAGTATGGTGGTCGAGTTATAGATTGCCCCTCAAGCATGCCATGTGGTGTACTCATGTTTAGGATCTCTCAAGATGTTAATCTTTTAGATGAGAACCTGCTCTAATACCACTTGTTAGCATTGAGAGTACACTAACACAAGAGAGGGGATAAATTGTGTTGGCAGATTTTCGCAGTTTCTGGGAACAGGCTTGGAACTTGTTTGGGCAGACTGTTTGTAACGTGCACAGAAAGTGTAAAACAGCGAAATAATTGAAAGATGAGAACACAAGATTTTTACGTGGAAACACCTCGAGCCCAACCGAGGTAAAAACCACGGCCCCTGTAGGATTTTCACACACTTCCACTAAACGGGCTAAACACGTTACAAAGGTAACCTTCACTGTTACAATTGCAACACACGTAATTGTCTACCCTAGACTAGTTACACACCACGTTCTAGTCTCCCAGACTTGGACACGCTCACGTAATCGTCTCCCCAAGACGAATTACACACGTCCAAAGCCTCCCTAGGTTTGGACACACTCAACTCTCACTTTGATGAAAGAAGAGAATAAAAACACCTTACTTTTGTGCTTCTAACTAAGCGAATGTAAGGTATAATTTTGCTCCTAGTATGCCAAGGAAGATGACTCAATTTTCACACGGACTTTGATGGTTTTTCTGAAAATATGATTCGCAAGTTAAAACTCCTTGAAAAACCGTGTAAAACCCGTGAAAAAATAATGAGGGAAAAATCTTCCTTAAATAGTGTGATGCATATGGGTAAAAGAGTAAACCTTAACCCTCTTGAATCCTTATGCTGCAAGGAGACAAAAGGGAAGAGAACTCTCCTTTCCAAATTGTAATAGGAAATCTCCCATATCTTTCCTTATCTTATCCTTCCAAAAATAAGATTTGTTTGGTGGATATTCTTCCAAAGATAAAGTCAATCTTTTAACAATATTTTCAAAGCCAAGAATCGCTTATTTTGGGTCTAATGATAACATAAAATATATCTCAAATAATTTCAGAATCGTCAGCCCAAAGTTTTAGGAAAAAAACTGTGAAAAATCGTTTTGGCTTGAAAACGGTCTGAACCCTAATCTCAGAACTGATCTGAGACAGTGTTCTTAAAAGTCATTCAAAGTAAATGTTAAAACGAGTTCTTCCAAGTGGCATATTAACAAGAATCTATGAAAATAAAACTTATGACGGACCAAGACTCTTGTTGAATCAACCGGATAACATCTATAGGATCTTGACTTGTTACTTCAATGCTGTGGTGTTGCTCAAAACTGCTCCCTAAGCTGTTCCTGGAGTTCTTCATGTCTTTGATGTGCTTTAAGTTCTTTTCCATTCAGCTGTTCTGAGGAGCTGTTCTTAAGACCTGTTGCTATGATGTTACTCAGAACTATTTCCTGAGCTGTTTCTGAAGTACTCTATGTCTTTGATGTGCTTTAAGTTCTTTGCCATTCAGCTGTTCAGAGAACCTATTCTTAAGACCTGTTCTCGACCATGGTTAATCAAGCAATTTCAAAGTTTTCCAAACAGTACTTGGAACCTGTTCGATTAACACACTCAAGTGTATATTCCATTTGTGTTTGTTATCATCAAAACCTTACATTACATAATGATGGGGTTAACAATTTCCCAACAATCCTCGTTAAATTTTTATGGCAAATTCAAAGGAGCCTCTTAGGGGTCTCGACAGAGCAGGTAGGCTGCCCTGAGGACGACAAGTTGCTTACAAAGAAAGCGATCAAGAATTTGAAGCGCAACAAGTGCAGAAGTAACAAGTGTTGTGCTAAGTCAAGCACACCCAAGCTAGCACCTTTATCAGCCTTAGAGCTAGTTAAAATAACTTTAAGCAGGCCTCTTAGCTAAGGTTGTCCTCTACGGCATGCCTCTCAATAGTTATGCCGTGTAACCTGGTGCGAGCTCCCCGCCCCAAGTAATTTCTAGCTTCGAGGTAAACCTTGATGAGGGAGGCACTAGTAACCCGAGCAACAGCCCAACCAAAGCAAGCTTAAGTCCCTAGTCCAGCCTCAAGGTAGGCTTGGGTCCCTATATCCATCGGGAAGGGGGCAAAGCTAAGCAAAAAACCCCCAACCTTGAAGAACCCCAATAAGCCACTTAGGGAAGGAACCTCAGCAGTCAGAAAGGCTCCTCAAGTTCGCTCTATGAGGGGGATTTTCATCATGACTATCCCCATCAATATTCCCGTAGCAAAGGTAATGATGTATTCAGTGGAGAAAACAACACCTAAAACTTTGAAGGTTAAGTTTGTCAAACCTTTAGCCTCAAGCACCCCTACTATGGCGTCAGAACCTCCACAGGTCATGGAGGCTACTCCTCCTCGAGGCCTTATAAAAGGTAGGAGGATCTTGCTTCCTAGATCACAAAGTCAAAGTGATTTAACCTTAGAAGGGGTCGAATCATAGGTATACAATGACCCAATCATAAGATCAAGGGCCAAAACATTAACATATGCTGAAGTGATCTTAAAATCTTCGGTCATCACTTTTGATCAAGGAAATGACTAACTTGAGGAACAAGACAAGGTTACAAGTCATGCCTTTTATGATCTCAGAACTCTTTTCTAAGAAGAGCAGTTATCGGCTGTTATCCTACAAGGCTAAATTATCGGGGATATCAGGTTGACAACATGTTGATCTTAGTGACCAACACTCTAAGACTCGAGGAACAAATGTAAGAGCTACGAAGGAAGCCTGCAAAAAAGAGGCCGAAATTACTGACGTCGTGAATCGCCTTGAAAACAGAGAGCGTGAAAAAATTGATGAGGCTGATAATAGCAAAACCATTATCACTTCGCAAGATATCAAGGAGCTGATAGCTCACGGGATCAAGGAGCATTAAGCAGCCATGAATCCCCCAATGTTGGGATATAGGAACCTGAATCTAAGTCATTATAACTTGGATCCTTTCCTTAAAGGTTACCAGAAGCTGAACTTTGAGAAGTTCGATGGAACAGATGACGCATCATTAATCAAGTAGTTCGTACAGTCCCTCAAAGGGGCAGCTTTTACATGGTATACCCAGCTTTAGCCTGGGTCAATACATACTTAGGATGACCTTCAAAGGGCATTCTTAGCTGAATTCATGAGTTCAAAAGGAAAGGTCTCCATAATAGACCTTGTTGGCACACACCAAAGGCCAAACGAGAGTGTGAACGACTTCATTACAAGGTGGAGGAGCCTAAGCTTGTAATGCCCAGAAAAGCTATGCGAGCAGTAAGCGGTTCAAATGTGTGCCAACAACTTGGATCCTCAATTTGCTACATAAGTTGGCACTACTGAGGCCCAAAACTTTGACGCCCTCCTGTCTAAGGCAAGTAATGTAGAAAGACAACTTACCTACCAGAAAACTATACAACCTAAGAGGGAAGAAATTAAAAGGATAACCAAGAAGGGAGAGTCGATGGCCACCTTTGTCAGAACAAGCCTAAAGCCGACCAACAGTGGAAATTTCAACAAAATGGGTAAAGGCCAGCAAAAAGAGGAAGGTCGATGACTCACTCTTCACGAAAGGAAAGAAAAGAAGTATCCATTCGATGATGAGGATATAAAAGGGATCTTTGATGAGTTAATAGCTACAAAAGCCATCAGCCTCCCAGAGCTAAAGCAACCTGCCGAAGTTAACAAGACGAACGATCCTAGGCACTGCCTATACCACAGGATCATTAGCTACCCCATAAAGGACTATTATGTCTTCAAAGACATAATTGAAGACATGATTAGTAGGCCAGAAATCGAGATAAAAATACAACTTTAGTGGTTGAACAGAAGGATAACTCTTACCCATCATGCTCAGAAACTAATGAGAGAATCCCAGTGGTGTCATTACCACCTCATGTAGTCCCCATCAAATTCATTGTCAACAATGATGTGTCAATAGTTTGGGCATATCCATGTATGCCTAGCCCTTCACTAAGAGCACCAACCTTAGACGATTTCTACCTAGACCCAAGTCTAGAGGCATGGGCAACATCAGAAGATGAAGATGACAATGGTTTTGGGTGGCAAACCTACTTTAGCAGGAGGTTATTTCGATAAGGAGTGACCCAAGCTTCTCAGCCCCCAGGAGTCAAAATAAAAGGACAGAAGCCGCCATAAAAGGAAAAATAAGAAAAAACAAGAAGAAGAAATCGAGGGTAAAAAAAAGCCAGAGATAACTTCCCAAGAGGAGTATGTGCCGCCGGTTAAGACCCCTTTCACTTTAGGTGACTACATCCCTAAAGGTTTTTTCGGCAGTGACTCCTCGAATGATGATCCCGCAGAAGGGAAAGTAACCCAATGTTGTATAGTTTTATGGGCCGATGAGTGGGAATAAGTGAATGCTAAGCCCACAAATACCACTCAAGAAGTGGACCAAGTGACTCTTTGGTTCCGTCGTCAACTCTAGCCACCAGAATCAGTGGGAAAAGAGAAGAAGAGAGAAACGACACCAAAAATACCACTTATATTGGTTCGGGGGGCGAATGCTATAGAAAAAGGTAAAGAGGAATTAATTCCCTCAAGCTTAAATAGCAAAGGCACCGCTAAGAACAAACAGTCAACTAAGGACTCTAAGAAAGATCTTCCTATCCTGGTCCCTTTTCAAGTTCATCAAGGGTCTCATAAAAAAAAGGTCCATTATAATAATTTCATCTCTCATCTTAAGCGAATCCCAGCATGTACAAGTGTCTGATGCTTTACAAATATCCAAAGAGCTAAGAAAGACACTTATTTAGGCGTTAATGGACCCTAATGACTATAAAGATCAAGTCGACCCTATTGAGGGGGATGAAGTGTTTTTCTTCCCTTTAAACCGGTGTGCTGCATATATAGCCTGCATAACGTTATCTGGTAAGGACCTCCTGTTAGGGTCTGTGAATCATAACAGGCCTTTGTATGTCACTAGTATAATCGGGGATGAAAGGATAAATCGGATCCTACTTGACTGTGGTTCCACAGCCAATCTTCTTCCTTTAAGGGTGTTGAGAGCGATAGGGATAACACCAAATCAGTTGTCCCCAACTTTGCTCACAATACAAGGATTTAGTTAGGTGGGGTAGAAAGCCTTGTGCGCTATTGCTTTGAGAGTTGAACTAGATGACCTCTACACATATGTTCTCTTTCATGTAATAGATGCTAATACTTCTTATAATGCCCTACTTGGGTGGCCATAACGTCATACTAGCAAGGTTATTGCCTCAACTCTTCACCAGTGTTTAAAATACACTGATAAGTACGGCAATAAGAAGACAATTCACGGGGATGCAAATCCTTTTCATGGGGAAGATGTTAATTACGCTGATGCCAAGTTTTACAAATCAGTGGATTCTAGAACCTCCCAAGTTCTTTTAGACAAACAAGGGGGTAGCCAAAAAGAAAATCCCAAGGCACTTACTTTCCCCCAAAAGATCATTCGGGTTATCAACAGTTACACTAGTGAAGTTAAGGAATATCAATCCCCACGATCAAAGGTGTTGTTTAAAGAAACACCCAAGGAGAAAAGAAAGGCTGGCCAAAAGACCTTGACACTGGTAAGAGAAATTGTGAACTCTCTTTTCATGAGTTTTAATTTTCCCCTCTGATGAATTAAACAGTTAATGCCCAAAGAAAACTTGGTCTTAAGAACATCACTCGGCAACAAGAGAGTGGCTTTCAGAGGAGACTCATCAAATCCTTCAATAGAAGTGTCATCTTCAAGTGGTCCACCTCTAAGAGGATCATCACCATCCCAAAGGAGAAAGGACAAAAATATGAGAAGACTTCCCAAAACTAGCAAACAAATAAACATCTCTCATGAGGGTGGAGTCTTAAAAGCTTCACTTCAAGAAGATGTCGCTGAAACACTTCAAGTATTACAAGATAGGGGAGTTCTCAAGGCTAACACCACGAATGATGTAATTTTTACAGCATACCAGAGATGTTATCCCAAAATGAGCAAGTCCAACCTCGAATCTCTGTGTTTCAAAGAGTTAGAAAAGTTCATGAACCCAAGCAAAAGAATTTTTAGGTTAGAAACCAGAGGAGGTGGAGGCTAAATAACTAAAGGCAATGATCTAGGAGCCTTGTTTGGGTTCGTGAACAGAATGAAGTTGACCAAGTAGAACAAGCTAATGTCATATATGTCACAGATGAGGAAGATGTTCAAAACTTTCAATTTCCTTATCAAGAATCTTCCAAACATCAAGAAATTGTCATGGCAGACCATGATATATGTGGTGGAGCTCAAGTTCAAGCTGGCTCACTGAAAAGCTTACATATAGATCGGGAACCCTCTCAAGATTTCATCGGGGGGCTGTTCAACCAACACCTCCAGAAATGAAAGATGGCAATCAAGCAACAATTGACGAGCTTTGGGAGATAAATTTAGGAACAACTGATGATCCCATGCCAATCTTTGTGAGTGTCATGCTAAATGGTGAACAAGTGACACAATATGAACAACTCCTTTAAGAATACAAAGATGTATCTCTTGGGGTTATCAAGACATGCTGGGCTTGGATCCAAATGTTGCTGTTCATAAGTTGGCTATTTCTGAAGGCATAAAGCCAATAAAGCAACCTCAGCGATGCTTTCATCCCGAGCTGACAATCCAAATAAACATTGAAGTGGACAAGCTCATAATCGCCAACTTTTATTCGTGAAATTCAATATCCAAACTGCTTAGCAATTATTATTCCCATTCGGAGAAAGAATGATCAACTTCATGTATGTGAGGATTTCGAGGACTTACACAATGCATGTCCCAAGGACGATTTCCCACTACCAATCACCGAACTATTAGTAGATGCCCCTATGGGGTTTGGGGCTCTGTCTTTCGTAGATGCTTTGTTGGTACAATTAAATCAAAATAGACGCCAAAGATGAGGACTTAATGACCTTTTGGACACCACAATGCATATATTAGTATACAGTAATGTAGTTTGGTTTGAAATGTCGGGGCCACCTTCCAGAGAGCCACGGTGATTTTTTTTCATGATTTTCTATACAACCTCGTTGAATGTTATGCCGATGACTTGGTTATACAAAACAAAAGATAGAGAAAATCACCTAAATGACCTAAGAAAGGTTTTTGAAAAGTTTTGTTAATATCAGCTCAAGATGAACCCCTTTAAATGTGCATTCGGGGTCACCTCAAAGACATTCCTCGGCTTTGTTATTCGGAAAGAAGAAATAGAAATTGATCTTGACAAAGTCAAAGCTATAATCCAAATGCCCCCTTCGAGAAATTTAAGGAAATTACAGGGATTATAAGAAAGGTTAGCTTACACAAGGTGGTTCATCTCAAATTTGTCAAAAAGGTGTCAACCTTTCACAATACTCTTGAAAAAGGACACTCCGTTCATTTGCGATCAAGCATGTTAAAATGCTTTTAAAAGCATCAAACAATACTTAACAAGGCCACCTGTCCTAATGGCTCCAGTACAAGGAAACCCCTAATCTTATACACAGCATCCCTCGAATGGTCTTTAGGGGCCATGCTGGCTTAATGCAATAACAAAGGGAAAGAAAATGCTCTGTACTATATCAGATGAATAATAGTAGGTGCAGAAGTGAATTACTCCTCCATAAAGAAAATTTTCCTTGCCTTGGTTTTCGCCGTTCAAAAGTGACGACACTACCTCTTGTCCCATTAGATCATTCTAGTCTTAAAGGCGGACCCAAGGCAGACCCATTAAGATGTATATTATCTAAGCACATGCTATCAGGGAGATTGGCTAAATGGGCCATGTTTTTGGCCCCTTTTGACATCAAATGCATGCCTCAAAACGTAGTAAAGGGACAAGCTATAACCGATTTCTTAGCAACACATCTGTGTCTAAATAATGAAGAACAACCCGACGATCTGCCAGATGATGAGGTTATGCTTATTGAAACTAGATCATGGTAGTTATATTTTGATGGGGCATCGAGGAGTCGGGGAGCTGAGAGGCGATTGAGTTTATCACACCTTTAGGAGGACTTATCCCTTATTTAGTCTCTCCCTTCGAGATTTATTCAAATAATGTGGCTGAGTATGAGGCACTCATCATTGGCCTCAAATTTGCCCTTGAAATACGTATTGACCAGCTTGAAGTATTCGGTAATTCCTAATTAATTATCCGATAAATAAATAATCAGTACAAAGTAAGAAATGCCAAACCAGCGCCTCTCTACCAAAGGCAAAAAACCTTATGAACCAATTCATTCAAGTATATGTCAGCCATGTACCACGGTCTGAAAATGATAAGGTAGATGCCCTAACAAAATTGGCTACCTCATCGACATTCTCTGATAAAAGGGAAATTTAAATAACAATCGGGGAACATCATTTAATGGCCTCAGCCTTGGACAATTTTGATGAAATAGAAGAAGCAAATGTGATCTCGGTTTTTGTTAAACTATAAATTGTGATATTTTATATCCTTTTATTGTTTAATAATTACTCGAAATAAATTGGTTAATTAGAATTTTAATAATATTTTTGCTAATTTTGTAGGGATTGGAAATTTTCGAAAAAATGAATAAAGCAATTTAACGTTTGGACCAAGAGAAGATAGAACCAAAAAAAAAAAAAAAAAAGAAAGAAGAAATCTAGCCTAAGATTTAGGCCCAACCCACCATCTCCTCTCTTCCCCATCAATAGCTCTCTTCCTCTCGTGCGTGGGCCAGGCACACTTCAGTCCTCAACAAGCGCCCAGGCCTGTTTCCCCTTTTCCCTTCACATTTAAGTGAGAACATGAGCTGGGCACGTGACATACCAGCGATCTTCTCTCTCCCCTCTCGTCATCTTCTTCTTCCGTTTTTTTCTTTTTAGCCAGCAAAACTCGAATAGAGCACAGAACACGGCCATGGCGCTTTGTTTTCCGCTTTCTCTCTTCATTCAATCATCAACATCCATTTTGCTCTCTCTCTCTCTCTCTCTTTCTTCATTATCCATCATCATCGTCATCTTCAAACCATCGTTTACAAGGGTTGATTGAAGGGCAACCGAAGGGCCTTGAATTGTGGCTTAAAATGGAGATACGAAAGAAAGCACAGGGGGAGATAGAGAGATTATGTTTGTAACTTCATTAGGTGTTAAAATTTGAGTTTTCAGTTTTCATTCCTAGAGACTCAGTTTTCTTCTCTTTCATCCTTTGTCTTGATTTTTGCCTTCCCAGATTCTAGATTCAGGTTTTAGTTTCAAATTGGTGTAATTTGATTTTGGTTTGTTTTGGCTTCATTGGAATTCTAGTTCAGTTTTAGAATTGCACATTGCTAGCTTTGAATTTTTTATTGTAATTGCTCAGCTTCTTCCCTCTATTTTATTGTTCTGTGTGCTCGTGAATCACTTTGCTGGAGTTGGTTGGTTTGAACTCAACTGGGCTTTGTTCTAGCAGGAGTATTGGATGCTATATCTTTATCATTTGAGTGCTTTTCTCACTTGTTGGTCACCTAATGCTAATTTTTATATTATTATCACATGCTAATCTACATTACTAGATTATAGTTCAAAGGGTTGTCTAGGCGGTTTACCCTAGCTGAGTAGTAACTCAATCTTAACACCATATCTGAGGACGATACTTGTAATTTCTACGATGAAAAACTATATACTTGTAGAAAATTACAACAAATTTTTAGCGCCATTACCGGGGATGGATTTGTGAAATTTGGTTGCCTCCAGTTGTAGTTTAGTTATTCGAGTCATTTGGGTCGTTTTCATTTTAGTTTTATAGTTGTGATTTTTAGTTTTAATTCAATCATTATTTCATTTTAGTAATTTAGTTTTGTTTTGATTTCTGAATTTAGTTAGTATTTTGATTTTTGTTTTTGTGGAGATTAGTTTCATTTTGATTTTTAGATGTTATTTATTTTCTAAAAAAAAAACAGAACTAACAATTTGGTTAGTGTGCAGGAAAAACACCACAAAAAAAAAAGAGCAGAACAATTCAGCGCAGGTTTTCTAGGATTTTTGATTACTGTTTGAATTATTTGGACTAGTTATGGTCTGAATTTCTATGTTCTGATATTTTTCATGTATTCCTCATGATTTTTAGAGTTTGTGTTTTTCTGGAAGTTTTGGGACTATTTAGAATTTTTTTGTGAATTTTGGAATTAATTTTCTATTTGAATTTTTTTGCACTATTTGGGGAGAGAAAAAATTGGAAAAAATATATTCATGTCCCTTATGATTGTGTAGAATTTTCTATATATTTAGTTATGATTTTAGGAGTCTTATTTTCTATTTTAATTTTATTTTTAGAATTGGGTTGTTTAGGTGTAGTTTATTTTCTAATTTTCTTTTAGTTTGTTTGTGTTTGTGTTCTTGTTCTAGATTTGGTCATTTTCTATTTGTATATTATTTTTAGGTTTGATTCACTTTGTTTATTTTGTTTTGTGGTTTAAAAGAAAAGGAAAAAAAATCGAAAAATCAAACATCCCAAAAACAAGATCCTAAAAAAATGGTGTACATGCTTTGTGTGTGTGCTTCTTTTCTATTTTTTGTATTAGGTTAGTTTTTGATGTTTGAGTCTTTTTGGTGTTTCTTTTCTTTTGGTCATACAGTTTTCTTTTTGTTAATTTATTTTGTTAACTTAATTATTTAGGTCTCTTGTTTTAGTTTTAGCCATTAGTTTATAGAGTCATTGTTTTTCCTTGTACTTTTTCTTTTAATAATAGGAAAAAAATATCCAAAAAAAAGGAAAAATATTGAAAATCCAAAAAAATTAAAAAAATTCTTAAAACAAAAAAAAAGATTCAAGCATGCCAGTTTTTAATTTCCCATAATTTGAGCATGAACCTTCATAGAGTTATTTCTCAGGACTTAACAATTACCGTGCTTAATTGACTTAAAATTTTCAAAATGGAAAATTTGTGAGGTTATCACTTTGGGTTTGAATTCTGCATCTTGGGGTTATATTGAGTCTATTTGTCCTGGAGGTGTACTAGGATTATTATCTAAACTCAAGATGAAGTATGGGATTTTTTTAAAAAATTGGCTTCGGATACTTATGAGTTTGAATAAGCTCGAAAGAATTTTGGTTACCTAACTCATAGTGAGTCTGCTTTTCCTGGTAGTCCTTGCCCATAGGATCCCTTTATAGATTCACATGACCCATCTCACTCTTGTTTGTCTTTTGTGTTGTGCGATTACTATGAGTCTTCTAATCATGATGCTTATACTTATCCATATCGAGATTACGTGGATGCTACATGTGCAAGTGTTGAAAAGAAAATCAATCAATTAACTAATAAAATGATAGAGACTATGAAATAGAGAATTGCTAAATATTCTTAATGTTTTAATCAACGTTGGGAGAATTATAGCGAGCCTGACTCTAGTTTAGGAACTCTTAAACCTGAAGTTAGTCTCTATGATGATTTTGAGCCTTCTTATCTTGCTAGGCTTAACTTGAATAATGCTATGTCTTTGCCTAGTTTAGAACAAAAGAGTGACCTCCCTATGTCTCTATCAGAAGACCTTGCACCTCACACTAGCTCACCTAAGGGTGTCACTGATGATATGCTAATTTCCTCCAACCCACCCACTACTTTGAGCGACTTTTATGAGTTTGACGTGGATGAAAACCTTGAGGATCCTAGTGAGTTAGATATGAGCATCAAGTCTGACATTGAGCATCATGAGATAGCTAAGTCAGAAGAAAATATTTTACAGGAGTCATGCGAGGAGGTGATTGAGCCCACTAATATGCAATTCGATGATGATATTCTTTCTATAGAATATGAATATTTTTCATGTGGGTTTGATGACAATCTGGGGTTGGATGTGGATCTATGTGATGAATATGAATCTTTTCTTTTGACCCCATCCAAACTGACCTAATCTTTGAATCTTGCAAGTCTAAATTTGTTGAGACTGAGACCATTGTTACTGAGATATTTGATTTAGACTAGACTCTCATGCTTTTTGATATTACAATACTTATGGACTTTGAACCCACTATTTTTCCTAGACCGCGCATTCGTGATAACCCCATTTATAGGCCAATGACCCACCGACTGGCTAGTTTGAATTACATCTACTTGTTTGATATTTGGGCCCATATATTTGATAAGTTGAAGCGGGCCCTTACCTGTGCTTTATTGGCATGGTGGATGTACTCTTTCTGGTTCTAGCTCTATACTTTTTACTGTTGCTATATTATTGAGAGTTGGTCTCCTGTATTTGATAAGCTACTTCGTCCACTAATGGGTTTTGATTTAAGTAGCAGTTTTCAGCTTGCTATAGAGTGGCTGATGCTCCATAAGCCTCTATCTTAGCATATTTCACGAGGTCGTAGTTTAAGTGTATTTTTGCACTTGACCTGGTATACTCATTCCTCCTTTTCTTTTCTTTTTATTTTGTTTTCTTTTGTATATATTTGTTGCTTTATTTTTCTTGTTTTCTTTTTCTTTTACAGCCATATTTTTTTTGTTTTTGAGTCTTGTTTTTCTTTTTATATATTTGTTTTCCTTTTTCATTTTAGTGTTTTTTGTTTCCTTTGACTCCCAATGAGGACATTGTGAGATTTAGGTGTGGGAGTGGGGAAACTTACAAAAAAAAAAAAGAAAAAATTTGAAATTAAAAGACTGAAAAATTTAAAAACTTAAAAAATTCAAAAAGATTTTTGTTTTGTTTTTCGGGAAGTCTCGTACTATTATGATCAACTTAAATCCCATGTGCTTTGACTATTAGCTTGTACATAAGCGTGATGTACATGATAGATCTCCGTCCTCAATGTGTCATTTTAAGCCCTAATTTTAACCCCAATTGGTCATTATCGATGTGTAACCAATCCTTATTTATACCATCATTATTATCTTAGGGTCTTAGTTTTCCATGATTGGCTTTCCCACTTATCTTTGACATGATTACTTTGGTTTTTGTTTGCATTCCAAAAAAAAAAAAAAACACAAAAAAATTGACACTGAAAAAAAGAAAGGAAGAAAGGGAATGCAATAAAATTTGGAATGACAAGTATCCCTTTGAGGCATGCACTACTGAACATTATCCTTTGAGGCATACGCTACAGGGCATTACCCTTTGAGGCATGTGCTACTTGGTGTTACCCTTTGAGGCAATACTGCTACTGAGAATTGCTTTCTATGTTAATAAGCCAATAATGTAGTTTGTGTCAATCATGTGGGATTGAGTTTGATTATGGTAAACCTAAGCCCTAGGATGATGATACACTTGCACACGAGCACTGGGATGGATTCAAAGTTTTGATGTACAGTGGGGTAAAAAGTTAGTACTTTGATGTCATCCATGGGGTAAAGAGCCTTGATGGGTACATTCTGTTTATGTGTAGGCCAATATCTTTGCTACATGGGTGATTTGGTTAGTTAGAATGTGTACAGTCTTCTCTCTTGTATATCTATATTTGTAAACCAAACTGTTTTTCTGTTTTTGCCTCTTTTTTCCTTTTTCATTTTCTGTTATAGATTTTGTGGGTAAATCTTCTACAAACCCTTATGAGACCTTCCTTGTCCACTAGGGCTAACTTAGGGGTTTAAAGGGCTTGTTGCACATGCTAAGGGCAACCGTGATTCCTACGAAAGTGAGTTAGGATTTTGTTTTATTGTTTTTTCCTTTTCTAGGATTTTTTTTAAGTTTTATTTTACTCGATAACGAGCAAAACTTAAGTGTGGGGTATTTGTTAAATCATAAATTATGATATTTTATACTCTTTTATTGTTTAATAATTGCTTGAAATAAATTGGTTAATTAGAAATTTAATAATATTTTTGCTCATTTTGTAGGGATTGAAAATTTCCAAAAAAATGAATAAAGCAATCCAAAGTTTGGATCAAGAGAAGATAAAACCAAAAAAAACAAAAGAAAGAAGAAATCTAGCCCAAGATTGAGGCCCAGCCCACCTTCTCCTTTCTTCCCCATTAGCAGCTCTCTTCCTCTCGCGCGTGGGCCAGGCCGACTTCAGTCCTCAGCAAGTGCCAAGCCTATTTCCCCTTTTCCCTTCACATTCAAGTGAGAACATGAGCTGGGCACGTGACATAATTGACCTTCTCTATCCCCTCTCTTCATCTTCTTCTTCTGTTTTTTTCTTTTTGGCCTAGCAAAACTCAAATAGAGCATAGAGCACGGCTATGGCGCTTTGTTTTCCTCTCTCTCTCTCCCCTCATTCAATCATCAACATCCATTTCGCTCTTTCTCTCTTCCTTCATTATCCATCATCATTGTCATCATCAAACCGTCGGTTATAAGGGTTGATTGAAGGGCAACCGAAGGGACTCGAATGGTGGCCTGAAATAGAGATACGAAAGAGAGCACCGGGGGGAGATAGGGAGATTGGCTTTGTAACTTCATTAGGTGTTAAAATTTGAGTTTTCAGTTTTCATTTCTAGAGACTCAGTTTTCTTTTCTTTCGTCCTTTGTTTTGATTTTTGCCTTCCCAGATTCTAGATTCAGGTTTCAGTTTCAAATTGATGTAATTTAGTTTTGGTTTGTTTTGATTTCGTTGGAATCCTAGTTCAGTTTCAGAATTGCACGTTGCTAACTTTGAATTTTCTGGTGTAATTACATAGCTTCTTCCCTTTGTTTATTGCTCTGTGTGCTCGTGAATCACTTTGCTGGAGTTGGCTGGTTTGAACTCAGATGGGCTTTGTCCTGCAAGGAAGTGTTGGATGCTATATGTTGATCATTTGAGTGCTTTTCTCACTTGTTGGTCTCATAATGCTAATTTTCATATTATTATCACGTGTTAATCTACATTACTAGATTATATTTCAAAGGGTTGTCTAGCTGGTTTAGCCTAGCTGAGTAGTAACTCAATATTACAACCATCTCTGAGGACGATGCTTGTAATTCCTATGATGATAAACCGTATACTTGTGGAAAATTATAATAGCTTTTGAGGTCAAAGAAAAAGCAGACCGGAGACAACCTCTTGTTGAGTACATCCAGTTTGGTATCTTACCTATTGACCCAAAGAAAAGGGTAGATGTAAAATGGTGAGCATTATGATTTACGTTTAGAAATGGCACCTTATGTCGAAAGGCATTTGAGGGGGTGTTACTTAGATGCTTGTCAAGGGAGGAGGCTACTTATATCTTAAATGAAGTTCATGCTTGGGTATGTGGTGCTCACTAGGAAGGTCCAAAACTTGCTGATTAAATCAAAAGGTTAGGTTATGATTAGCCAACCATGGTTCAAGATGTAATGAAGTTCGTCAAAGCATGTCGAGCTTGCCAAATGCATTGTGATTTTATTCATCAGCCACCATAATTACTCCACCCAAGCATATTATCATGGCCCTTCCATACATGGGGGCTAGATTTTGTGGGACCTTTCAAGCCATCCTCCTCCCGTCGCCATGTGTTCATCCTAGCAGCTACAGATTATTTCTTAAAATGGGTTGAGCTATTCCCTTAAGAGAGGGGGGTAAAACAAGTCTCAGTTCTCATCAGGACTCATATAATTTACATATATGGATTCCCATACAAGATCATTTCAAACAATGCCCTCTACTTTAATAAAGTCATAACGAGGGTTGCAGAGAAGTACAAGCTCAAACACAACTTCTTTTCAAGCTATAATCCATCGTCGAGTGGTCAAGCTGAAGCATTTAATCAAGTGCTTTGAAAAATTTAAAGAAAATGGTCTCAAGAACAAGGAGGGATTGGCATGAATGATTACTAGAAGCATTATGGGCTTATCGAACCACAGTTCGAACAACAACTGATTACACACCCTACAACTTGGTTTTCGGTTTAGAAGCTGTGCTATCCCTTGAGTTGCAATTACCTTCCTTCAAAGTGGCCATGCAATTTACTGATCCAGATGAAAATACTCAAGTAAGTGGTAAGTGCTTTATATGTGCATCGTTTTAGGGCTATTTTGCCTCACTTTTAGCAGAATTTTGTGCTTCGTGATGTTATTTACTCTCCTATTCTCGATTTATGCTTGGGTATAGTTGTTTTATGTGTTTTGCAGGATTTTTCGTCTTTTTACCCAACATTTGCCGTTCAGTTGCTGTGTTTTGACATCCCCCACGGCCATCCATGAGTTGCCACGACCGTAGAGCAAAGAAAGAGCAAAATTCCAGTTCTAACACGAACCACAGCCCGTAGTAGAGCCCACGGACCGTGGTGTACCTGTAACTGTTGCCTCTTCGTTTTCCCTAGGCTATGTGGCTGAGATAAATCGAAGTCCTCTATAAATAGAGACATTATGTAGCATTCTAAAGCACACTCAACTCATTTTCAAAGCAAAGCAAAGTAAGTAGTTTAGTTTAGATTAGTTTTCTCTCTAATTTTGTTCTTAGTTTTGTTTTGAGTGAGTTTTGAGTGTGAGAGAGTTTGATTTTGAGGCAGTTCTAAAGCCCTTGGTGAAGGCCACCTTAGTTGAGTCCCTTCCGCTCAAGATTTTGCTGATCTTTTTAGTTAGTTTATCTCCAATCATGTTTGAGTAGTTTTCTTAGTATAGGAATTTAGTGGTTTTTAGAATTGTTATTGGATCATGTTTTAATTTATTCAATTGTGCTTATTTTTATGATCGGTTTAATTTCGTTCTATCATGTGTTTGATATGTTGTGAGTTGATTTTCGGTCAAAATTTGCTTGCGCATTTGAAACAATCGAGTGAACTGTAAGACCCGCCTTCTTTGTTTTAAGTTAACCTAGCTGTCCTACCTTCTGCGTTATAAAAATCATATTTTTATTTACTATATGAGTTAAATTATTATCGATGTGCTTATGTGAACGATAATTTTATTAAAAGGAATGTTTTCATCATTATTAATATCATTATTATTAGTAGTTTTGAAAATCTTCCGATGATGTTTAATTTGCGTTAATGTAGATTATTAACGAGTACTAAATCGAGTAGGAACCCGAGTACGACCAGCTGGTCAACTTTCAAATTAGTTTCGATGTTTAATGAATTAAACCTTGACGTATGTGGGAACGAATAATCGACGAACAATTGTCTTAACGATTCGGTTTAGAATAAGGGGTACGAGATCGGGCTAGCATTTTTAGTTGATTGAGCAATTGACCAAATAAAATAAAATAAAAAAATATGAGGGGCCGAAGCCCCTAACTTTTCTCGGCCAAGACACGAAAAAAAGGGGGCATCTTCTTCTTTGGGCATCACGATGCCCTCCCCGGGAAACCAACACACGAAGAGAGAGGGAGAGAGGAAGAGGGAGCGAACATAGGCTGGCTGGTCGACGGCGACGGTGGCACCACACCGGCCACCGTCCGTCCGCTTGACGCCGAGACCGAACTCGGCCGGTTGGAGGGGGGAGAGAGAGAGCGACAGAGGCTGAGAGCGAATTGAGAGAGGGGATCGGGATTGTGACCGGGCGTCGACGACGGCGGAGGTCGATGGCGAGGGTCTCCGGTAGGCGTCATTCCGGCGACCACCACAACAAGCCGAAACCACCACAAATAGCAGCAGAAACGGGTCTAGAGCATGCTGATTTGGGTCTGTGTCGGGCTAAGGTTTTGACTGTTGCTATTGGGCGTGTGTTTAGGGCTAATTGGATCGAGGATTAAGGTTTTTCAGCATCCAAATCGAGCTCGAAAGCCCTTAGAACGGGTCCTTAGCTTGGAGTCCAGGTGGGTGTTTCTCGCCTCCTAAATATTAGGAGTTTCAAAATCGTTTTAACTCTTAAGTTGCGATGCATGTCAGTTTAGGTTTAGTCAGATTAACTGAAATTATGCATGTCCTGTTTTAGCTGAATTTAGTTTAAATCGATGCATGTTAAGTTTAGTTAGTTTATGCCTGAAAATGGCTTCAAAATAGCCTAATGATGCCTTGAATCGATATATGTTAGTTTGGTTAACTAACGCTTGAAAATGGCTTCGAATCAATATATGTTAGTTTAGTTAACTAACGCTTGAAAATAGCGTCAAATTGAAATGTGAATGTTTAGAATCAATATATGTACACTTAGTTAAGTCATGGTTGTTTAATAGTTTCGAAACGAAATATAAATGCTTAGAATTCATACATGTACACCTAGTCAATTCATGCTCGTTTAAAAGCTTCGAATTGAAATATGAATGTTTAGAATTGACACATGTACACTTAGTTAATTCATGCTTGATTAATAGCTTCGAAATGAAATGAGAATACTTAGAATCGATCCTTGTGTGATTGGTTAGTTTATACCTGAAAAGTGACTTCGAAATAATAAATGAACACCTCGAATCGATGTGTGCCTATTTAGTTAAATCATGCTAGTAGCCTTGGAAATAATTTATGAATGTTGAAACAAGCATGTTTACCCCTTGATTGTAATACATGAATGCAATCGAGTTTCATGCCTTGTAAGTTTAATTCAGCTTGCTAAGCGTTCGTTTCAAGTTAATGCGATATGGATATAAATTTATGTATATATGGTTATAACTGTTGGCTGTAGCGCATTGCTGAATCATATCTGCTTGCTCGGTAAGTTATGCATTGGTAAGTTTACATACAGCTTTTCAGTATGACCTAGGGGTTAGAATGCTAGATTGTGAAATTGAGACCGAGATGGTAGTTGGATAGTTTGAGGTAGAACTATGAGTGGTTCGAGGTTTCTTGTGGTCGATTGTTATGTGAGGAGGGAGCCTGGGTTGTGATTTACTACAATCGTGTGGATTGCGAGGCCGTGTGTGTGGCTTATTCTGCTAAGTTGGATTATGAAGTGTCATGAATGTGCCATGTGTAAAACCCTTCCCTCTTGAAATTATTAAATGATGCTATGTGAATGATTTGCGAACTTAATAATCTTTAAAAGGGTCGTTAAAATCATGTTTTTACCATTTTGAATATTTATAAAGGTTCACCAATTGCCTGTTGGTTTGTAAGATGTTTGTAGCGTAAAATGATCCTAAATCATCGAACTAATCAGTAACTGACGTAACTGAATAGTCGATAAGTTTAGGAAGTTTAAAAATGAACTAAAAGTGAGTTCGAAAATATTTTAAGGCTTTGGTTTGTTTATGTCTCCTCCTTTGGGTTCAAAAAGGATTGAAACAAAGTGAAAAAGCACAACTGAAGGAGTTTTATTACGAAACTTAGTTTGAGTTGTATGCTAGCTAAGTACTTTAAGTTTCGAATGAGTTTTGAATTGCGAGTTAGCAAATTCATTACGATTTTAAAAGGGTTTCCAAGTTGAAAATGAAAGACCTGTAACTAATGGTAAGGTTATGGGCTATTTTGCTAGATAAGCATATATATGAATAAGCATAAGTACACATATGTGTAAGTAATTATGTTTATGTTTATGTGTACGTTGAGGAGCTACTCTAGAAACTTTAAGCTTAATTCTGAGAGCCAGGGATGGTGGCTTAGTATCCCGCCTAGCATAGCATAAGCTATGTTAAGGTGATTCAGGGATGGTGGTTTGAATCCCGCCTGAAGTCTCAATTTGTAAGTTATGTCTCAGCATAGTATGATGTCTATTCGGATAGGCATTTGTTGCCGCTTGAGTTTGGCTGGCTCGGGATGGCAGTAACAAAGTAACTCTAAGAGTTTAGTCTCTTCAGTTATGTGATCAAATCGTTATATATGTTTCTTTTAATAGACGATGATCTTACGCTAAGGGTATTTTCCTAATGAATAAGAAAAGCAGTTGGCGTTGCGCCTTTTTAAGTATTTTAGAAAGAAAGTTTTTAAGGGTCATTATAGGACCAATGTTAAAGAGATTCTTTTAAAGAATAAGAGCCTCGAAGAGGCTAAGAAAAGAACTTTATGAGCCTCAAGATTGCTAAGAAAAGAGTTTTTATGAGCCCTATGAGGCTAAGTAAAGTGTTTTCAATGAAAGAAAGGAAAATTTCCATGAATGCCCAATGAAAAAGGTTTCTAAGCATAGTTTGATGCGATTTAAAGTAATATATGGCCATGCTCTTATAATGCATCAAGCATATGAGATTAAATATGCATGTTCTATGAAAGAAAGCTCCTTGCATAATCTCTACTTCCTGTGTTTAAGCATCTCGTGTAAGTGCATTGGGCAGGCAAGGCATAACTCACATGTATATCACGTAACCTATGAAAGAAAGTTCTGTGCTTAGCCTCATTGCTTGCTTATGTGTTTGACTGCTTGTTAATAAAGGAACTTAGTCATTCAGGGACCTGGAAATGTGTTTGAGTGGTTAAAATGAAGTTTATGATTAGTGATCCTTCCATAAGGGTTTTATGAATGTCTAATATGATAGTAAAGTATGAATGCATGATATGTGACTATTAAGATATTATTGCCTGCAATGATTTTGGTTTTAAGGGGGTCGGGGACACTCACTGAGCATGTGGTTGCTTATACCACTACTCTTTCCCCTTTTTCCCCAGGTTTTCTTTGTGACAGGAAGAAGTTGAGTTAGCTATGCTGAAATGGAAGTTACCCTTGCCTAAAGGGAGTCGAGTGTGCCCATAGTGAAGTAGTCTTACTGCTTGATGATGTTATAAAATGTATTCTTAGTTCGTAAACGTATGTAAACCAAGTATTCTAGTTCATGTAATGCATATGATGCAAAGGTCGCTCTGTATGGCCGTATGAGCCAACCATCTAATTAGTTAGATGTTTTTTTGATCAAAGTTAGTTATGTTTTGGGAAGTAAACCCCTTTACTCCGGTTGTGTGAACCGTTGAGTTGTATCTTTCATCTCTTCTTTATTAATGAACTATATTGTTTATGAGTACTCCGAGCGAATGGCTTGTTGAGTTATGAACTCCGACGCGCAGCCGTTAAGCTTATTTTAAAATCTTATACGCTTTCGTTGATTGTAGGGGTTTATTGTAAGGCTTTTAGCCTGGAAACGGCCAGTTTTTACGAGAAACTTTGTCCATTTCACCCCAGAAATTAAGTAGAAAGTTAGGAGAACGTAACACTCCCAGCCGTAGGGGCTGGGGTGTTACATGAACATTCGAAAGACGACATTTGGTTGTTGGACTGCTTGATTAGACATAGCATAACCTCGTCTCGAAAGAGAGATTTATATGTTAGGAGGGCTAGTAAATAATCAAAAATATTAAAGTTGGATTTAGTCAAATTAGTTTGAAAGAATGAAGTTTGCTTGGTTTAGGCAAATTTGATTGATTTCAAAAGAATAGATCAAGTTTGTTGACAAGATTACAATTCCTCGGAATTAACCAATTAGAGAATAGCATATGTTTATTCATTCTGATCCAATTCTCTTCCATAACAATGAAAATTCCTTGACCTTATTCTCTTATTGATTTAAACAAGTTTATTTGCAGTAGTTAATCGAATCCACTTGAAATTGAGTTTTGCTTAGCATATTCTGACAAGACTAGGCTCGATAGATTACTTTAGTCCCTGAGGAACAATATCTTTTTCTATATTACGAACACCCATACGCTTACAACAGTGTTGATCAGTAAGGTTGGCCAAACTTGAATCCTTAGATAAGCGTCGATTAATGGCTGAGCAACAGCTTGAAATTTACCAAGCCCAAATGACCGGTGCATTGAATAGACAAGTCAAGTTTCACTCATTTAGTGTTGGTGATTTAGTCTTAACAATAGGGAGATCTATTGTCATTAATCAAAAGGCACAAGGGAAATTTGAGTCTAAATGGGAGGGTCCCTATGTAATCACTAAGGTCTTCCCTAAGGGGGCATATGAGCTCTTCAACCATGATGGACAAATTGTATATGCTTGTGTCAATGGCAAATTTATAAAGAAGTTCTTTACTTGAAGTTTCTGGATAGTTGAATTGTATTGAACTACAGAACACTTAATCTCTCAACAAGGGGGTACGTAGGCAATCCAGTTTCACCCTCAACTCCGTCACAAAAATAAATAAATTCCCTTTTTCCCTATATGTGAAAATCTTTAGATTCATGTGATGTATCAAGTGGTTATATGATGTCCATAGTGAGAATCATTTACTAATTACTCTTTATTGTGTAATTATTCTGGTTTTCATCATTATTTATTCAAAAAGGGCGGACAAGGAGATATAAAAGGGGGGGAGAAGGAAGGGACATCTTAATTTTAATGCAATGGTATAAATGGTACAATACAAAAATGAACTGAAGGATGGAGATATAAATGCAAAGGAATTGAGCAAGGCAAAACAAATCTAAACATTATTAAAGGAAATTATAGAGCCAATCAAAATCTTGAGATGGTCCTTTTCCTTCTCCAAATCCTGAAGCTTGAAAAATTTAGCTTCAGCCAAGTCCACTTTTACCTGTTCTGCTTCCTTTTCTTTCAAATCTAGAGAGGATTTTAGCTCGCTATGTGCTTCAATTAAATCTTGCAACTTGGCGATCAAATCCCCTCGCATTTTACGGATATTCACTCCTCTTCCCTCAAAATCTCCTAGTCCTTAACTTTAAGCATTGAATCTTTATTGGACAGGTTACTGAGCTGAGCTTCAAAATGAGCAATTCCAGAAGAACAGATGAGATCTTGGTCGGATAAACTTTTAGCTCGATTAACGTCCACTAATTCTTCGATCTTTGCAGTAATCTTAGCTATAAATATCTCATCTATTCTAGAGGAAAGCCACAAATCTCTAGTGTACTAAGCTTACAGATTTCAGTCATGTAGCGAAGTGCGCTCAAAGATTGAGAAACTCATGCTATACTAGCTAACAAGTCCTTGGCCGAGCCATAATTAGAAATAATACCAAGGATCATCTCGACACCTTTGAGAATGCTCTCTCGAACCTAGTATGCCTTCAAGTTACAAAAAAGACTCACTAAGGAAGTAGGGATGCTTTGAATAGGTGCGGCTTTAACTAAGTCATCAGAAGTGCTATGCATGGGAATGATAACAGTTACTACTAAATCATGATAATCAGCAAGAAATGTTTCTTGTAGGGGATATTCTCATCTTATCTGTGGAGGCATCTTGTTGATTTGAAATTCCCTGTTTAGTAAAACTATCCAAATCTGTGATAGGTAAATTTTCAAATCCTGTGCCAGCTCCCATATTAGAATCATCAGAATGATCGGGACGATCATAATGAGCCCTTTTAAAATTCACCTCGATGTGTGATTGATCACGAGAACTTGCCATGGTAGGTGATTGATCACCAGGAGTTCTTGTATTCTTCTTCTTCGATGGCATTTTGTTGCCTTCAGGAACTTTGGCTTTTCTTTTTTTGGAAGATGATATAGAAGATTTCTCCTTGGCACAAATGTCACCCAAACCCTTGAGATCTCAACAGCTCCAGGAATGAACTCACAAAGAGGACGTAGGTGATCAATGATGTAAATGACTTCCCTTAAAAGCTCTAACTTGTTTGTTATAGTCTGGTGAACCTTATCAACAGACTAAATTAAATAAGGAGTGCTGATTTTGGTCCACCAACTACAACAATCCTAGGAACAAACCCCTTCATAGTAGGAAAGAGGAACGTAGAACCTCACCCCTGTATCCCATCTTTGCAAATTAGCATAGGCTTGTGCGAGATCCATCACAATCCTGTGCTGTCATAGGGCTCTAATGAAGCTCAAGCGATTAGAGGGAACCCCTTGATCAAATCCGAATTGGTAAGCAAGCTGGTTGGGCTAATAGGGTTTGAAAATCAACTCGGACCCAACACGTACAGGAAGTATAGAAGACCAGATAGAGAAGAGAAATTTAAAATCCTCATCTGGTAGCCCCATATCAATTATGTCTCGACCATTATGAGAGTCATCATGATATGAGCTAGCTTTGAGAAAAAAGATATCTCCCATCATAGCAAACATGTCTAGCATAGGGTAATGAAAGTTTGCCACCAAGCAGCCCAGCATAACAAATAAGATTAGGAAATCACCAGGGCAATCACTATCTGGGCTATGATGATATAGACAGTGAAAGAATTTCGCTAGCCAACCTATCACATAGTGGCTAGGAAAAATTTTGTTAGCCTTATCAGGATGGTCGCGATGACTTACCACCTCTTGTAAGCCGTGGTAGATATAACCAAGCACTGTTAGAGCCAAAGAAATTCCTTGCCCAGAAGCCGTTAGTGCAGCCATTACAAATGTTTCTGGTCTTCCTTGCCATAAGGCAAAAAAAAAGCGACTCAACCAAAAGGTCGAGAAAGCAGCAAGTTCACCCTCAGCTATGACATTTAAGTTTCCCATTCACTTTTGACAAGAGATGTGAACAGGGCTCCTTTTCTTTGCCTTAGCTTTTTTGCTCCCTATATGCAAAGTAGACCAAATGTTCTTTGTAAAAATGGTCTAGCTAGAGGTTGAAATAAATATGACCAACATTATGAAACTTGCAAAGCTCAGCATGAATACTCAGCAATTCGACAACTGTGGTAGGATATTTATTATAATCATCTAAGTCTTTGTTTGGAGGTAAGAATTCCTTGTATATAGCCTTAAGAACCACCAATTCGCTCTAAGTCATAAAGGGAAATACCAACTTCACCTGCCCCATGGTGAAGAGCATTGGTTAATGGACCCCAAAGTTTACAAAAGGCTCGCCCTGCATTTGTGTGAAAATGGTACGAAAATTGTTATACACCAGCAATACCAAATTTGCTAGCTTGTTTCGAAGGTTCTTTAAAACGAACAAGTACTTGTTTGGTCCATTCCATCACTCCTATCCTTGAAGTTAAGCGGCCTTGAAATTGGAAGGTTAACCTCCAATTCCTTCTTGTGATAGGAAGCTGATGTAAGGTTGGGTAAAATTCATCCTGAGCAGGATGTCCTTCTTATCCATGGCGTTTAGTATTGACCTTCTTAATAATAGAGGCATTAAAGTAGTTTTCGTAATCCTTGCTTGCATCCACGCACTTGCTCACTTCATTTCAACGATAGATCAAAGTGTTCCTTACTTGATTCTAACTTTCTTGACTAGGATAGACATTAGAATCAAGGAAGGGGTCACATTAAGACTTTGCAAGGAACTTCAACACCAATAATAAGGCCCATAATCACATTCTCGGCCATAAAAGTCATGCACCGTTCACGTTATCGAAGCCCTAACATGAACAATGCACCAGGGGGGAACTGAAAACATGAAATTTTGACGAATTTAATTTGTCAAAAATCAATACCAATGGATATAATATGAGTCCACTATAAAATAAAATAAAAAATTAGAATGAAAAAAAGAGGCTTTCATACTCATAAGTTGGAAAGCAATATTGCATGAGATGCAAATCAAGCCGAACTTATTCTATTGTGACTAAAAAATCACATGGATGGAAAATGACCAAGGATCAAATTTTAAATCCATTTTAACCCCTTTTGTTTATGCCTTGTCAAATAAACATGTATGATAACATTTTCAATGGGGGGCTGTCACAACCATCCTATCTACCTTGATTTTTGCTATATATATATATATATATATATATATATATAGATATATATATTATATATATATATATATATATATATATATATGGGAAAAATCACGATACCCCTAGCATGAATTATAATGGGCCTTTAAAAAAATTAAAATAAGTAATAAAAATGTAACGAGCTTTGTGTTGATCACGCGAAGCCCCTGCAATTAATTAAAATTATTAGCAATTAAAACAAAGGGGAAAGCAAAGTTACAAGGGAACAAAGGCACGTGATGCTCTAAATTCCTAGATACTATCAAAGCAAAAGCATTGGGTAGTTAATTAAAGGAGCACTCAGACAATTTTTTTTAAAAATTATTGACAAGTAAAATAGGGGAAGCAGTTAGTAGTCGTAGGTCCCCTCAGGTTTCCCACTATCTCCTTTCTTGTACTGAAATAGAAGGTAAGTACCTTGTTTATATTCCATTCTAAAAGGGAGGAAGGAAACAGGGTACTGGGGATTCCAAAAGAAGGAGGTGATAGAGGTTATCAATTTGCAAAACCTACAGGCCTTAATTAAGCCTCCATAATACGACTTAACAGTTTAATTTTGCTCAATATCTTACCTGTTTCTTAAACTCAAAACAATGGAAGAAAGACAATATACTGATCAGAATATAGGAATAGATAATAAAAAAAGAGGGGAGTAATATTTTTACATCAAAATTCAATAATAGTGAAGGATCATTGACAGTAGGATTCTTTGTTTTTGGAGATATCAAAATTTTGTTAAGGATAATATTTATTTGTTAAATTCAAAAGTCTGATTTGGATTGAAATACAAATAAATAAAATAAACAAAAGAAGAGGTAAAAATTGGCATGAGTCATAAAGAATGTTAAGTCTGAGCAAAAGAATCATTTTATTTGATACTCTAGCTTTAAAAAAAAAAAAATTAGAGTCGCAATTTATCCCATAACAATACCAATGTTTGCGTTGAATTTTTTTTAATAAAAAGCCCTGAAAAAATGGTCCCTGAGGGGGTTGGATTACACTACTTCATTAAAAAAGGGGGAGGAAGGGAATCAAGGTTCATGACAAAATTATATGATGAATAAGAAAAAGGGGAACTACAAGGAGAATTTGTCAGGGTTGTTTACTGTTTAACCAATTAAAATGGGTCTGGGAAAAGTTTCATGTGAATTTTCAACTATATCAAATTATCTGGATCACTTGATGTCCACTAGAACTACGGTGACTTAATTCCACTAAGGATACATAAGAAGCTCAGTATAAATGAATTCATTCTAAAGTGAAGTCATCAAATGGGCCCAAACCGACACCCCTCACTTAGAAAGTTAATTTTTTTGAAGTTGATTGCACCTTACCCGCTCAAATGTCAAAGAGCCAAGCTCCCAATATAGAAACCAACCCACTAAAATTTCCAAGTGCACGAAATGGACCAAAAAGCCTTATTTTTCTCCCACCTCTTGCGCAAAAGACTAAAATTATAGTTTTGTGACCTTTGGTTATATGTTACGTTGTCAAAACAAATGAAAAACCAAGCTTCTCAAAAAAGTCAAATCTTTTTCAAATCATAAGTACGACAAAATAGACTAAACTCGAGCCAAATATACAACCAAGCTCACTAAATTTCTCCCCCCATGATGTAAGCCTAAGCAAATTTTGGGTTCCGAACTTCATCAATTTGTTGCCAAGAGTAAGCAAGAAGCCTATGAATAACTTATGGGTGCAATCATAAGTCAAAAAATATATACTAAAATAAATGGACTGGCCCCTAAAAGGACTAAGTTAGAAAATGAAAAAATTTGTTGTGAAACAGCTACAAAAAATTTAACTTAGCCATTAAAGTAAAAAAAAAAAAACAAATGACAAAATTTATAAGTATTAATCCGGTTCAAATTCAAAATAAAATAAAATAAAATAATGATTATTAACTTAACAAATAAAAATAAAATATAAATTTATTTAAATTTATTTAAAAAACTATGGTTGGTTCGATCCTCTATAAAAGAAGTACGCAGGCAGCTCACAACAAAAAGTGAAGTGCAACCCAAATTCCAAATCAAATAAAATTACGCGCTCTCTAACCTGCGTGTGAAGAATGTGTACGTATAGTATCCTTCTTAGAAAGTGCCTATACGGCCACTATCTATTGCAATTAAGTTTTGGATATAGGCGATTCAATATTAAAAACATGACAATCGTCGATTCAAATTTTACAGGGTTTATTAATACAAAATGAAGCAAAGAAAGAAAATAAATACAGAATGAGTCGGAATCAAAAGATGGTCTCCCAAGAGGGGCACATAATTAAGAAGACCTATCATCTTGAATAAGGTCGTACTCAAAATAAACTGCGTACATTTTTGTACGTTGGAAAGTTGTGTTCTGCATATTATTTATTTTTATTAAATTTTTGCTCAACATAAATTCATCCATTAATTAGGATGTATACTTCTTTCAACGTAAGACATTCTTGGTAAAAGCCTGGAATAAGACTATGAAGGTGGATGTTAACTTTATCAAATCCCTACTTGTATGGATATAGCTGCCTAACCTAGACATCAAATATTAGAGCATTGACAACTTGAGCAAACTAGGGAGTATTGTGGGTATACCTATCAAGACTGATAAACATACGAAGGATAAGAGTATGCTAAACTATGCTCCAATGCTAATTTAAATAAGACTTGATGGACCTTTACCAGATCAAAAGAGATATTGTAGTAACTCAAAAGATCATTTATGAATGGAGACCAGTGAGACACAATCAATACTGTGGACATGAAGAGAGTGAGTGTAGGAAGAAACAGGCCACTAAGAAAGAATGGAGACTAGCCTAGCAAAAGTAGGTTATTCTATAAGAAGTTCAAAGTTCTCCTACTTAGGAAAAGGAAGAGGCTATGTAAGACCAAGGAAATCTATAGGAAGAATGACATCTAGCCCTAGTATCTAGATTACACGTACAGCTAACACCTTTCAAGCTCTACATGAAACTGAATTTATACACCTGGTGGAAAATGAGGCAGTGGTAGGGAAGCCACCTACTTGTGGTGAACATATCACTGTCAAATGTTAGTGGCTTAAACGGCCCTAATAAGCAAGAAGACATCAAGCTCTTCTTTGCTAATAAAAAGGTAGGTCTGTTGTGCTTCCTTAGACAAAAGTCAAAAAAGAAAATGAAGTTGTTGTTACTTAGAGGATGTTTGTAGGGTGAAGCATTCAAGCCAACTTTCTACTTCACCATAGGGGCAGGATCTTACTTGCTTGACTGACACAATATTACATTGTGAATTGCTCGAGAATCACTACTCAACTAATTCACTATAATGTGACCTAGCATTCTACTCTTACAAAGTTCTCTATGTCATTTGTTTATGGCTTTAATAAGGACACTCTTAGGAAATCTCTTTGGGAAGAGTTGAACAATATAATAGGCTCAATGTTAGAACCAGGGTGAATTATTAGAGATTTTAACATCGACATATAGGATACGATAGGAGGGAATGTAGTGACAACTATGGAGATTGCTAACTTTTATCATTGGTTGATTTCATGTCAGCTGCATGAAATGAGAAGGCTTGGGGTTGATAATACATGGACAAACAATCATGTATGGTCCAAAACTGATAGAGCTATTATTAAAATAGAATGGTATGCATCCTTTGATTTTATGTAGGCTGATTATTTGAATGTTAGATTGCTTGACGGTACTCTAATCTTATTGGCTTTTCCACACTGTCCTAGAGATCCCAGCCCATTCAGATTTTGTGATATGTGGGCATCTGATGAATTGTTTCATGGGATAGTAAAAATGCCTATTGCAAATGCTCACAGGGACACTTACATGTCCCTTTTACAACATATTCCAAAAACATTAAAGCTCCTCTAAGAAAGCTTAATAGAGATAAGTATGCTAATATTCATCAGCAACATTGGCTTCATAGGGTAGCTCTGGATGATGAACATACTAGGCTATAGTAGAACTCTCATGATACTGATATTTAACAAGAAGAAAACAGATTAAAGCCAAGCATATTTCAGTTCTTTAATCTTTATTATCCTTTATACAATAGTAAAGCAAGATCAGTTGGGCTCAATTTGGGAATCAATGCACTAACTTATTTTTTTGCTAAAAATGAAGCAAAGGAGGCAAGCAAATTATGTTTTCTTTATCTCGAATAAAGCTGGGGACAGGGTGGATGGATTTGAAGCTGTAGCAGGTGTCATTTCTATATTTGATTCTTAGTTGCTTGAAAACTAAACTTTCAGGAGAATCATTACTAATAATATCATTGAGAGTGGGCTTATGCTTACAGTAGAACAATATGTCTCACTATACGAGCCCATCTTAGATTAAGAAAGAAGGCAAGTTATGTTCTCCATTCCAAATAGCAAATTACCTAGACTAGATGGATTTAACAATGATTTCTATAAGGTTGCATAGGAGGCTTTACCCTTACAAAGCAATCTATGAGTTCTTTCAAGTAGGTTAAATGCCTACAGCTTTGAATGCCACAAACCTTGTCATTTTGCCTAAGATTCCTAACCCCCTAGTGCACAAGATTTCAGATCTATATCTTGCTACAATGTTGTCTACAAGTGTGTATCCAAGCTCATTTGTAATAGGCTAACGTTACTGCTACCATCACTTATAAAGGTCAGTCAGGGAGTATTTGTTTAGGGAGTTAGTATGTAATGTCCTCCTATGTCAAGAAATTCTAAGAGGGTACCATAGAAAGCACATCTCTCTTACATGTAGGGTGACAATTAACTTAAAGAAGCAGGTAAACCCATAGAATAAAGACAAGAATCATGACAAGAGCTATTGTAGCGATTGTCGCTAAGCAAATAGTGGCACCTGTACCCAAACTCCAAGACTTGAAGATGAAGCAAAAGTGTCTTCCTGGATGGATGAAGTTTAAGACTCGATAAAGCTTCAATCTCCAATCGATGAAGTAGAATGTTACTACTGTGGTGACTCTTCTTCACCATAACTAAAAGGGGCCTTCTTCTCAGAAACTGAAGCTTCATCCTCAAAAACCATTATTTTACCAGTTATTATGATAGGCATAAACAACTGGGAAAAGGAGAAGGCTAACATGAAAGCCATGCTAGAAAAACTCACCAAGGAAAGCAAAGAAAAAGAAGCGTGCATTAAGCTTCAAAAGGAAAAGATTGGTAAGCTTACTAAGAAGTTGGAAAAATGGTTAACCCATTCTTTAACAAAAGGCTCAGAAAGTGAATGGAAGGAAAAAGTGTTCATTCATAGTGAAGCCTCTAACAAGGAGGAGCAACCAAAGAAGCTGGCAAGCCAAAAAACGATGGATCGTTAGGATTGATAATTGTCACTCAAATCCAAGATTTGATTACCAATGCAATTAAGGCATAACTATGAGAAGGTCCATGCAAGACTTACCTATACACTAAGCCTTACACCAAGCCTTACGCCAAGGGGATTGTTGCTCTCTACATGGCTTACGATTATCAACCTCCTAAGTTCCACTAGTTTAATGGGAAAAGCAACCCAAAGCAATATGTTGCACATTTCATTGAGACATACAAGAATGTTGGGACTGTGGTTACCTACTGACCATGAAGTTTGTCCAGACGTTAAAAAGCATTGCTTTTGATTGGTATACTGACATAGAGTTTGAATCCATCAATAGTTCAAAGCAAATAGAGCAAGAATTCCTTAATAGGTTCTACAGCTTCCACTGCATAGTCAATATAACTTAGCTCACAAACATAAAACAATGGAAAGATAAGCCAGTTCTTAACTACATCAGCTATTGGCATGCACTTAGCATTGAGTGTAAAGATCAACTATCTCAAACTTCTGTTGTTGAAGTATGTACCCAAGGCATAGAGTTGGACTTGTTGTATGTCCTTCAAATGAAAAGCTTAGGACTTTCTAAGAATCGGTAACCAAGGCACATTACATGAAGGTGATGATAGCTAATTGTATTGGCAACTCCTTATCTTCTACTGAATCAAAGAAGGACAAAGTTGAATTTAAGAAAAATGTTAAACCCCTTAAGAACATGACCAAGGAGGCGATATCCATCTCTGTTGGTAAGCTAATTTGAATTATAGGAAAGCTTAAATTAGAAGATAACATGAGCACATCCTTTAAGGATGCAACAAAGAAATGCCCTACACTAAAAGAGCTTTAAGAAAAGAAATGCCTATTTTCTGAGTCGAATTTGTCGGGTACACTAGATGACTTACTCAAGAAGGGTGTCATTCAACTACCTACACTAAAGCATTTAGAAGAAGTTGAAAGGCCTATAGATCTAAAATACTGTCAGTACCATTGGGTCATTAGTAACCCTCTTGAAAAATGTATTACACTCAAAAAGTACCCCATGCAACTGGCTAAGGATAGAAGAATCATTCTGGATTTAGATGAGACAGTAGAAGCTAATCACACATCTGTGTTGCGTAAGCATCATGGTTCTTCATGTTAATAGAAGCCCAACCACTTATCTTCTCTAGAGAAGTATAACTTAACCCCTTTCCTAAACGAGGAGCTAGTTACATTGTAACTTGGGAGTCTAGAACAAGTAGTTCCTTTATTATTAATCCCCCCACAACTACCAAAGGCCAACCTTACCTCAAGTAAATCAAGAAAGAATTAAGTCTGCAGCTCCTAAGGATAAAGTTTGGGACATTGACCCACTTCACCAAAACTCATCTATCTCCATTAACTTAGGCAAATTCTTCCTTAAGGGATTATTTAACAAAGTGGTCATCAACATGGCTTTATGTTTTGATTTTGAAGATGATGAAAACAAGACGAATGAAGAGTAGAATGTTAGAAATGCACCTTCTCCCAAAAGTGATGACAAGGTCCTCATCATCCTAGAAGATTTAATGACACACATGGGTAGGAAGCAAATTTTTCACTTGCCAGAAGAGACATGTGAGGAAGTGGTTGTTGTCATTCGGTATGCAAAGCTATATGTTAACAAGGTGAAGGATGTATCACCTGTGAGGGGTCCTATCTAATGTGCTACCTGTAACACTGCCCTGACATTTACTAATTATGACTTATTATTAGGATCTAAACCACATAATCGGCTATTGTTCATTAGTGGATATATTAGGGGGCAAATGGTTATACGAATTCCAATGGATAATGGTTCGACAGTGAACATTATGCCTATGTCTATTATGAATGACTTGGGTATCTCCATCGAAGAATTATCCAAGAGCCGAATGATCATATAAAGTTTCAACTTAGATGGACATCGTGCCATTGGTATAATTCTCTTAGATTTGACAATTGGTGACTTAACAACATCATCAATTTTTCATGTGATAGATTCAATGAGTTCCTAGAAGTTGATGCTTAGGCATCCCTGGCTACATGAACACGGAGTGGTAGCCTCGATCTTACACCAATGTCTTAAATACAATCAAGATGGGGAAAGGAAGATATATGGTGATGTTAAACCATTAACTATGGCCGAATCATACTTTGCTGATGCAAAGTTCTTCATCGAAAATGATGCTCCAAAAGAAATAATTCCTATTACTATATCCTCTTGAAGAAAATGTAGTGTAAAGAATGCCAAAGAGACTCATGCACCTCTAAAAGATAGTGGTGATGGCAACACCAAGCCACAATAACAATAGAAAGAAGAAACTAAGGAAATAATTTTATATCTCTCCTATCAAACAAACAATGATCCCAGTAAGTCCAATGGTGGCAGTCATTAGGTACATTCCTAAATCCCTTTAAAAGGATGGTGAATAACTATTTAGCATATGTTTTATTAGTGTTTCTTAGTTCATCCCCCGCTGCTTATTCTTAGTTTTTCTTAATAAAATGTTTTCACAGAATCCTTTTTCTATAAAATGTTTTCACAAAATCATTTATTTATGGTCTCTTGGAATCAGCCTCTCTATGGATAGGGAAACTTACGGAGGTAAAGATTGCCTACATTTGGATATCCCCAGACCCTACGAAAGCAGGACCAAGTGTTGGTGTTAGTATTATTGTACAATTCTCAAAAGCATAACTAAGGGTTACATCAAGTTGAAGGAAGCTAATTGGTGCGTTCTCAAAGAAATGTATGTGCTTCCAATTAATAAGGCAAACTACAGTAAATTAAGGCCTTTATTTGTGGTTTTATCATATCTTCCAAAGGCTCACTCCAAGGAAAAAGCTACTTGCCAAGGATATGCACTAGTGGTGAGTTTGATCCAAATGTATATAAATTAATGAAGGGATCTAATTACGACTTCAGCAAGCCAACATCTTTGGGGCACATCATTATAGCTAAGCCTTACGTACTTAATGACACACACAAAATGACATCCCAACCCCATGAGGATATTAGGATGACATTTGATAATCAGTAACTCACACAACACATTACAACTGAAAAGGTCATGAAGGTAAAGGTGAAAATACTGAGACCAGCGAAAAGTTATCGATGTTTGACATATTACAACCATCAACATCACGACAACGCCTTTCCATGTTTAATAAGATAGGAAAAGATAAATCTCGAAGTCCTCTGTGTTTTATAAGTTAAAAGAAGATAAGCAGCCTAAACCCTCAGCCTTTGCCAGAATAAAGATAGGTGAGAGGTCATTAAGCTCACCATCCTCACACGAGATGGATTATGTGTTTAGTCACCATTGTGAATTAAATGAAGTCCAAATTCTATTCCTTTATGTATGAAACGTGTTTCCACTTTGGACATTAAGATGAATGGTTCCTTAAAAATGAAAAGGCATACTATAGCTGTCACTAGCCATGGGGCTAACTACAGCTCAAAAGAAAGAACTCAGGAGGAGGAATAAGCTTCTTCAAACCACATCATAGTTCAAGAGGCCAACGACTTAGATTTTGAAATAGAACTTGCTGATGCAGTAAAAATCTTAAAAGATGAGGTATAAGCTACAGTTAATGAATTAAAATAGTTGAATCTCAAAGATGTGGCCAAACCCCAGCCCACTTATATGAGTGCCTTTGGTTACACTCAAGGAAGGAAAGTATTTCATTCTCCTCTCTGAGTACAAGGATGTGTTTGCATATAGTTTATAAGGAAATGCCTGGATAAGATCCCAAAGTCACAGTTAATCACTTGTCCATTAAAAAAGGCATTTTACCTTAAAAAAGCAACCACAACGGCATTTTCGTCTCGACTTAATACTCGAAGTTGAAAAGGAGGTGAACAAACTCATTGATGTTGGGTTTATATGCGATGTGAAATTGCCTAATCTTGATGGCAAATATTGTCCCAGTAAGGATGTAAAATGGCCAACTTCATATTTGCATAGATTTTCGGGACCTCAATGATGCGTGCCGAAAAGATGACTTTCCACGTATAGTTATTAAACTCATAATTGATACTGCCACTTGTCATAGAGCCTTTTTCTTTATAGATTGCATCAAGGCTATAACCAAATTCAAATGGCGTTAGAAGATCAAGAGGCCACGACTTTTATATACCAAAGGGCATTGTTTGCTATAAAGTGATGCCTTTAAGCTAGAAAAATGCGGGAGCAACCTATCAATGGATGATTAAGCTATTTTTGAATACATGTTGCACACAAATATAAAATTCTATAAGGATGATCTGGTGGCTAGGTTCAAATAGAGATCAGATCATTTACACGATGTCCGTGAAATCTTAGAAAGATTATGAAAGTTTCAACTGAAGATCAATCACCAAAGTGCCCATTTGTTCTCGCATTTGAGAAATTCCTAGGCTTTATCATACGACAGAGATGTGTCAAAATTAACTAAGTTAAGATAAAGCAAATCGAGACATGCACCCACTAAAGAATCTCAATGAACTCCATGGTTTGTAAGGACGCTTGGAATATATGGGAAGGTTGATATCAAATCTCATTAGTCGTTATCATCCTTTCAGTCACCCCATGGAAAAGGATGTGCCTTTTGAAAGGACGACTCATGCCAAAAGGTCTCTGATAGCATCAGAAAGTATTTGCTGAGTCCTCCAATGCCAGGGGCACCTATTTCTAGCGAGCCTCTTTTACTATATATCATAACACAAGAACGTTCACTTAGAGCATTATGTGCCCAGTAAAATCCCAACGGGAAGGAGGGGCATCTCTATTACCTACGTAAGACATTTGTTGGGGCTGAACCTTACTATTCACCAATTGAAAGTACATGCTTAGCTCTCATGTTCGCCATTCAAAGGTTAAAGCATTACATGCAGGCTCACACTATGTATGCTATCTCTAAAGTTGATCCAATTAAGTACATCTTATTGAGGCGGTTTCGAAACAGGTGACTCGTAAAGTGGGTAGCTGTCTGAGAACAATATGATCTTATTTACATGCTATAAAGGGCAGTTAAAGGCCAAATATTGGCATATTTCTTAGTAGATCATATAACCCTTGATTATAGGGAACTGAATGATGACCTTCCTGGAGAAAAGGTGTTCTTTATTGCCATTCTTCCACCTTGGGAAATCAGCTTTGATGAGAATCAAAGGCCTTGATGGGAATCAAAGGCCTTGATGTTTATAGTGACTTACAATTGGTTATCAATAAACTTCTAAAGGAATTTGGAGTGCAGAACGATGATCTTATTCCATATCATAAGCATGCCTTATGATAGTTGGATAGATTGGAGATTGCTGAGTTGGAACATGTCCCTAGGAGTGCCAATAAGATGCTTGACACACTGGCAAACCTGGCAGCCACTTTGGTAGTAGGAGCAGAAGTGAACATTATTGTTTTAATTTATAATCAACGTGTCGTTACCTCTGTTAAGGATGAATTTGAGGAAGAAGTCAAAGCAGTCTCTATTTGCTAGACACATAAAGAAGATTGGCGCTAGCCACTTATTAACTGCTTGAAACATGGGAAGCTACTAGATGACCTTAGGTATAAAACACAAATGCAATGGAGAGCCTCATGCTTTCTCTATTACAAGGGAAATATTGCACTAACGCTCTTTCCTTGGTCTCTGATTGTGATGGTTATATGATGAAGAAGAAAATCGAGTAATGAAAGAAGCCCATGCTACCGTATGTGGTGCACATCAGTTACGACCCAAGTTACATGATTGTGTCAAAAGAATGGGTTATTATTGGCCCACTATTGTGCGTGATTATGTTGACTATGCAAAAAGGTGTGATGTATGTAAGTTCCATGCTAATTTCATTCACTAGCCTTCAGAACCACTCCATCTAACCATATCATCTTTGTGTTTTGAGGCATTGGGATCTAATGTTAAAGGACCTCACACACCTTAATCTTCTACTGATCATTTGTACATCTTGGCTGCCTCTAACTATTTTTCTAAATAGGCAGAAGCAATTGCTTTAATGGAAGTTAAAAAAGATAATTTAGTCAACTTCATTTGAATACACATTATTTATCAACATAGCATGCCTCGATATATTATCATAGATAATAACAAACAGTTGTTTATCAACAAATTGATGACTAATGTTCGTGGGAGATTTAAGTTTGCCCAACATAAGTTGTTAATATGCCATGCTACTCAAATGCCCTAGTAGAAGCTTTCAACAAATTATTATGCAACTTGCTCATGAAGGTGTTGTCAAAATCTAAGCAAGATCGACATAAGAAATCAAGGGAGGTTCTTTAGACATATTGAATAACGTACAGGGTTCCAACATAATCATATGGAGTAGAAGCCATCATACCACTAGAAATTCAAATTCCATCATCATGCATCTCTATACAAGCAGGTTTGAGTGAAGATAAAAACTACAAGCTTTGCTTAGTGGAGTTAGTGGTCATTGATGAGGAAAGACTTCAAGGCCAGCAAAAATTAGAATGTTGTCATGCTCGCCCAGCTCGGGCATTCAAAAAAAAGATGTTAATCACATTAGTTTCAAGTTGTGGATCAAGTGCCTTTACTAAGAAGACCAATCATTATTACTCATAAGATACAAAGCAAGTTCACTTCAAAGTGGAGGCTCCTTATGCCATCCGTGAAGTATACACAAATATTGCCTATAAGATAGTGAATGAGGGGTTCAAGTTGGACTGGTAAATGGCAAGTTCTTCAAGCGGTATTTTTCTTTAAAAAAAACTTGACTAGCTCCTGAGAAAAAGTCTAAGCTATTCACACACACACACACACACACACACACATGCACATACACATAATTGTAATACTTATGGACCCAGGAGTGGAAAATGTGAATGACAGAACAAATAATTAAAGCGTGCTTTGTTAAACTACATGATGAGGGTGTTATAAGTTTCTAGAGGTATGTGGGTAGTTAGGTAAATAAAATTGTCAAGTGCAGTTTAAAAAAAAAAAAAGGAAAGGTAAGGCAACCAAATGTGTTTCATAAGAAAGAGAGCACAAACTTTATTACACAAGTTCATTACGCGTAAAAAGGAAATAGGAACAAAATAGACTAAGCAGTAAATTACTCTGTGTCCATCTGTGCATTAAGGTTGAGTATAGATTGTAGTTCTAGCATAACCCGCTCATGCTTTTCTAAGTGCTCCATTTTGATAGGTGGTAGAGTAGGCAAAACTTCATGGTCAGCAAGAACCTTGGATTTCTTATTGGCTTCCTTCTCGGTAGTTGCTAGCAGAGTCAATTTAGCCATGACATCATCCTTTAGCTGGCGCTGTTCTTCCCAGGCAATGTGAAGTGCTTCCTCTAAGTCAACAATTTTCTCAGCTGCGGATTAATATTTCTCCTTCAATGCATCATTGTTTGAACCATGGTAAATGGGATCTTGCAAGTTTGACTAGATTAGTGCACATAGCCTTCTCCTTGGCCACATCATTATGATCGTGACAAATGGAAGCTGCTTTTCTTAGTGACAAGAAGGTAGATACAATTCTTCCATAGCCATCTACCTTCTTCCACAAGGTATTTGGATCCTTGTAGAGCTGCTCAATTCCCTAATATATTGTTGAGGCATCATGAATTTTGGCTTCTGCTTCATCAAATTTTGCATCTGTCAAACCAGTTAAAACTTCATTACTTGTACGTCAGGAGTGATGATGCTCTAAGACCAGCGTCCTAGGTGGAAAGAAGTGGCGTGGGTAGCAATAACACAAGTAGATGTTGTCTTTGTAACCCAGGAATCATAATATCTATAGCAATAATGGGTGGTTTCTTTACAGCTTCTTAAAGAGAATTCAGCTCATTAACTGAACATTGGTTGTTAGTAGGTGATGCATGCAAAGCTTTTGTTTCCTTTGAAGTTAAATATCTAATCTTAGGAGGTGATTTCAACTCTCTCACAACAGCAATATCCTTGCCTATGCCCATATGTGCTATAGGGGTGGATGATTTGGCGCCAAGATTAACTTCATTGAGTAGTTGTTCATTAACAACAGGTCTAGCCTTCTACACAACGTTGAACTCACCAATCTGAAAAAAAAAGAAGGATTAAATAAAATCAGCATTATATTATTTCGTGCTAACAAAAAACCGATTTACAATAGCACACAAGAAGAAACAAAAAAAGGGGGGCATTAAAAAAAAAATCAGTGAATTAAAGACATTAGTTCTTCGCTGGTAAGCTGCTACTTGTTGATCATACCACTTATAGCATGTAGTTTTTCATTCTAAGCCCTGAAAGCTTAGTGGCACCGCGTTCGCAATAGACTTTCAAATCTTCATACCACTTATAACATGTAGGTTTCTATTCTAGGCCTCAAATGGTGTTAGTGGAATTGCGTTCGCAAGTAGATCTTTAAATGTTCATACCACTTATAGCGTGTAGGTTTCAATTCTATATCCCAAAATATCCAGTGGTAAACTACATTCACATATGGGTCTTCAAGTCTTTATGCCACTTATAGCATGTGGGTTGTTATTCTGGGCCCCGAAAGGCCTAGTGTAATCACGTTCGTATGCGGATCTTCAATCTTTATATACCACTTATGATGTGTAGGTTTCCATTCTAAAACTCAAACTTTCTAGTAGTCAACCACGCTCGCAGTGGCCTTCAAATTGATTGCCAATAAATATGCACACAAGAGGCAATACCAATACAAAAAAAAAAAAAGAGAAAAGGAAAGTAGTGGTCTTCTTCAATTTAAATCAACAAAATTCACAAGCATGTGGATCTGCCCAATCACTTATTCAATGGCGACATGAATGTGCTTCATTTATCATGCCCATCATGGCTTTAAAAAAAGCAAAAAAAGGAGAAATAAACATGAAAATAAAAAGAAAACCAATGAAAAGATTAATAGATTAGACAAGGCCTCTATGTCAAATGAAGGCTCCACCTTTTCCACTGCTAAAAACAATAATTTATTTTTTTAGGAAAGATAAGTAATTAAGAGCCTAAGTCCGGCAACACATCAATGAACTTTAAGAAGTTATTCCAAAGTATTGTTATGAAAATTCATTCACAACATAAATTGTCACCCAAATTCGTCGTGGGTGCGCATGTTTATTCCTAGAAAAGAGATGGGAGCTACCTCCTCCCTTGCCCATTACTGAGCAAGGGCATTGGCACTTGCAATGGTCGTGAGGCCTAGAATCATTGCCAAGGATTTCAAGTGTACTGAGAGTGACCTTGGATACCTATTTCTCTATTGGGAGCATTGTTAATAGCAAGAATTCAGTGGGTTTATAGCAGGAGATCAAAACAAAGGGAAGCCCAAAAAAAAAAAAAGGAAAGAAAAGGTACCACATTTTTTAATGGTCTACACCATAAATTCGTGAATTCTGTCCACAACAAAGACCAGGAACATGAGATCTTAAATGTAGATTTTTAGGCAAGTTATGTTCATTAATGGTTGAAATTTCACCTCCTCAAGCCACAAAAAAAAGGAAAAAGAGTAAAATGAGAAAGGAAAAGGGTGTACTATGCAACATTTTTCTAACCAAGACCCGCCATGTGGAAAATTAACTACTTTTATATCAGCTAACTACAGCACATCACATGTCAAATTAATTATGTCAGTCCATTAGAATTAAATATTTAATGAAAATGTATTATGGCTAATTAAAAAGGGCAATGTGTCATAAATGCTGTAGAAAATAAATGGTTATTTTTAATGGAGATAATTAGGAGGAAAACCCTAACTCTAACTTCGCTATAACAAGGAAGCTATCTCATTTCCTCGTAATTTTAGGAGCCTACATTTTTGAAGGACTTACAAGAGCTCAAGAATTTTCTCTAGAATAAGACAATAAGCATTCTAAACACGTGTCATCTACTCTTGGATATCCAAATCATTTCTTGATTGAGATTGAACCTCTTAGGCCCTCTCTTAAGATCAAATTTATTCAAGGCTAATCAAGGAGATTGAATTAGAGGATTTATTGCACTTGTTCTTGTAACAATTATATAGAGATTATACCCATTCTTTGATATAAAAACAAAAATTGATTTGTTTCTCAATTTTTTATCTAATTTATTTTTAGACAGAAATTTGTATTTACAAATTTCTGGCACGCCCGATGGGAAATTCTCTGCCTCTTATCTCTTTCTTTAAAACACAAACTCTACACTCCTTCGAAGACGAGTTGTCCTCTAAGAATCCCATCCCTTAGACTTTGAAGAAAGTTGTTCGATTCACATCTCAAGTATCAGTAACCACGAGTGTTGCATCTAATGGTGTCATGATTCGAAAGTGGCAAAGGTTGCTGTTGCAATGGCTACAAAGCAGTTAGTTGTGATTGCACCATCGCAGTCACGTAAAACAGAAAAATCTTAACTCTAAAGGAATCAACCAAATTGATTCCCTTTCTTCGAAGCAAAAATTTGTTGTTGGCCTTAACATGCAACAAATAGTTTCTCATAGGATGGATGAGCTCTAAGCTTGCACTAACCCCACCTTTTAAACTTTTAGTGTAGAAAATCATGGCTATGCTAATGTCGACTCTTCACCAACATCTCCAAGGGAGTCATTATTCTCCAAGTTAGGTACTAGATCCTCTACCACTATCCTTATACCAGTCATGGTGATAGAGGTAGCCAACTTAGAGAAAGAGCTTTCAAGTATGAAGACAACATCGGAGAGGCTCGCTAAAGAGAGTGTAGAGAAAGATGCCCATATCAAGCGTTAAAGTGAGCAGATTTCTAGTCTGATGAGGAAGCTAAAAAGGAGGTCATTCAAATCCTTAACAAAGGCTTAGATAGTAAGGAATCTAACAAGGAGTATAATCATAAAGAAGACTATGATGATAAATACACAAAAAGGAAGAATTCCTCATTAGGCTCTATGTCTATTGCGCGTATTCAAAGCCTAATTACGAATATCGAAAAGGCTCAGTTGGGGAGGGGGTCACACAAGACACATTTACACAGGCAGGTCTCTTGTACTCTACACTATAGCTCAAAAAAGCTCATTAGGGACATTATATGCTTGTGAAAATGAGGAAGGCAAAGAAAGAGCTCTATATTACTTAAGTTGCACTTTAGTATAGGGTCAACTGAATTATTCCCCGATTGAAAAGACATGCTTAGCTCTCATGTTCGTCATTTAAAATTAAGGCATTAGAAGCAAGCTTATATAGTACAGGTGATTTCTAAAGCTAACCCCATCAAATATATCTTATTAAGGCCAATTCTAAGTGGGCGAATTGCAAAGTAGACTATAATCTTAAAGCAGTATGGCATTGCCCACATGGCATAAAAGGGCAAGCATTTGCAGATTTCTTAGTGGATCACCCAATCCCTAATACTTGGGTGCTAAATGATGACATACCTAGTGAAGTTGTGTTCTTCATCGACATCCTCTAACCATAGGAAATATACCTTAATGGAACTACAAGGTTTGAAAAACATGTCCTTAGTCATTCGTACGAACTCAGCTTTGTTAAAATAATGTGGCTAAATATCAAGCATTGATTTTGGGCCTTCAAACAACCATTAAAATAAGAGTCAAAATCTCAACATCTATAGTGATTTGCAATTGGTCATCAAATAGCTGCTCAAGGAATACGAAGTCAAAACGGACAATCTTGTGTCATACCATAAATATGCCTTACGATTGGTTGGCTTGAAACCATCAAATTTGAGCTTGTTCTTAGAAGTTCCAATAAGATGGCTTACACACTTGTAAATCTTAAAGCCATTTTGGCATTGGGGGCTAAATAAAGTATGAATGCCTTTATTTGCGACCGATGGGTTATGACACCCCTTGATGATGAGCTCCAAGAAGATGTTAATGCGGTCAGTGCTTATGTAATGGAGGATGAAGATTGGTGCCAACCACTAATTGATTATTTACAATATGGGAAGCTACCTAATGATCAGAGCTTCCTTCACTTCAATGGGACGCTTTATTAATGGTCCTTCCTTGGCTTTTGGTTTTGATGCTTAGATAATGAAGAGGAAAGAACAATGATGGAAGAAGCGCATTCAGGAGTATGCGATGCACATCAAGAAGAGCCCAAAACTATGTGATTACATCAAAAGAATCCGTTACCAACTATGACTGCATTAACTATGTATAGGGGTGTCAACCTTGCCAATTTCATTCTAATTTCATTCATCAGCCTCTAGAACCTCTACATTCAACGGTGGCATTGTGTTCATTTGAAGCTGAGGAGTTGGATTTGGTGGGTCCTATCACTCCAAATTCTTCTGATGACCATTCATACATCTTGGTAACAACTGATTACTTTTTGAAATGGACAAAAGCAATCCTTGTAAGAGAAGTAAAAAAGGAATATATCCTTAATTATTCAAATGCACATCATTTATTTCTATGGCATACCTTGTTACATTCTAATCGACAATGACAAACCATTTATCAACAAACTGTTGACTAGCCTTTGTGAAAAGTTCATATTCTTTCAACACAAGTGTTCAAGGTACAATGCACTTGTAAATGAATCAGCAGAGTCTCTCAAAAAGATACTTTGAAATCTAATGTGCAATATGGTGACAAAGTCCAATTGGGATTGGCACAAAACACTGGGGGAGGCTTTATGGGCATATAAAACAACATAAAAGATGCCAACTCAATCAAATCCTTTTGCTCTTGTATATGGGGTTGAAGCGGTATTACCATTAGACATTCAAATCCCTTAGCTTTGTATTTTCACACTGGAAGGTTTAACCAAAGATGAAAATCACAAGCTTCACCTAGCTGAGTTAGAGGCTCTTAATTAAAAAAGACTTCGAGTGCACCAAAAGTTAGAATGCTATCAAGCTGACTTTTCGCTAGCCTTCAGCAAAAGGGTCCGACCACATTTATTTCAAGTTGGAGATCAAGCTCTTACAGTAAGAAGGCCAATCATCATGCCTCATAAAAGTGGGTGAAAGTTTACTTCTAAGTAGGATGGACCACATATAATCCGAGAAGTCATATAAGATAGTCGACACTGAAGGAGCGTGAGTTGGACCTAATAAATACCAAGTTCTTAAAGCCTTAATATCCTTGATGGTATTGATACCTATAAACTATTGAACATGAGCATAATCCGTTCATTCTTTCAAGTCAAATTCCATTGTACTACTCTTGGTCCACAAGAGGAAAAATTGTGAACTGCTAAATTAAAAAAAAAAAGGTCTCTTATTATGTGAACAATCTTAGACTTGATCCTTTAGGGTGTTTCACTACCTTTAGGCACGTAGGCACCTTGGGCATACACCCCAGTACAGCTGCAAAAAAAGGGTAAAGTTTGTTGATGCTAAATGAAGATCTTTTGATTTAGCTCATAAGTCACTTGATTGCAACTTATAGGTGGCTTATGTCTCTGAAGGTGAAACAAAGAGATTTAGCTTGGTATAGATTCATTTGCTATCACCAAGTTAAAAATAATGAAATCCACATAAGTCAAATAAACTAAGATACTTGTGCTATATCGAATAAAAGAAAATCATCATCCAAACTTTATTCAATTAATATCAAGCTTACATCACAAAAGGGAAACACATAACAAATCCATCTCACCCAAAAAAAAAAAAAGGAGTTGGGGAGGTAGCTATGGATTCCATTGAAAAGTCCTCAAATGTTCAAAATTCTCCTTTATGTAAGCTTCAGTCTTTTCCAAACTAGCTTTTGTGGTTGAATCCGTCACGTTTGTGGGATTAATTATATCAATATGACATTGCACATTAATAACTTCATGCTTAGTTTCTTGAAGCAAATGCTTGTTGGTAGCTACTTGAGAACTACAATGTTCCTTTTAGTCTTCCGAAAGTTGAAGCTCTTTTAGCATCTCCCCATGCCTTGATTCTACTTGCTTCAACTCAGTTGCTACTGCTTTGTAATGGGCAACTTTTGCACTCAGCCATTGGGAGGCCTCATCAAGTTTACTTTGCGCCTCTATGCAATAACGATCTTTTTCTTCAATAGTCGTTCGATAGGAGTAGCTCTCTTATATGTCCTTGAGATTACATGCTCGCTTGATCAACTCTTCAACCTTACTTTCTAAAGAGTGATGTGAACGCCTCTTTGAAGGATGATGGTGTAAAGGTTTTTGAGATTAGCTTGGAGAGAAAGAATTCCATTAAAGGGGGTGTGGGACACCTTGTCGAGTATAGCTTGATCAAACACTAGAGCAGCACACTTATCTACCTCTTTTATAACAAAATCAACAATAAAATGGAAACAACTCCTTGTGGACTTCAAAGGATGCTGTGGACAGGGCACCAGTGAAGGAGCATAGGCTTTAGGGGTAGACTTAGCCTCATCATTGTTTACAAAAAAATACCTTTTGAACCGTCAAGTGTCAATCTGCTCCCAAATAAATCCTTTCCACAAGATGGTATCCGTTTAATCGATGGGGGATACTAACTTCCTAATGTCAGAGGAATGTGTGCCAATTCCTCCTTGGAGTTCACATTGTCACTTTCTCCCTGTTAATAAAAGGGGAGAAGAAAACTGAAATGAGATATGCATTTGGTAAGCAAGCGTGCCTAAAAAAAGAGTTACTATACTCTCAGTAAGGTTAGGATCAACGTCCAGGATATCTATGATATTGTTAACACTTTCTGAAAGCATCTTAAGGACCTTTTTTTTAGTCAGCTTACAAACTCCAATTGGTAGTTTGTCCTGTCTATCAGCATTATGATTAATTATAGACTTAAGCTTTTGTTCGCGTATCTTAGTACGTGAATATTTGAAATGGTCATTAACCTTGTCATTATCTTTATTGATGAACCAATGCTTTCAATAGTGAATGCAGGGATATGTGTTGCTGGGATGACGACATCTATTCTTGGGATCATAACATAGAAGGAATGCTTTATTTGTGACACAAAAGACTCTAAGGGGTTTCCATAATGAGCAATCTTTAGCTTAGGCTTAGAGCCATGTATGCCATTATTCTTTGGTATATTCGTGTCAGATAAATCACTTTGGAATCCTTTTGGAATCATTGGCATGTGGACGACAGGTTGAGGACATAAGCATCTTAAACATCCACTCATAAATGTACGAGGGTTATTCCTCTCAAGTGAAGTATATTGCCCACTAAGTAGTACTTAAGACATTGTTCGATAACATGTGAGCACATAGTAATAGCGAAACATTATTTCTAGATCAAGAAGATTATTAAATTCTAGGTTAGCAGGAACATCTTAGTAGAAATCAAATTGTCTATTGAATTAATCAGGGTAGTAAAGCTCCATGATAAGGTTATTCTTACAACGGTAAAACTCGAACGAATGCTCACAAAATAAGCAAAGTCAATTCTGGATTGCTTGTCGTCATCTGTGGGAGTATGCTTAAGCTTGTTAATGATGGATTAGTGTCGACGAAAACCCTTCTTGGAACTGATGAGTTCTTGAGGTTCTTTAAGTTGATATGACTTGGCTTGATTGAGGTAACTGAATTTCACTATCAAATTTACATCTATCAAGGTTTTTTTGCTAATCATTCATAGAGGAAATGGGCAGGAAAGTGGAACCCACTCCTACGAGGATGTGAAGCATGGGAGATCTCTAGCTGGAGAGATGGACATGCACAACCAATAGGAGATCAATGCGGCCAGAAAGGTCTCGGTGCATTGGCCTTTTGCCACTCGCTGCTCATTGAAAGTGACATCACAATCACTCCACCTTTGAGCTTCTACATTGATGATAGACGATAGTATTCGTGGGTGAAGGGTTCAGTTTACATGATCAAACTTTTCAGTTTACCTGATCAAACTTCTTAGAAATATGACACTTATTAGGACCCTAAAACTAGAAAGCAGTCCATTGCTCTATGGTTAACTTGCCCCTATAACCTTGTATAATTTTGTGGTAAGTGACAAATAGGTAGATGTAAATAGGGGGAAGCTTATTTATGAGTTCCTATTGAGTTGGAGCAACTTCATCATAAAAACGCCCTGACAGCAATAACCCGAGGAAGCTATGGATATTGAAGATATACATGGACATCTCACTTTTAGAAGTATGCAGAGTGTTTGCTTCTGGACACCAGTACTCACATACCACTCAAATGAGTTCTAAACACCATTCGTAAAGGAATGTTGAGGCATACTAAGCAACACATAGATGAAGGGCTATGAGTTTATCTATGCAATGATCAAGGATGTCTGCTGAGGACTCCTAGTAAAGTGGTTTGTAAGTAAACGCGATCCCCTTGCAATGGTAACTTAGCCCATGACTTGTGCCCATACCCTATGTCATGGTGCAATAGTTGGTAAGAAGGGAGATTCTTGTTTGCCTTAGAATAACTAGACAACAAGAATATCCCCCTGTCTTCAAATTCTCATTAAACCATCAAGGGAGGTTTGAAAGATCACAAGTGCAATCGAACTAGGATAATGATATCATGGATTTATGAACATGCAATTTATTTCTTCACCATCTATGTTATTCTCACTCAATTGGAATGCAGATAACACCGATCACAAGTAGCTTTGTTAATGAAATTAACCATTTTGAATGGACCTTGTAACATTAGCAATAAAGAAATTTCTATGACTTGTTACTTGATTAATCATTATAATTCGATAATTAAATAAGGGCTAAAAAGAAAATCTTAGGCATGGAACGACTGGAGAACGAAAACAAAGGTGTGAGCAAATGCAAACAAGGGTCCTTCAACAAATAGGTTAGCCCATAGATGCAGCTAAAAGAGTTGTACATTCAAAGGTTCATCGATATCAAGACACAATTCACCTTTTAGAGGATTTTTGCCTTTGGAGAAGTTGGTCTTAGGAAAAGTTAAAGGTTAACCCGTCGATACTCCCAAAAGAGCTATATATTCAAGGGTTAATCGATATTAAGCTGAGGTTCACCATTTGCAGGATTTTTGTCATTGGGCAACTTTGCCCTAAGGAAATTCAAGATCAACTTGTTGATGTACCAAAAAGAGTTATACATTCAAAGATTAAGTTAAATTTCACCTCTTGGATAATTTTCACTTCAAGATTGTTTGGGGTTAGAGAATATAACGTTAACCTGTTGATGTGCCTAACTGGGTGTGATATTCAAAGGCTACTATGATAAAATATTACATGTCCCAACAAGACACAAGGAACTAGGAATGTTGCACAAATTTACAAGATGACCTTATAAAAAAAAAGAGGCAAACATGACCAAATCCAGTATGGCATAAAGGTAATTAGTAATAAAATTACATCCAAGAGGTATGGTGCACAAGTTTTGGCGTCCGTGGCATTTATATAAAAGAACATCAAAATTAAAGGCACCATTAGAAAGAAAACAGAGAGAAAAGCATCATAAAGGCAAAACAAAAAGGTCAATTTGCATAAGCTAAGCATGTTGTGAGTAAGTCAAGGTAGCAACAACTCATTGTATTGGCATGACCCAGTTGTAGTGAATATAACCAAACTTCAAAATAAGTGCTCCATGTCTGTAATGTTTGAAGATCTAAAATGTTAATTCAATTTTACAACAAGGCTGCTGATGTACAGTAAGGGGGTCATACCTTGAAGCAGCATTAGGCAGAAAGAGCAGAATCATGGTAATGGAAAGAAAAAATAAATTATAGTAAATAAAGGAAAATAAAAAGGCGAAGAAAGTTACGCTGACTTGCAAATCCATGGCAAGTTTCCTTAGAGTAATTGTTAGGGTAATTGTTTGTGATGAAGTTCCCTTATTTCTACAAAAAATGATAAGATGAGGACTGCGACCACTGCAACAGTGTTTGCCTTGTAATTAGGGTCATGCAAACTCAAGAGGGCTCATGCGGACAAAATCTAATAAGCAAATAAAACAAATCCAGGTCTTCTATAGAGCTTAATAAAGGGGATTCGATAGTCATATAATATTAGAGCTAAGCAACGTCAATGCGCTTAAATAAAAAATAATTTATAAAGAAGAAGAAAGACATTGCTTCACCTTCCTCTGTATGCGATGATGCCTTGAGTTGCTCATCCTAAATAATACATCCATAAGTTGATCTTATAAATGAAAAAAATCTAGAAGTACAAAATCTTGGTGTGTTTCACTATCGTTGCCAAATTTGGCAATAGAAAGATCTCCAATCATTGTATTTCCTTGCCGATTTTGGGGCTCGTTAGTTTGTAAGGAAAATAAAATTTTAGCATAATTATTTCACTTGATAACCTTCTTTAACCAACATCTTGTGTCTAACTTGGATATTGGGGCAATATTGGGATCTTGAGACAATATTAGGGCCATTGCTTATGACACTCACACTGGCTCAATGATGAGTCTACTAAGTCAACACCTAAAAACTTTTGGGTCTTAATTAAATTGTTCGACTAAATTTAAATCATTCTATCAAGACAATTTTTACAACGGTGCTTAATAAGGTGAGTTGCAATTCAAAGAAAAAAATATCTTAATCCTTGTTAAAAACCCTCTCAGGTCAAGAACATCAACCTAAATGCTACAACAACTTAAGTCACACAAGTGTTTTTGCCAAACTTATTATATTTTTACAATGCTTTTAAACCTAATTTAGCTCTCAAGAATTGTTATTTTTAAATTTTTACTTGAATTTATTTTATGTTGCAGGCCTTGGAAAAATCAAAAAAATGTGAAGAGGATGAAGAAAAAAGGCTGAAATGAAGAATTTAGGTCTACTTTATGACAACTGAACCTTATGCCCACTCTCCTTGGCCCAGTAGAGAAAAAAGTAAAAATAAAATAAAAACCCATACCTACTCTTCTCTCTCTCATGTGAACCCCTTCCCTTGTTTATTCTCTTTCTCTCTCATCTGCCTAAACTAAACCATATAAACCCCCCTTCCTCTTTGACTTACCACTACCATGCATTAGACTCACTATCAGCATCATCTTTACCATCCATCATCAGCATCCCCACCATCGTCATTGTACATCATCTATAGTAGATTCCCCCTCCTTTCATATGGCATGCCACCAACATCACCAATCCAACAATCACCACCACGGTAAATCACCTGCAAATCGGATGGCTAAGGGATGGGGTCGAGCAGCTACAAAAGTAAGGGAGTACAATTTGGAGTCATTGTACATCATCTATAGTAGATTCCCCCTCCTTTCATATGGCATGCCACCAACATCACCAATCCAACAATCACCACCACGGTAAATCACCTGCAAATTGGACGGCTAAGGGATGGGGTCGAGCAGCTACAAAAGTAAGGGAGTACAATTTGGAGGTTTAGCTAGGTTTTTATGATTTAATTTCTAGCATAAATTTAGGGGCAATTTTTAGGGTTTTAGAATAGATTGGATTCTATGTTTTGATTTCTCTCTCTTAAGTCTTCTTTGTTCTTAGTTCAATTTCCAATTTTTATAGGCAATATCATGTATTTGTCATGAATTTCAGTTGGACTTTGTGGATGAAGAATCTTTTGGTTCAATTGTTGCTTTCCCCCTCCCATATTCTTCCTTCTCTATTTTGATTTCCCCTCATTTTAGGTCCGGGTTGCCCTACTCTTGAGCTATTTGTTTCGGCCATTATTGACATTGGACTAGCCTTGGGCTGACTAGGTTCATTTATTTTTTTCCTTATAGTGAGGTGCTCTGTTTTATTCTTCTTTCGGGGTTACTTTGGATTGTTAATTTGATCTAAGTTACGCATTTCATTCAATTCACCTATGCTAAGGTCTAGACATGGTGAAACATCTATTCATGGAGATTGAAGGTCTTTAATGAGCTTTAGGATGTCGGGATGCACATGGTTCTTTTCTTTCTTCCCCTTGTGTCTTCATTTTCTTCTCTTTTTTCTACTCTTCTTCTTGCTACTAAATGTGGTTCGGAATTTCATTTTTTGTTGAATTACTAATTTTAGAACCTGATTTCACTTTGTGGTTTGACAATTTTGTGGGATGTTATGACTTTGATCTCTTACACAGTAGTTTCTTATTTGGTGCTTTATATTGTCACTTTGGTATTATGACTTCCTTTTGTTTGCTATTATTTGATTTTATTTTATCTTGTTAGATTAATGGATGGTGGCAGTAGTAAAACTCTGGGTTACAAATTATTTCTTAGCCTACTCAATTGATCTCATTTTATTTAATTGCTTATTGTGTTGATGTAAACTAATGGTTGCCAAGTCATTGTAAATATTTTAGATTTTTCCTTATGTTGATTTGTGTTAGTTGTTTCAATTTAATTTTGTGACCTAATTTTATGTCCTTCCTTGAGGAGACGAACATCAAGTACTGTGACAATTGTTGTACGCTTGCCACTATATTTTTACTTGGAGTCATTTACGACAAGTGTTTCCTTTCAACCTTCAAGCTTAGAGACCCGTTCACGTCAAATAATTTAAAGTCATGGGTGCAGCTAATGCTCCAGCAGACATTTGTAGAATACAAACTTTTTCTAACCAACAAGACCCGCCATATGGAAAATTAAATACTTTTATTTCGGTTAATGCACATCACATGTGAAATTAATTGTTGTGGTCCATTAAAATTATCTATCTAATGGAAATGTATTGTGACCAATTGAAAAGTGCCATGTGTCACAAATGGTGCAGAAAATAGATAGTTATTTTGAATAGAGATAATTAGGAAAAAAACCTTAACTCCAACTTTGCTATAAATAGGACCTACACCCCTCACTATTTTAAGGGTCTTCATTTTTGAAGAACTCACAAGAGCTCAAGACTTCTTTCTAGAAGAAGACAATAAGTACTCTAAACACATGCCATCTATTCTCGAAGATCCAACTCATATCTTAATTGAAATTAAACCTCTTAGGCCATCTATTAAGATCAAATCCATTCAACACTTTTTAAGGAGATCGAATTAGAGGATTTATTACACTCATTCTTTTGTATAGATACAAAAATTGTTGTCCCAATTTCTTGTCTAATTTATATTAGGCTTGAAATTTGAGTTTATAAAGGAAGCTCATGATCTGGCATCCCAACATTGTGAAATTAAAAAAAGGGGCTGGGCTAATTTCTTTTAAGCTACTACGCCAAAGTTTATTGATTTCAAACTTTGATAAACTTGAGGCCCAAAAAAAAGTGTGTTGATCACAATGGCACTTGACAATGGTCTATTTCAAGTCAACCTGTCATACTGAAATTAGTGGTTATATGATTTTGTCGACATGGTTTAAAGTAGTAGCACAACCCAAGACGTTAATATAATTTTGGATATCAATAATCACGCTAACAAATTGATTGGGCAAGGTTTAAAAAATGGGGCAATGCTAACATTTGGGTCCTGTAATTTAAATGGTGACATGACACACCTATAAAGTGTTAAGTTGACAACAGGTTAGGCTATGCTGATGATGTGATAGTCTAAATTGACAACCTTCCAAGACGACAAGCTCAAAAAAAAAAAAAAGAGAGAGAGATGTGAGTCACGCTTAAACAATACAAGTCTCATACGTGACCTAGCCTTGAGCGGAATTTATGGGCACTAAAACTTAATGTGTGCCAAACCCAAAAATAAAGTTAAATTAATTATTTGGGCTAACCCCCTTGATCTAATTAAGGCCAAACTGACTGCAAATCATGGCCCAAGCCCAAATTGATTCACATATCGTGGCCCAAGCCCAAGCCCAATTTGGCCCCTAAGTCAAGGCTCATTCAAAGCCTAAGTGACTTCTAAGTCAAAGCCCAGTCAAGGCCCAATCAAAACCCAAGTCAGCTCCCATGTCAAGGTCCAAGAGACTCCCATGTCAAGGCTTAAGAGACTCCTAAGTCAAGGCCCAGTAAATGCCTAGTCAATGGCCTGGTTATTCCGAAGCCAAAGCCTAGGTGAAGGTCAGCCCCTCGATCCAGCTTGATGGTTAAATCAATACCTCAGTAGACTATTAAGTCAAATACTAAGTCCCAAGTCAAATCAATTTAAACTGAAACCCAATTCTAGGCCTAAAATAAGGCAAACTCCATCTTGACCATTTAAGGTGGAGGGAGGGAGTTTTCCTATAAACAGACTCCAACCTCCTTATTCTAGGGCTGGAAAAGTTACTCCTAAATCAAGGCTTTCTCTCCAAAATTAAAGGAAACATTTAAAGATCATTTGGTAGAGAAAATAAGCACACAAGAAGGTGCGCACACGACCAATGATTATATTAAGAGGATTAATATTTGTTCTTTTGTAACGAATAGTAAGAGATTTATACCCTATTCAATTGTTTATTGATACAAATTACATTTGTTCACATTTTTGTGACTAATTGAGATTAATTCCAAAATATGTTGTAGTAGCAATAAAGCTTTAATGTTGATGATCTAACCTGTTAATAATATATTGAATTAGTACTTACTCAATTAAGGGTGAATTACTAGCGGCTGGCACATCAACAATATCTATTGATTTTGGTAAGAAAATACTGCATAAATTGATACTGTTTTTATTTAAATGAGTGAGCTTTTTCTTTAGTTCTAATGTCCTTGCCAAGTGGCCAGGAGAAATTGTTTATGAATTTAGCTGTAAATTTGATAAGACTATAGCACGTTAAGTACTCAACCATGATTACAGGGGATTGTGGTAATATGGAAAAAGATGGAGCTTTTGATCTGCGTGCAACCATTGATAGAGGAAAGGAACGATAGGAGAAAGGATTAACTGCTTATCAGCCTACTGGAGTTTAGGACGATGTATGGTAGTGTCAGAAGGGATCCATTAAAAAAAAAAACCAAGGAAACTATATAGTAAATCATACAATCAAGGTATTCTTTAATCTCAATAAGGCAAACTGTGGCCACACTTGTAATATTAATTAATCTAGGAAATGTAGGAAAATTTAATGTTAAAGGAACTGATGATAATGGAGCAAAAGAGGGAGTGCCAAGTTGCAGTTGTTTACAGTCGGATAGGATCAGTTCAAGAGATAAATGCTGTCTTGGGGCCAAGTTAAAAAACACAAGCCGGAATGCTGGTCACATAGGGAAAAAATGTTGGAAAACTTAGTAGTGGAATAGGTGCAAGCAATTGGAAACCTTTACCGATGGAGATCTTATCAAAGTGGTCAGCATAGGGAGATTGTTGTGTAATTCCTATTCAATTGTGCTGCAAATGGGAGACAACACCGTGGCTTCAGCAGAGATCATGGTGGTCTCAAGGCGAAAGCAAGACATCATTGAGATCATCATGGTTGCCAAAGATGAGGTGGTAGTTGGTTGCATAAGAAGGAAGAGAGAGGGTTTTGAGGGGCTACATTTTTGCTCAGAAAACTTTCTAGAACTTTGAACCATTTAAAAGATAATATGTGAATACTTACCTCTGCCCAAGTAGGGAGTTATGGATCCATATTTACATAGGAAGTATTACAAAAAATTAACATATTTTGGTATGATAATATATTATCCTCTATTAGGCATATCAGGAAAAATAGAGAAAGAAATCTTAGTTACTTCTCTATAATGACATAATACCAATTCATTTTGATTTAACAAAACACTTTGGTCAGCAATTTGAGATCTTGACTAAGAGATATAAGATCTCTTGTATTCAAATTATACATAGACCTATAACTCTATTGTCATTAAAGTAGATCTAGCTTTTCATGTCATTGATTTCGATTGGCTTTTAATTATTATGCACACTTAGGCCATTCTCCCCCCTTCCCTACACTTCAGTATCTACTTCCTTTTCTCATTTTTCTATCACTTGGCCTTGTGCTGCATTTCTTATTTATTTCCTTTCTCTCACTTCTCTTAGCGTTTGGTTGTTTGGAGGGATTTCCATCATCATTTGATAATTCCTTGCTGTTTTTACAATAGTACGCAATGTTCAGAGTAACAACATGCCGGCAATATAGTGCTTGTTAATCATTTTATATTTTATGAGTAGAATTGTGTGTTTAGGTATTGATTATCATTTGTATATATAGGGTTCTAAATGCTATAAAAAGAGTATTTCTAAAAAGAATTCAACTATTAAATTTATTTCTTGAAATAAGGTCTTGTTTCCTGATAAACTTGTTTTGTTACAAATCTCAAAGCTTGTTTTGTCACTAATTTCTTGGCTACTTCTTAAAGATAAATTTCCGTGGTTTTGTTATTAAAGGGTCTTGGACTTTGCTAATATTTCTTAATTTGCAATACGAATTTTGCTGGACTCTATTTGGGTTCCTTATTCTGTTATTGATGCGGAGCAAACCATGAGGCTAACCTCCTAACCAACATCAAGGCTTGGATTCAACTTAGGCCCTTACTCACCTATGAGGGTGGAACCCAAGTAATTGGCTATCCAAAGTTCTTGTTGGTTTGGGAGCCTTGAAGGGGCCCCAAAGTAAGCTTAGGCAAGGTGGTATGGCACTTAGTAGCCTAAATAAGGAGCTAGCTATTTTTATCTCCAAGTCACCCATTTTATTCACGTCCTTGTTCTGGGCAGAACATATGGCCTGGCTTCTAGCTCATCTTTGACTGGGTAAATGGGCTCTGTTTTGGTTGCATGGATGGATAGACCCAGATATCTTTTTTCCAGCAAGCCCAAGATCATCACCAAATTCCAAGAATCTAGCCAGTTATAGGGTTTTTATCGAGCCTTGATCAGTGTAGTCTAGACATTTTTACCTGAGGATTTATTTGGGCAGTCAAATGGGAGCATTAAAGGTCCAAATTTGGTAGGTAGTTGATAGAACTAGAAGGCTCCCATAAAAATTCCTACCTTAATATCCTCCATTTGGATAGGTGAATGACATCACCAATGGGAAGGAATGTACAGCCAAATTCCAGCACACCATTATCCCCTAGTGGTCCCCCTTTAATTGTGCAATTAGCTTGTATTTCATTGGAAAAAAAATCCTTGTAATGCTATTGTCTAGTACTAAGCTTAGGGGAGGGAGTATGTTGCTATTTAATTCCCCATTCATTATATTATATTCAGCTTTGATGACTATGAATGGATAAAAAGGCTAGAAGCCATTTTCTCTCTCAAAAATCTCTTAATCTTTATCTCTTTTAGAGTGGTGATTTAGAGTCATCCCGGTATTAATCCTTGGTGTCTAGGCTTTAGGGGATTAATTGGTGGATTGCTTATCTTGGTGTTCTTACAAGAATCAAAGGGTTTCCTCTTAGATTTGGGTGTTCCTCCATTGAAGTGTTCTTGAGGATTTCTTTTTATTGGATCTTCATTAGGTTGATTATGCCTTTATTTGGCCAACTGGATTTCTTCTTTTGCTAGATCCGCTTTAGTTGGTTTTGGAGCATAAGGATCCTTTAAGGGTACCATCAAATCCTCACACTTTGTGATTGGAATTTATAGTTTGAGTTCTTGTTTTATTATTTTGAGACTTGGGTACTCTCTACTCTATTTTCTTCTTTTAATTTCCTCAAAGAACCTATACACTCTTCCATGCTTCTTTTTCAATCTAAAATCCTAAAAACCTACATTTGATTTCTCCATAAAACTCCCCTTTTAGTCCACAAAGAACCCCAAAAAAGCCTAAACATAATCCCCAACCAAAACACAATCCAAAAACTCTACAAAAAAGCCAATACCCTCACCCGCGCCAAACCAGAGATTGGGCACAGCCGTGTTCCCCCTTGACCTAGAAAAATTTTCTAATTTTTCAACGCGATCACCCTGTGGTGCTAGGCACGGTCGTGCCCCCCTCATTTTGGCCCGTGCTTCTTCTGGCACGACCGTGCCACCTTTTCTCAGACACTTAATCTTCTTCATTCTCTTATCTACCTTCAACCATGTCCAAAAATATGAAACCTTCTCAACCTGGGGGCGTCTCTCTAGAGTTAGCCCATGAAATGAGGAGAGATAAGGCCATACTTGACCTTCAAGAACAAGTGAGAAAACTCACTATGGAATTACAGCAACGACGAGTTCCCCGACCTAGGGAGCTTGATATGAATCCTATTGACATTGTCTACTCATCTTCTCATGAGGACCATGAAAATAGAGATAATTGGGGAAGAGGTCATCCTAGAGATGATCTTAGTGACCTCAAGGTTGAGGCACTGAAGTTTGATGGCAACCTTAAATTGGAAAACTACATTGATTGGGTGTAAGCTATTGAGAGGATCATTAAACTCAAGGAGTACAATGATGAAAAGGCCTTCAAGTTGGTCATTATCAAATTAAAGGGGTATGCCTCCTTGTGGTATGGGACCTTGAAGAAGAATAGAGCTAGAGCAACTAAGTCTAAGATTAAGACTTGGTCCAAACTCAAGAAACACATGGAGAAGAGGTTCTTACCTCCTTTATACAAGCAAGAGCTCTATCTCAAGATTACCACCCTTAGCCAAGAGAATCTTTGGATAGAGGAATATATTTGAGAATTTGAGCAACTTCAAATGAGAGTTGGCTTGAATGAAGACAATGAGCTTACTATTGCTAGGTTCATCAGAGGACTTTCTCCTAACATAGCTCATAAGGTGAAACTACAACCGTATTTATCTTTCAATGATATTCGCTACCTTGCGATCAAGACTGAAAAACAACCTAAGGTAGAAAGCCCTTTGCAACACCTTCCGCTCATCAACCCTAAAGCACACCAAGGAGTTTCCCTTCTTACAACAAGGGTGAAACTACCCCTACACCTATCAAGACCATTGATAAGGGTAAATGGATTGCTAGTGATCTCCAAAGAGGTTGGAGGGAAAGAAGTGCTTCAAATGCCATGGTTATGGACACTTTTAAGCAGATTGTCCAAATTAAAGAACCCTCTCTATTAGAGAGGTAGAAGAGATCCAAGCTCTAGTGGAAGAGACTAGTGAAGAAGTGTTTGAAGAGGAAAATCACACCATAGTCACTCCGGATATTGGAGAGCTATTGGTTATTTGGAGAGCCCCCATGCTAGAGAGGTTCCCCTTAAACCTACTTAAAGGGAGTAAATCTTCCACACTCGATGTACAATTGGAGGTAAAGTGTGTGAGCTTATCATCGATGGAGGTAGTTGCACCAATGTGGCTTCTATGACTCTTATTGACAAGCTACAAGTCCCCACCAAGGTGCATCCTACCCTTTATACTCTTCAATAGCTCAAGTAAGGAAGCGAGGTAACCGTTTCTAAACAAGGTCTTATCTCTTTTTTCGTTGGTCCTTATTGTGCTGAGGTCCTCTGTGATGTTCTTTCTATGGATGCTTGTCATGTATTACTCGGTCAACGTTGGTTGTATGACAATCATGTGATGCATGATGGGCATGCCAATAGATATGCCCTTAAGTTCAAGGGACTTAGCCTCACTTTGACCCCCTTTCACCACCCAAACCTCTCAAAATTAAACCAGGGAAGGGAAGTGAGAAAAGCCTCTTTATGAGTGAGACATGGGTGGAAAGAGCCATTAGTAAGAGCAAGCCCTTATTTGCCTTACTTATGGTTGAATCAAACACTAGTGAGGAAGTGAAGCCCTTACACCCTCTTGCTCAATCGCTCTTGAAAGAGTTTGAGGATGTTTTTCCCAACGATCTACCACCCCAACTCCCTCCTATAAGAGGAATTGAGCACCAAATTGATCTCCTATCCAGTGCTTCTTTGCCCAACAAGCTGGCTTATAGGTGTAATCCTAATGAGTTGAAAGAGCTCCAAAGACAAGTCCATGAGTTGCTTAATCGCGGGTACATTTGGGAAAGTTTAAGTCCTTACTCGGTTCCCGCTCTTTTGGTACCTAAGAATGATGGTACATGGCGAATGTGTGAGGATTCTACGGCCATCAATAATATCACCATCAAGTACCGGTTTCCTATCCCACAGTTGGATGACATGCTTGATGAGTTACATGGGTCCAAGGTCTTTTCCAAGATTGACCTTTGAAGTGGCTATCATCAAATCCGAAGGAAGGAGGGGGATGAGTGGAAAATGGCCTTTAAGACCAAATATGAGTTATATGAATGGCTAGTAATGCCCTTTGGTCTTTCTAATGCCCCGAGTACTTTCATGAGGCTCATGAATAAAGTCTTGAGCTCATTCATTGGGAAGTTTGTTATGGTATAATTTGATGATATCTTGGTGTATAGCCAAGATGAGGCATCTCATAAGGAACACCTCACTCAAGTGTTCCAAGTCTTGAGGCAACAAGCTCTTTATGCTAACCTTGAGAAGTGTGATCTCTTTACTCCTCAAGTTGTCTTCCTTAGATATGTTGTCTTCGGTGAGAGAATCCAAGTTGATGAAACCAAGGTTGAGGCTATCAAGAGTTGGCCCATTCTTACAACCATTATGGAAGTCTGTAGCTTTCATTGGTTAGCTTCTTTCCATCACTGGTTTATTAAGGATTTTAGCTCCATCACGGCTCCCTTAATCGAGTACATGAAGAAGGGTACCTTTGAGCGGACGAAAATCGCCCAAAGAGCCTTTGAGTCCATTAAGGAGAGGCTGTGTTTAGCCCAAATCTTAGCCCTACCCAATTTTGAGCTCCTTTTTGAAGTTGAATGTGATGCTAATAGAGTTGGGATTTGTGCGGTTCTCACTTAAGCCTAGCATCCTCTTGCCTATTTTAATGAAAAGTTGAATGGTTTAAGACTCAACTACCCCACTTATGATAGGGAGTTCTATGCCATTGTTAGGATTTTGGAGCATTGGAATCATTATCTCAGGCCCACGCCTTTTGTACTCCATTCGGATCACAAAGCTTTTTCTTTCATCAATGGCAACACAAGCTAAGTACAAGGCATGCTAAGTGGGTTGAATTCTTTTAATCCTTCACTTTTTCTTGCAAGCATAAGAGCGGGACAGAGAATGTAGTTGCTGATGCCTTGTGACAAAGGTATGCTGTAACACCCCTCTACCCCCGAGAGATGTCACACCGCCAGGATCTCCCTAGGGAGACCCCTAAGGCTATCGGAACTAAAGACTTTCTTAAAGATTCAACCTAACTGTAGGTTAGTTAGGGAATTTCTGGAACAAAACTGCAAGAGTTTCGCCTACAATTACAACGTTTGTAAAATTTGCGTTGCGAACTTAAGGGGTACCTATGACATTACAACAATATTCAAAATAAACTAGAAGCTCCCCTACGAGTCACACACTCGGGGTTGAGGCTTACGCCTTTATAAATACTTGTTCAAATAATTTACATAGGTTTAAACTTTGCCTTTGATAAATGCTTCCCAACTTTAATCAACTAACTCTAGAAGAACTTCCTTTAGTTTATTAATAGTAATTTAGATATGCATTTGTATATCATGTTACAACAAGAGATTAGGCTAAATTTATTTGCAGAAGTTTGACAATTTACCTTGGGTAGCAAAGCCAAATTAGTTGAATTACAACTCGTTAGTAGCTTGGCAGATGAGAGAAATTCCTACACAGCTTCAAACATCATGAGGACAAATTCATACCAAAAAGCCTTAAAGAAGTAACTACTAAATTTGTTTTTTCTTGGTGATTTGTTGTTTGAAATTGAGGACATTTCTTACTGTATGTCATGCTTTAAAAGGGTTTACAAAGATCAAATTGTTGTTCTGTTGTTTGCAATATACCATTATACAATGATGCTTGATAGGGCCACAAGTACACGATGACATTGTAGCAAATCAAGGTCGATCCCACAGAGACTAGGCCAAGCTACCAGGTTATATTCCCTTAAGATAGGCTAAGCGAATCCAAATCTATGAATGAAACTTAAACTATGCTACTTATCTAATGTAATAGATAAACAATCGAGGGATTTAATCAAATCAAGTAATTTTCCAACTCAAGAATTAATCAAGCGCCTTTTCTTTAGACGGGTGATTCTAAAACCGATAATCAAATTATCAAACCTTCTTCAAGTTGGAATGAAATTCTTAAATCTAATCAACCACTATTTCTCAAGGGTTTTTAATTAATCTAAGATCATTAAGGACACAATTATCAAATTTTAGGGCTTCTTAAACGATGAGTCTTTCTTAAGATCCCACACACTTAAGTCGAATCGTAGTCTCCCAACATTTAGTTTCACCTTTCAGTCATTCACCAAATATCTAAAACAAGAAAGAAGTTGATCAAGCATTTAACTAGCGATTCAATGTGTAAGATTCAAAAGAATAAACCAAACAAATCCAAAGCACTTTTTGATCAAAACAAGAATTGATTCAATTATAGGAATTCAACATAATTCTAAGATTAACAATTTAAAACTTCACATAAAAACAAATACTAATCTGAAAAGCATAAAAATCTAAAGAGGAAAGAGAAGAGAAGGGAGAGGAATTGCTCAGCTGATGCGTGCTTGTATAGGTAGACGCACACGCAATCCGAAATCCTTGCAAATCTTCACCTTCTACTTGCACTTCCTCACTCGAAAAATGGAGTGCAATTCCTAACTATATGGTGGAATGGATATGGGGTTTCCAAGGAGGTAATAAAATAGGGCTATTTATGGCAGAAATGAAGGTTGCAAATATAAAAAATGCTTAGAAGTTGAACAGCCACGATTAAATCCAACTGACTCGGGGAGACAGAGTTCACCATAGACCATGGGCACCACCATGGTAAGACTATGGTGGCCACTGCCACACTCATTCTCTCTTGTTTTACCTGCTGCTTCTTCCTGGATCCTGCTGCACCATGGTTATAGCTATGATAGGTCTATGTTGGGTATCTTTGGGCCTCTTTTGCTGTCTTCTTTGATTTGTAAAACCTCAGAATCTTCAATATACCATCATACTTTGGGTTCACAAGATCAAATTTTGCAAACACTTCTCAAACAAGTGAAACCAAGCATAATGGTAGAAATAGGGGCATAAATTATAAAATTAAGCGTATTAATCCCCTAAAATGACTCCCAAACACTTATAAAATCCTATGTAAATGTGACTTGTATCACTCTCTCATGCTTAAACCTTTGCTTGTCCTTAAGCAAACACTAGATAAAACCAACAAGGAGAGATACATCTAGCACTTGAAAACAAAGTAACTACCTAAAGTTGAACAACTCATAGCACATCACAAGCTGGAATATCAATCAATGGAAACCCCAAATAGCACAATACATTTCAAAATTAGGAAAAGGTGATGTTTTCAAAGAAATATACGACCATAAGCTTGACATCAAATTTGATTACCCCCAAAGAACCACAAAGCACATCATGCAAGTACAAGTAATTGTAGAGGTAAATAGACTGGTAGAACCTCACTTTTGGGGAAACGTAAATCACTCCCGCTCATGTGTTCGAAATATAGCATGGGTTCACTCAAGATTCATTCAAAAGATTTAAACTGTCATATAGTTGCCAAGACTCTCAAATTCTCCACCACTAAGAATGTAATGTGCACTTAATAATAATGAAGGTTTAGGTTATAACATGGGCTAAAAAGGGTTAAGGGAAAGAAGTGGACTGACGAATTTGGATAATGTGGATCTATTTGGCTAAATGACTAAGGAGCAACCAACAAGGCACCAAGAAATTATGAAGTTCATCAACACTCCATACCCTAATAACATAATGAACATCCTCCACGAATCATGTAGGAAATGAGTTTACAAAGAAAGGAACTAAAACTATGAAAATGCCCAATGCCAATCACTTATTCATTCTTTTTTTGGGTTTTCTTCTTCTTCTTTTTCAAACATGACCTTTTGCTTCCTTTTTTGGGAAACGAAATAAAAATATCAATTACTAAAGGGCAAAGGGCATAAATTATCAACTTACAACCTAATTCATATATACACAACCCAAATAAGAGGGGAACAAAACTAATTGCTCAACATCATTAATCCCTCAACAAACCAACATGCCAAAGCCACCTTTAACTCAATTAGTCCCAAAACCATCCACTACATAGATGAAGTGCCAGTCCATATACTTGGCATAAAGATAAGAACATGTATTTGGCCAAGGGTTAATATGAAGGGATCACAATAAGAAAAGGATTATAAGCTCAATGGGGCTAGCAAAGGGGATAAATATGTAATACAAGGGTAGGCTATTTGGTTATGTGGCTAAAACACCTAGAGAAAGAATTGTTCTATTGTATCATCAACTATGTGTGTGCTAACGTGGTTTTGAAAAAGAGTCTAGGCAACTTCCAGAGAGGTAACTTAGAAGAGTTGCGAACATGAAAGAGCATGAGACTAAACATAATGAATCAGTCCAAAGAAGGCTCAAAGTGTCATGGGGTATATATCAAAGTCTCAAGTAGCTTGTAAAATGACTCTTATGCACAAACATTAGTGCCAAAGACTCCAAGGGGTAACAAAGTTCTTAATCAAGACAAGGGTCAAAATAAGAAATATTTACAAAACCTTCCCAAATGTTAGCAATAAAAGGGAATACACATCAAATGTTACTTAAGCTTGTGAAAGCTATTTTGCCTAGGCAATCATTATTGGAAGACATTGCAAACCAATTTGCACCATCCTTACACACAATCATATATGCAAACCTAAAATGAAACACAACATTGCAAAAGAAATCAAACCTAAACCTACATGCTCTAACTAGTTTGCAAACTAAAAACCCAAATGGAAAACATAAAACTACCCTCCCCTGAGCTTAGATAAAGCATTATTCAAAGTAAAGAACGTAAGAAAGGGAAAAGGAAACAAAACAGAACAATCTCACCAAGTGAGGTACTAGATGCACCTAAGCTATGGCCTCCTTGCAAATGGGCCAAGCGGAGCATGACTCGATCACAACTTCAAGGCACGACCCATCAAAACAGACATAGTCAATGCACATAGAAGCTTGTCGAACATCATAGCATAGGACTCGCAAGCATGGCAATAAGAAGGCATCAAGATAATCATAACAGTAACAATCAGTGCTTTCTTCAACAAACTAAATACAATAGAAAAATCAAAAGAGAAATTAAAAAAAGTATTCCACATGATTTTTTCTAGGCACATCCACTAGGTACACACAATATGGATCAAGGGAGGCATTATACCCACTGAAGTAACCTAGGGACACAAAATTATCAAGATTCCCACTAAGTGCATCAAACATGCTATCTTTACAGCCGAAATCAATATTAGCATCACCAATGATGAGATTATCAATGGGCTCATTAAGATAATACTCAGGGGATTGAGAGGGTAATGATCACATAGGTGAAACATCAGAATGATCAGGGGATTAGGGAGAGTAATATCACAACCAAGGCCACGAGAGTTCTCATGCACAAACACATCATATGACCCATCAAAAGGAGTCACAATTAGATTATGCACCTGATTTAAAGTATCTTCTGATTCAAAGCATGCATTCAGAGCACTAAACCTAGTAACTACCCCAAAAGGCTCACCTATCTCAAGCCCCGTGCACTCAGCTAAAGGAAAGGATGAATCAGGTAAGGTCGGAACTACATTAGTATTGTCCTTGGATGATGCAAAGTCAGGTTGAGCAAAGCACACTAATGAATGTCCTCTATGTATAGGATGTTCTGAGTGTTTGGGAGTCATTTTAGGGGATTAATATGCTTAATTGTATGATCTATGCCCTTATTTCTACTGTTGCTTGGTTTTGCTTGTATTCATAGTTTTGTAGATTTTCACTATGTGAGGTAAGTTATGTGAGTAGAATAAAGATTTTTAAGGCCTTGTGGATCAAAAAAGATAGTAAAAGAGGCCCTGAGACACCTAACATGGAAGTACCATGGCCAGTACCACGGTTCAGGAGGTTCTAGAAAGAAGCAGTACATGAATCAAGTGAGGCCAGGCCTGAAAGAGGGCACCACGACATGTCTATGGTGGGGGCCACAGGTCGTGGTGGTCCCTACGATCGGTTCGTGGTGGTCCCTATTCCCCCAACTGCATTAGTTTCTTTGCAGCTTTTCGTTTTCCATGCGTTTGGACGGTTAGTAGCTTGGGTTCTTGTGATAAAAGCTCAGTTTACTACCCTCATTGGCGTCATATCCACTACCCTAGATAGGTTTTAGGCTCCATTTCTTTAGAGTGAGGGAGAGAAAGTAGAAGAACAAGATTGGCAGGGAAGTGGGATCAGGTTTGCAATCGACGGATTTAAGTACACTTTTGTACGAGCAAATTCTTCTCTCTTCTCTTCTCTTCTCTTAGATTTATCATTTTACAGTATTAGATGTTAAATTTCATTATGTTATTGTAGATTGATTTTGAGAACCAATTGATATATTTACTTTGAGTATTTGCACTTCAATCATTCGATTTATGTTGTTTTCATAATTTAATCTGATTTAAAGCTTTGATTTGCGAGTATGTTGATTGGCCATCTTCTTGCTTGATTTTAGATGTTGGGTGAAGTACTGAAAGGTGAAACTTGGCATTGGAAAACTAAGATCGGATTTATACGTGTGAATTCTTGAGAGATATTCGCCAATCGAGAGGGCATGAGTGATAATCCTTTTCCTAATGAGTCTACATTGATTAAAAACCATGAAAGTAGGGAATTGATTAATACTAGGCATTCCACTATAACTTGAAAGAGAGTAGTGATACTTTGATTATCGTCCTTTAAACTGAGTTACCTAGATTGATCGATGTGCAACGTGCTTCAGTGATTTATCGTGTGGTGAAGCATATTTATGAATGTTTATTCTCATTTAAATTAAGTCTAGATGCTTTCTTATCACTTCCCAGTTTTGATTTACTTAGCCTATCTTAAGGGGATAAAGCCCAATAGACCAACCTAGTCCTTGTGGGAGGCGACCTTGATTTGCTACAACACCACCGTGCACTTGCGGTCCCATCAAATTTTTAGCACTGTTGCCTGGTACTAGTGTCGAATATTGGGTTTTCTTGATAGGTTTGACTAAGCATTTTGCTTTTCTTTGAAAAAAATTAAAAAAATTAAAAATTATAAAAAACTTTTTGAAAAAAACAATGATAATTTTTCATTTCCCCCAATTTGAGCATGAATTATTTTAGAAGTATTTTAAATGATTAAATGTCTTTCTTGCTGAATATGGTTACCGTATTAGTAAATAGACAATTTAAGACATTGTTAAGGAGGGTGTGAATAGTAAAACATGTACTTTTTTAAAGTATTAAGGTTTTCTTGCTAAAACCGTTGATGAGGATGGTATTGCCTGAGTGGATTGCTTAGGATTCATTTGAGTTTGAGAAGGCTAGTCTTATTTCTAGATATTCATTCTCTGATCCTTATACATTCTATGCTAGATCTTATTATGTCCCTTTTTGGTTTGATTTGTGTAATTCTTCTGATGATGATCTAAATTTATGTCCTTATTATGCATATTATGCTCAACCTTATTTTACATCATCTAAGGATAATACTGATGTTGTCTTCACCTTAACTAATTGATCCTTTCCTTTAGCTTAGTACACGATACTCGAGGCAGGCGAGCCTTTTGAGGGAGTTGGTAGGTTTAGTGTTATTGATGCATATTTTGATTCAGAAGATATTTTTAATAAGGTGCATGATCTAGCTAAGACTCCTTTGGAGGAGTCATGTGATGTATTTGGGCGTGGGGACTTTCCTAGCCTTCATTGTGATATTGTTCTCTCCAATCCTCTTAATCATTCCCATGTTTCCCCTATGTGTTCACAAACCTCTCCTTCCCCTGAGTATTAGATCGATGCGCCTAGTTATAATCCCTTGATTTATGATGCTAATATGGATTTGGGCTATAAGGAGAACATGTTTAGTATGCTTGGTGGGAATGTTGATGGTTATGTGTCCCTAGGTTACTTTAGGGGGTATGATCCCTCCATTGATCCTTATTGTGTATGCCTAAAGACCTACCTAAGAAAATCACATGTGCTAAATGCTTTAATCCTTCCTAAGATTTTTCTAAGGCCTTTGCTAAGGTGAAGAGGATACTTATTGTCTTTGGTGTGATTTTACTTATTACCTCTTGCCTTGAGTTTTCTAAATTGTGATCCTAGGAGTTTGATAAGCTCCTATGTGTTTTGATGGTATCTAATTTGGTGGGTCGTGTCTTGAAATTATGATGGAGTGGCTAATGCTCTATGTGCCTCATTTGTGAGGAGACCTTGGCTTAGGTGCATCCAATACCCCCCTGGTGAGATTGTTCTCTCGCCTTTCCCTTCTTCTCATTTATTTCCTTTGAATAATGATGCTTTATCTAAGCATGACAGAAGGGTGGTTCTACATTTTTCATTTTGTTTTTTTTCCTGTTGCATACATGTTAGAGCATATAGTTCTAGGTTTCTTTTTGTTTGCATTTGTGTTTAGCATTTAGCTACATTCAGATTTGCATATAGGATTGTATGTACGGATGGTGTGGTTTGGTTTGAGATGCCCTCTAATGATGATTCTCTAGGCATGTTAGCTTTCATGAGCTTAAGTAACTTGTGATGCTATAATCCCTTTTAGAGCTAAACTTTGTGAAGGTTTTGTGAATAATTCTTATTTTAACCCCTGTTTTTATTAAGAACTTTATTATCCTTTGGAGTCTTTAGCACTAATGTTTGTATATGGGCTTCATTATATGAGCTATTTCATCCTTTGGTGGATATCCCATGAGACTTTGAGCCTTATTTGGACTAATTCATTATATCTAGTCTCATGTTTCTTTCATGTGTGTGACTCTTCCACATTGCGTCTTGAGAACTTGCCTAGATTCTTCTTCAAAGGCACATTAGCATGTGCACAGTTGATGATATGATAGAGGCACTTCTTTGTTTTTGAATATTTTCACCACATAGCTAAATAGCCTACCCTTGTATTACATGTTTTCCCCCTTGCTAGCCCCTTTGAGCTATAATCCTTTTCTTGTCGCGATACCTTCATCTTAACCCTTGACCAAACAAATGTTCCTAACTTTTAAGCCAAGTCTATGGAGGATCACTTTATCTATGTAGTGGGTGGTTCTAGGGTTAATTGAGTTTTAAGGTGGCTTTGGTATGTTGATTTATTGAGGGATTGATAACATTGAGCATTTGGTTTCATTCCCCTCTTGTTCAAGTTGTACATATATGAATTGGGTTACGAGTTGATAGTGATTCTATGCCTTTTAATAATTTAAATTTTCTTTTCATTTCCAAGGGAAAAAAAAAAAAGAAGTGAAAAAGTCATGTTAAAGAGAAAGAATAAAAAAAAGAAGAAGAAAACAAAGAAACAAGTAAAAAGAGAATGAATAAGTGATTGGCATTGGGCATGTAAATAGCTTGAATTCCTTTCTTTGTCAGCTCATTTCCTACATGATTTGTTGGGATATGTTCATTGCATTGTTTGGGTTTGGGATGTCGATAAACTTCATGGTTTTAGGTGGTTTGTTGGTTGCTTCCTAGTCATTTGGCTAAATAGCTCCACATTACCCAAATTTGTTAGTCACCTTCTTTCCTTTAACCTTTTAGCCCACATTATAACCCATGTAAAGCCCTCTTAATTATCTTGTGCCTATTGCATTCGTAGTGGTAGTGAATTTGAAAGTCTTGTCAAGCATATAGTAGTTTGCATCTTTAGAAAAAGTCTTGAGTGAACCTATGCTATATTTTAAACATATGAGTGAAGATGATCTACGTTTCCCAAAAATAGGGTTCTACAAATCTATTAAGCTCTACAATTCTATGTGCTTATATGACGTGCTTTGTAGTTTCGTGGGGGTAATCAAGTTTGATATCAAGCCTACGGTCTTCTACTTTCTCGAAAACCTTCTGCTCCTCCTAATTTTAAGATGTCATGCGTGCTATTTGGGGTTGTCATTGATTGCTATTCTTACTTGTGATATGCTATGACTTGCCTACTTTAAGGAGGTTGTTATATATTTGAGTCCTAGATGCATCTCCCCTTGTTGAATTTTATGAGTGTTTGGGACTGATGAATGTCATATTTGCATAAGATTTTATGACTATTTGGGAGTCATTTTAGGGGATTAATATACTTAATTATATGATCTATGCCCTTATTTCTACTATTATGCTTGGTTTTGCTTGTATTCATAGTGTTTACAGATTTTCACTTTGTGAGCCAAGTTATGTGAGTAGAATGAAGATTTCTGACGCCTTGAGGATAAAAGAAGATAGCAAAAGAGGCCCTAAGATGCAGCGGCAAGTACCATGGTCTAGGAGGTTCAAGGAAGAAGCAACTGATGGAACAAGCGAGAATAGACCTGATGGAGGGCACCACGGCCTATCTGTGGTGGGGGCCACAGTTCATGGTGGCCCCCACGACCAGTCCGTGGTGGTCCCTATTCCCCTAACTGCACTAGTTTCTTTGCAGCTTTTCGTTTTCCATACATTTGGATGCTTAGCAGCCTTGATAGCTGCGACAAAAGCTTAGTTTACTACTATTCTTGGCATCAAATCCACTATCCTAGATAGGTTTTAGACTCCATTTCTTTAGAGTGAGGAAGAGAAAGTAGAAGAAAAGATTGGCAAGGAAGCAGGACCGGGTTTGCAATCAATGGATTCAAACACGCTTTTGGCTAAGCAAATTCTTATCCCTTCTCTTCTCTTCTCTTAGATTTATCATTTTACAGTATTAGATGTTAAACTTCATCATATTATAATAGATTTTCAAATTTAGGATTTCGAGAACCAATTGATATATTTTCTTTGAGCATTTGCACTTCAATTGTTCGATTAATGTTGTTTTCATGTTTAATCTGATTTTGGAGCTTTGATTTGCAAGTATGTTGATTGGCTATCTTCTAGCTCAATTTTGGATATTGGGTGAAGTACGGAAAGTGAAACTTGGCATTGGGAAACTAAGATCAGATTTGCATGTGTGAATTCTTGAGAAAGATTCGCCAATGGAGAGGGCATGAATGATAATCGTTTTCCTAATGAGTCTAGATTGATTGATAACCATGAACATAGGGGATTGATACATACTAGGCATTTCACTATAACTTGAAGGAGAGTAGTGATACTTTGATTATCGTCCTTTAAACTAAGTTAGCAAGATTGATTGATGTGCAATGTGCTTCAGTGATGTATCATGTAGTGAAGCATATTCCTAAATGTTTATTCTCATTCAAATTAGATCTAAATGTTTTCTTATCAATTCCTAGTTTTGATTTACTTAGGCTATCTAAAGGGGATAAAACCCAATAGATCGACTATGTCCATGTGGCAGACGACCTTGATTTGCTATAACACCGTTGTATGCTCGCGGCCCTATCACATATATAATAAGGGCACGAATTTATATCATGGTCAGAAGAACTACACAAGTCGCACGAAAAGGGGCATAGTAAGATCTAGCATAAAATGCATAAGGATCAAGACATGAATACCTAGAAATATAGCTAGCCTTCTTAAGCTTAAATAAATTCCAAGCAATCGACTCAAGCAAATACCATGCCTTATCAATAGCTTTAGCACCCCAATACTCTAAAAGAGCTCGGGTTTCACCATTCCACTCATCAACAATGTCTAAAATTTTCCGTTTACCTACACAACAACCACTTTGGGGAAGTAAAGTGTTGAAATGCCTAAAATACCTCCAAAATAATTCTCGCTCAAATGGGGGAAAGTGAAAAATTGCCATTGTCTTTTATCTCAATTTTTTTTTCTAATTTTCAATTTTATTTTTTTCTAAAGAAAAATAAAATGCTTAGTCACACATATTGAGAAAAACGCAATATTTGATACTAGTCCATGGCAAGGGCGCCACAAAACGTGATAGAGTCACAAGTGCACGGTGGCGTTGTAGCAAATCAAGGTCGATCCCACAAAGGCTAGGTCAAACTACTGGGTTATATTCTCTCAAGATAGGCTAAGTAAATCCAAATCTGTGAATGAAAATTGAACTAGACTACTCATCTAATCTACTAGATAAATAATCGAGGGATTTAATCAAATCAAGGAATTTTCTAACTCAAGTAATCAAGTGCCTTTTCTTTACATAGATGATTCTATGACCGATAATTGAATGATCAAACCCCCTTTTCAAGGTGGATCTAAATCTAATAAGGTACCATTTCTCAAGGGTTTTTAATTAACCTAAGATCATTAAGGATGCAATAATCAAATTTTAGAGGCTTCTTAAATGGTGAGTCTTTCTCAAGATCCCACGCACTTAAGTTGAATCTTGGTTTTCCGGAATCTAGTTTCACCTTTGAGTACTTCACCAAATGTCTAAAACAAGCAAGAAGTTGATTAAGTTTCTTACTAGCAATTTAGCATCTAAGATTCAATAGAATAAACTCAACAAATCCAAAGCACTTTTTGATCAAAACAAGAATTTATTCAATTACGAGAATTCCACTCAATTCCAAGATTAACAATTTAAAACTTAACATAAAATCAATACTAATCCAAAAGGCATAAAAATCTAAAGAGAAAAGAGAAGAGAAAGGAAAGGAATTGCTCAACTGATGCGTGCTTATATAGATAGATGCAAACCCGACCCGGAATCCTTACAAATCTTCATATTCTACTTGCTCTTTCTCACTCTAAAGATGGAGTCTAATTCCTAACTAGATGGTGGAATGGATATGGGGAGATAGAGCTCACCACGGACCGTGGGCACCAAAATGGTCAGACCGTATTCACCACAGCCACACTTATTCCCTCTTATTTTCCCTGCTGCTTCTTCGTGGATTCTCCTTCACCATGGTTCTGACTACAGTCACTCTGTGTTGTGTGTGTTTAGGCCTGTTTTTCTATCTTCTTTGATCTATAAAACCTCAAAATCTTTATTGTACCATCGTGCTTTGGGTTCACAAGATCAAATTCTACAAACACTTCTCGAACAAGTGAAACCAAACATAATAGTAAAAGTAGGGGCACAAACCATACAATTAAGCATAATAATCCCTAAAATGACTCCCAACCTTCATGAAATCCTGTGCAAATATAACATTTATTAATGCTAGTTTAGTATTTTCCATAACAATCACTTGCTTATGCAAGAGTTTGTGAAAGAAATCCACCATTATTTTAGCCATAATGTCAAGCCCATCAACCTATTCCTAGCCTCATCAGTTGATGAGTATGCAAAAGTAGCTACCTTCCTTTCTCTCAGTTTATCCAAAAGAAAAAAAATGAAGCGTTGTCAATTCTATTTTGCCTTGCTAACATAAGAGCTTGCGATGATGTAATGCTAGTGACATAATGATTTCTCATTTCTTTGTCCTTTTGCTGTAGTTCCCAATTATAGGCGTCATGATTTTGCTCTTTTTGTATAAGTTATGGCTTTATCATATAAATCTGTTCCTATTTATGCAAATCTACTAACCTATCCCAATTTAATCCTTACAAATGGCCTTCCAAGTTCTTTCAAAACTCCATTAGGGAATATATTTTACAACCCATGCTCATCCATTTAAGAGTTTTGGTGGATAATGTCAGGAAACAGTGGGTGTTGACAGCATATATCATAGAATTTAAAAAACGATGCACATTTTAGGCTTTCTGTAAATGTAAGCATCAAAGGTGTATGATCAAAGATTCTTTTAGGCATGCAATCAATTTGCGCATAACCAAAAATATTGTACCATTCTAAATTAGCAAGATCCTTTCCAATTTTTGACAAAATTCTTTGCCCATATTCATTTCTATTGAACTAAGAGTATTTTACACCATAACTCTAAATTTTATTCAGGTCACATTTATCAATGAGCTCCTAAAAATCTACTAATTTAGGATCACTTATAGCATTCCCTAATTATGTCTAAGTGACTCAACAAAGCATTGAAGTCCCTAAGTGTACGCCAAGCTTCCGATATAGTTTGGCTAATTTGCTCTAGGTTTCCCCATAAAGCATATCTAATACATTATTATGTCAAATTAAAAAGTAATCACGAATCTACTCTAAGTTTCTAAGTGAACAACATTATAATGTCTAAGTTTGAACATAGAACATATCACTTCCACCTATAAATGTTTGGGCTTCCAAGCCACCCACACTCCAGCTTTATTAATAAGATGAGCATTATTGAAGTTGCATAGACCCCCAAACAGCTTAAGCTCCACTTGCTAAATATTTCGAGGTCTAACTTTTGTCTCCAGTATGCGCACCAAACCCACTTAATTTTTGTTTAAAAAGGATTTTTACATCCATCTATCTATCAGGTGTATTTAGGCCCCTAATATTCCAACTTAAGATGGTATTCATAAGAATTAAGTTGGTTTACCACTTCAAGCCCTTACATAACTATTTCTACGATATTTCATTCAAAAAAGCTTGAAATGTATTAGTTGCCTACATAACACTGTTTTTCCCTTTGATTTTGAATGCTATATCCTCCTCTTAATCTTCTTGTTACCATTTTAAATTTATATACACATTGTTCTTCTGCCATTCTACATCAATCCTTATTGTACCATAGTATCATTTTGTTGTATAGGTCTCCATTTCCTTTGAGATTTAAGCTCTTTTCTTTAGTCATTATCTTCATGCCAAAACATATGATAGAATCTGTATCTCACTGGTTTCCACTCAATCTTCAGTTTTTATCATTTACTAAATCAACAGAATTAGGAAAAGCCCATCAAACTGACCTCCACTAGTAGCCTAGCATAGCTTGATGTTGAGTTTTCCAATGTTTGCTTGTTAGTTTTGGTAGATATACCACTAAGTCTTCCCACTTTACTTGTGCTTTCATCACTCCAATACTTAATGTCAAGAACTAGAAATTGTATCCATATTGTTAGGGATTTAATCAATGCTACGTCTATCTCTATATGGTCATTCCATGCTTTAACAATGAAAACTACTTTTAGAAAAAAATAAACTACCTTCTGTACCACTGCTTCTTTCTCCTATTGGTTATTGAAACAAACGAAGTATTTTCTTTTCCATAATGAGGCGATCTTGTCTAGATCATATTGGTTTCGAATTCTCCTCCTAAAACCCTTAATTACCTCAATTGGTGGATTTGCTCATAGTGCACAGCATAAGTCTATCGAGATCGAATTTGGTAGTTTCACTCATAACATTAGCCTCTTCCAATTAAGCACATTTGAGTCCATTAATATCATATGCATGAATAAATTTTAAAGAAAAACCGTCTTCAAGATTAATAAGCAATGCATTAGTACTCAATATATTTTGCAATCTCATCTCTCAAGCTTCTTGGTTCTTTTTGTCCTACTTGAAGAGCTACTATTAATTGAATTAGACCACTGCCCAATCCTAAATTCATCGATCCTCTTTTCCTTATTGAAATCATTCTCATTACTATTCTAATAATTCCATTAACCCTATTCCCCTTAAAACAAATTTGTTCTCTGCTTCTTTATTTTCTTGTCAAGCTAGGCTTGTATGTAATTTTGATGTGGGCATCCCTTGCTTACCCATTGCCATGGCTGAGAAGCATTCTCTAAGAGCTCATAGGAGAGACATATTTTATCTAACCATACTAGCTTGCCCCTCACTATTTTGCTATTAGTGCTTTAGTAGTACTATCTCTCTCCATGCTTGCCTTTGTAATAGTATTTCGCGCTTAGCTTAGCGCAATTTTAAAAAGAATAACTTATTTATTTTGGGTAAATGTTGTCAATAATATGTACTAAGGAAAGACTACACCCCTGCACTCCTAGTCCAGCTCATCGTTATTCAGGATAAATAAGCCTGAAGGTTAGAACAGTAATACATATTTCTAAATGTCTAGTTCATCGCAGCCAAAATTGCAAAGATTGTATTATTAAAATCTAAATATTCAAAAAAAATGTTTGCATTTGTTGTATTTTAGAAAACCAATTAATAATGTAATATCTTTCTCAAAAAAAAATCCAAATATTCAAAAAAAATGTTTGCATTTGTTGTTATATTTCTATTATACTATTATGTCTATGAAAAATCAGTAAGATTTCAATGATGGGATGCTTAAGAATAAACCATTTTGTCATGATTGTACTACAACCAAAGGGTAGCTGATAGCCCTGCAAGTGCACGGTAGCATTGTAGCAATCAAGGTCGATCCCACAGAGACTAGGTTGATCTATTAGGCTATAATTTCTTAAGATATGCTAAGCAAATCAAAACTTTAGATTGATAAAAATACAAAGATAAGGAAACAATTATAACTAATTCAAGGAGTTTCAATTTAAGAACTTCTAATTCATTAATTTTAAATCAATTAAGGAGAAAACGCTGAGGAATTCATGTAGTTATGAAACTTGATTGGATCAAAATGATGAACATGTGCTTTTCTCTAATCGGTTAATTTCCAGGAATTGTAATCTCTCCAAAAATTTAGTCTATTCTTTTGAAATTGACCAAATTTGCCTAAATTAAGAGAAAGTCGTTCTTTCGAACTAATTTGTCTTAATCCAAGTTAATTATCTTCGATTACTTTTTATGTCCTCCTAACATGCAAATCTCTTTTTTGAGATGACATTATGTCAAGCTTTATCAAGCGGTCTAACAATCAAATATCACCTTTTAGTTTTTTACTCAGTTGTTTCAAGTGTGCGAGCAAACTTTGACTAAAAATTCACTCACTACATGATAATCACTTGATAGAACGAAATCAAACTAATCATGAAGTAAACACAATTCTTTAGATTAAAACATAATCCGACTATATTTTCATAAACTACTAAATCCCTAGACAGAAATTAAACTACTCACACATGATTAAATTAAACATCTAACTACTCTAAAATGATAAAGCTAAAGAGGAAAGAGAAGAGAAGAGAGAAGAATTTGCTTAGCCAAAATATGTACTTAAATCTTTCGATTGCACAACCCGATCCCGCTTCCTCGCGAATCTTCTTCTTCTACTTGCTCTCCCTCACTCTAATAAAAATCCTAATCTACTTGAAAAGAGGAAAAGGAATGGAATGGGATAGTGGATGTGTTGAAATGAGGATGAGAGCCCCCTTTTATAGCAAAGCTGCTGGAAGCCGAACAACCACGCATATAAATGACATTAAAAACTGCTTGGAAGTAGAAAAGCTGCGAGAAAATAAATAGCCTCATGGGAAACGGACCGTGGCCTTCACCACAGACCAACCGTGGTAAGCTCTAGCTCGAAATTCTTCTATTCTTCTTTCTTTGCACGGGCATGGCAACTAAGGGACATCCATGTGGAGTCAAAATACACTCAACTAGTGTCAAAGCAAGGGTAAAAAGGTCCAGAATCCTGCAAAACACAGAAGACAATCATACTCGAGCGTAAAATGAAAAAAGGAGTATAAATTATCACATAAAGCATATAATTTTCCCTAAAAATGCAGCAAAATGACCTTGAAATGATATACACTTTAAGCACTTATCAAACTCCGCCATGCTTAAACCGTTGCTTGTCTTCAAGCAAACACTATAGAAAAATCGATAAGTAGAAATGCATCTAGGACTTAAAATGGGACAACCTCCTTAAAGTAAGCAAGTCATAGCATATTACAAGCAAGAATGGCAATCAATGACAACCCCAAATATTGCGCAACACATTTCAAAATCAGAAGGAGAAGGTTTTTAAAAAGTAGAAGACCATAAGCTCGATGTCAAACTTGATCACTCCCAAAGAGCCACAATGCATGTCATGCAAGCATATGGAATTGAATAGAGCTAAATAGACTAGTAGAACCTTACTTTTACGAAATGTGAATCACTCCCATTCATGTGTTTAAAATATAGCATAGGTTCACTCAAGACTCATTCCAAAGATGCAATCTACCATATGCTTGATAAGACTTTCAAATTCTCCATCACTAGAATACAATGTGCATAAGACAATCAAGAGGACTTTTTATTGGTTGTAATGTGGGCTAAAAGGGTTAAGCAAAAGGAGTGGATAAATGCATTTGGGATAATGTGAAGCTACTTAGCCAAGTGACTATGGAGCAACCAACAAAGCACCTAGCAACTATGAAGTTCGCCAACACTCCAAACCTTAAAATACAATGAGCATACCCTAATAAATCATGTAGGAAATGAGTTGATAAAGAGAGGAAGTCAAGCTATTTACATATCCAATGCCAATCACACAGTTTTTTTTCTGGTTTTTTTTTTTTTTTGGCTTTCCCCTTTTTTCTTTTTGCTTTTTTTCATGATTTTGTCTTTTTTTTTTCATTTTTTTAACATAATTTTTGTTTCTTCTTTTTTTTGGGGTTTTTTTGGGGAAATGAAGTCAAAATTGCAATTACTGAAAGGTACAGGATCATGAACTATCAAGTCACAACCTAATACATGTACTCAACCCAAATAAGAGGGAACTAAAATAAATGTTCAATGTCATCAATCCCTCAACAAACTAACATAACAAAGCCACTTTAAACTCAATTATCACCAAAACCACCCACTAAACAGATGAAGTGATGCTCCATAGATTTGGGTTAAAAGTTAGAGCAAGGGCTAATATGATGGGATCACAACAAGGATGGATATAAGCTTAAAGGGCCTAGCAAATGGAATAAACATGTAATACAAGGGCGGGCTATTTGGCTATGTGGCTAAAATGACCAAAGAAAGAAATACCTCTATCATATCATCAAATATGGACATGCTAGTGTGGTTCTGAACAAAAGTCTAGGCAAGTTCTAGAGATGCAACATGGAAGAGTCACACACATGAAAGAAACATGAGATAAATATAATGATTAGTCCAAATAAGGCTCAAAATCTCACCAGATATCTACCAAAGTCTCAATTAAGCTTATAAAATGACTCCATGTTCAAACATTACTGCTAAGGAATCCAGGGGATTAAAAGGTTCTCAATTAAGACAAGGGTCAAAATAAGAAATATTCACAAAACCTTGACAAATTTTAGCACCAAAAGGGATTACACATCAAAAGTTACTCAAGCTCACGAAAACTATTTTGTTTAACAAACATATCATTGGAGGTTGTCTCAAACCAATCCTCACGATCTCTATATGCAAATCTAAAATGCAAACCTAAAAATCAACAAAATGCAACATGCTAACAAAAAAAAACCTAAAACTGTATGCTTTAGCAAGAATGCAAACTAATAACTGAAATACAAAACAGAGAAACTACCCTTCCCCCATACTTAGATAAAGCACTGCTGTTCAAAGGAAAGAAAACATAGAAAAGGGGAACAAAAGAAAATAATCTCACCAAGTTAGGTGCAGAGTGCACCTAAGCTAAGCAGCCTTATAATAACTGGGGCACGTGGAGCATCAACCACTCCATCATGATTTCAAGACTTGACTCATGAAAGCAGACACCATTAAAGCACGTAGGAGCTTGTCAAACTTCTCAGCATAGAGTTCTCAAGCATGACAATAAGAAAGCATGAAAATAATCACAGCAAAGAAAGTTAGTGCTCTCTTCAACAAAGCAGAACCAATAGAAAAATCAAAAGAGAAAGCAAAGAAAGTGTTCCACATGATTTTTCTAGGCTTGTCCGCTAGGTACATGCAATATGGGTCAAGGGAGGCATCGCATCCATAAAAGTATCCTAGGGAAAGAAAATTATCATCATTTCTACCAAGCATATTAAACATGTTATCCATAGAGCCCAAATCAACATTAGAATCACAAATCTTAAGATTATCAATAGGCGCATCTACAGAATACTCGGGGGAAAATAGAGGGTTATGAAAGGGGATTAGAGAGAGCAATATTATCAAAACCAAGGTTAGGAGATTCCTCATGCATAAACACATCACGTGACCCCTCCGAAGGAGTCTTATTTAGATCATGCACCTCTTCTAAAATATCTTCAGACTTAAAACATACATAAGAAACATCAAACCTAGCGTCAAACCCAAAAGGCTCACCCACCTCGAGCCCCGTGCACTGAGCTAAAGAAAAGGACGAGTCAGGTAAGGATAGGACAATATCAGTACTGTCCCAGGGTGATACAAAGTCAAGTTACGTATAGCATGCATAATAAAGACATGAATTTATATCATGGTTAGAAGAATTACAGAAATCACACCAAAAAGGTGCATAATAAGATCTAAAATAGAATGCACAAGGATCAGGAAATAAATATCTAGAAACACGACTAGTCTTCTCAAACTCAAATGAATCTCAATCCACTCAAGCAAATACCATGTATCATCAATATTTTTACCATGAAAATCCCAATACTCCAAGAGAGTTCGTGTTCACACCCTCATCAACAATGTCTAAAATTTTCCATTTATCTATGCAATAATCACTTTGAGTAGGAAAAACATTTAAAAGCTTAAAATAGCTCCAAAATGATTGATACTCGAATTGGGGTAAATGGAAAATTGCCATTGTTTTTTTTCCCCTTTTTCTGGTTAATTTTCAAAATTTTTTTTTATAGTTTTTTTTCCAAAGAAAAATAAAATGTTTGGTCAAACCTATAAGGAAAAACCTAATATTCAACGCTAGTCCCCGGTAACGACGCCAAAAACTTAATAGGCCTGTAAGCGCATGGTGGCATTGTAGCAATCAAGGTCAATTCCACAGAGACTAGGTGGATCTACTGGGCTATATTCTCTTAAGATATGCTAAGCGAATCAAAACTTTAGATTGATAAAAATACGAAGATAAGAAAATAATTATAACTAATTCAAGGGGTTTCAATTTAACAACTTCTAATTCACTAATTTTAAATCAATTAAGGAGAAAACGCCTGGGAATTCTTGTAGTTATGAAAGTTGATTAGATCAAAATGATGAACATATGCTTTTCTTTAATTGGTTAATTTCGAGGAATTGCAATCTCTCCAAAATTTAGTCTATTCTTTCCAAATCGACGAAATTTACCTAAACTAACTAATAGTTGTTTTTTGAACTAATTTGTCTTAATCCAAGTTAATTATCTTGGATTACTTTCTATGCCCTCCTAACATGCAAATCTCTCTTTCAAGATAACGTTATGTCAGGTTTTATGAAGAAGTTTAACAATCAAACATCACCTTTTAGTTTTTCACTTACTTTTTTCAAGTGTGCATGCAAACTTTGGCCAAAAATCCACTCACAACATGATAATCATTGATAGAATGAAATCAAACCACTTGTGAAGTAAACAAAATTCTTTCGATTAAAACATAATCCGACTATACTTTCATAAACTACTAAATCCGTAGACAAAAATTAAACTACTCACATATGATTAAATTAAACATCTAACTACTCTAAAATGATAAATCTAAAGAGAGAGGAGAAGAGAAGAGCAAAGAATTTGCTTAGGCAAAATGCATGCTTGAATCTTTCGATTGCAGAGCCTGATCTCACTTCCTCGCGAATCTTCTTCTTCTACTTGCTTTCCCTCACTCTAATCTAAAATCCTAATCTACTTGAAGAGAGGAAAAGGAATGGAATGGGATGGTGGATGTGTTGAAATGAGGATGAGAGCCCCATTTTATAGCAAAGCTACTGGAAGCCGAACAGCCACGTGTATAAATGACATTAAAAATTGCTTGGAAGTTGAAAAGCCACGAGAAAATAAACAGCCTTGCGGGAAAGAGGTGCACCCTTCCGACCTTGGTCAGCTCTGGCCCAGCATTCTTCTATTCTTCTTTCTTCCCACGAGCATGGCATCTTAGGGACATCCATATGGAGTCAAAATACACTCAACTAGGGTCAAAGCAATGGTCAAAATGTCCAGAATCCTGCAAAATACAGAAAAGAATCATACCCGAGCGTAAAATGAGAAAAGGAGTGTAAATTATCACATAAAGTATATAATGTTCCCTAAAAATGCAGCAAAATAACCCTGAAATGAGATAAACTTTAAGCAGTTGTCAGTAGCTTATGAATTTCATTACCATGTTGTGGATACAGGTTATTAATCCACCCGTAAGAGGTGCTACCTTGAGTCACATAAAGTGTTGAAATCCCATAAGGACATATCAGTAATTTCCATCTAAAGAGCCTAAGATCTTTGATGTGTGCTTTATCTTAAAACATTCAGTTTTGACCAAAATCCCCCAAATAGATACGTAATTTGATAAAAAATTCAATCAAATTTTATCAAATATTTCACTCGCACAGCCTAGGGTTTTCCCCATTGACGAACTCTATTTTTGAATCATTTTTTTGGTCATTTTTACTGACAATTACTATTCTATTTTGTTTTCCTTGTCATTTTGACCAAAATCTCTATAAAATCTAACCCAGTTTCACTTGATTTTTAACTGGAACGTGCGAATTTGTCGCTGGTAAACGCTAGGATTTTGGGTTAAATTTACAATTCAATTTTGACCATTGTCACTGCTTTCTCTTGCAATTGGCCTGTGAATTATGTTGCCCATAACCTTTGAGAAAATCCCTCTATCCATGCTGTGTTTTTTTCCCAAATTTGGCCACTTCTTGGTAAATTATTTCTCACAGTTGCGAGGATTTGGGTCGTGGATTTGAACATGACTTTTGACATAATTTGATCCATTTTCTTTCACATTTGGCTTACTATATGTATTAGAGAAGGGATTTCAAACCAAAACCCTCTGTGAATGTGAGGATTGATAAGTTTTTCGTCAAAAATTCTGCGAAAACTTGTTGGCAAATTTGGAAAAACTTGCGCATTTTGTTCAGGTATCAGAAGTCAATTGCTAGGTAATTATTCAGTAAATTTTCTGCAATTAAGAGTCCAAATCAATCCTAAAAATACTTTAGGACTAATCTAAGTGGTTGAATTTAGACCTGTGAAATAGACCCGACCCAAAAACCTAACTTGAACAGACTCGAAAGTTTTGGGTTTTGAACACCATTTCTCGACTCGAACCAGAAATGTATCAAACCTGGAAAAATCACTAACCATAAATTAGCAGGCCAAACCTGAACCTAAACCTGAACCCGCCTGCTTGTCCCGAATATTATATCCTTTTTATTTTTTTTAGTTTATCTCTCGTAAGAATAATGGTTATTCATTATAAGGAATTGTTCAAAGATACGTATGTGATTATTGCATCCTTTCGTAAATTTAAAAATGATATCCTCTCGCGCAAGTGTTGTAGTTCAGAAAGGATACCATTCGTACAGAGACCAAATGTAGTATATTGAGTTTTATCCTATAAAAGTATTAAGCAAGCAAATTTCAATTGGGTATTTGAATAATGCTATAATCTAATTGAAAATTCAATCAATTTAAGACATCTAGGGATTTGTTTTGCCTAGTAAAGATATGGATCAATGGAATATAACATCCACTTCATCTACATGGGGAGATTGTAAGGGTGCAATCATATTTAGAATTCAACCTTTTCTTTCGAAATAAACCGAATTACCTAAACTGACCAATTGTTTTTCCTTCCAAATGTCCTCGTTTAGTCTAAGTTATGGATTTTTGATGGCTCAAATTCCCCTTAACAAGCAAATCTTTCATAAGTATTGCTAAGTTAAGCCCTATCTTGTAGGTCAAACAGGAAGTTTCACCTTCCAATCCTTCACTTAACTATTTAGAATTAGCAAGTAAATTTGGCCAAAATTCACTCGCAACAATCTCACACTCAAGATAGAATTAAACTAATTCCAATGAAGAACAAGCACAACTAAATAAAAATTATAGATTCCAACATTAATACTTAGCTAACAATCCCTCGATTGAGAAAACTACTACGCATATTTAAAAGAACAACAACTAAACCAAGTTTGAGAGAAGAAAACTTAGCACGATTAGAGATGCTTCAAGGGTTTCCCAACTTTGTAAGGGCTCTAAAACAGCGAGCACTTCTTTACAACTTTCACTCTTAAACACAAAACTATCTAAGTAATCTAAAACTAAACTAAGAAATGAAAACTAATGGAAGAGATTAGAGAATAGGAGTTCTCTTTTGCTATATATCTCCTCAATCTGCTGCGAAATGGCTTTAATTGAAGAAGAACTCGATCAATCTCATCCGCACGATAAACGAAAATGAAGAGACTTGCAGTTATGGACTCACAATAGACCGTTTGTAGTGAGCTCTATCTCGACATTCTTCTATTCTTTCTTCCTTCCACGGGCATAGTAACTTGGGGATGTCTGTGGGGGGTCAAGCTACACTCATTTAGAGGTCAAATCTTAGGTAAAATGGTCTAAAAACTTACAAAACACAGAAAAGAACCATACCCGAGCGTAAAACAGAAAAAGAAGTACATAATATAGTATAAAAAACATAATTCTCCCTAAAATGGCACAAAATGGCCTCAAAATAGGGTACACTTTGAGGACTTATCAAACTCCCTTATGCTTAAACGGTTGCTTGTCCCCACGCAACTATGAAACTACAACTAAAAACGAATGAACTCCTCAGGTAGACATCAGTAGCAACACCAATAGCCAAATCCACCAAAGAAGTTTGGGCCAAAAGTTATTAAAAACTTTTACAAATAGACAAGAAAAGGAAAATTTTGGAATAAAAGTAAGAACCATCACATCAAATATTAAATCAATCATTCAAATTAACTTGAACAATTATATTGGCGTATTACAATAAGTAGCGCTAGAAGAATTTATAGAACCTCTCTTTAGGGATGAGGCATATTTAAATTATTCTCCCTGGCAAACAAACCATAAGCTGACAAGCATTAGGCCACACGAATATAGGGGTTTCGAATAACCGTACCTTTGGAATTACTAGTGCCATACCGATGATCCCCGAAAATTTCATCTAAAAAGCACTCGGATTTAATTCCTTAGAGACATGGCAGTATAGTAAATCCATACTTGATGGAAAACCAAATACACTGTTAAAGGCACTTAAATTAAGTTTGTAGAACTCCCTATTAAGATGGAATGAAATGTAGCCCTCTTGACATCGAGGGCTACTCGTGACCTTAACATGCAATGTGCTTAAAAAGTCAAGGGTTAGGTCTCGATAAGTGTGGTCCATAGTTTCTAAAAATTATTCCATTTCGCCCCAAGCAAACAACCAACGAATATCATCTAATAATCCCAAACGATTCAACACATCCTCATCATAATATCGAGTAGCTACTACTAGCTCACTATTCAAAGCCTTATATCTAGTAATATACTCAGGATTAGTTAAACCAAGGGGGTGTGGAATATTATCTCGATTTGTCATGGTGATGCATGTTCAGGAGCCTTAGGTTGCTCTTTGTAGGGCTTGACTTGAAGTCCTAGCTTCTTGCGTGGCTTTATTCTTCTTCTTTAGTGCCATAGTGGTGTAATGTGGATGGGTAAAAAGCTTGAAAAAATCAAACTAATAGAAAAAGAACATAAAAATGCTAGAAAATGAAAAATTGGGAAAAAGGAAGTAAGTGATGAAGACATATGGAAGAAAAATAAAAGTTGGAAGAGTAAAAAATGGAATATGGAGTTTTAAAAGTTGTGGCTATAGAGTTGGGAGAAATGGGGGAGAAAGAAGGCTTGGAAATGAAAAATAAAAGGAGATTTGGGGTTCAAGTGAAGAAAGTAAGTGAAAAGGGAAGAAATTTGATAGATTTTGGTGAAGAATTGAAGGTTTGAAGTAAAGTGGCTATGGAGGTTTTAGAGAGAGAAAGGAGTGTTTAGAGAGAGAGAGGTCGAGTTTTGAGGAGGAAGATGAATAAGTTTGCAGTAAAAGGGCCTTGAAAACCCTTCATCGGGGACCCCGGGCTCACCACGAACCATGGTAGTGGCACAGGTCGTCTATGTTCGGCTTTAGTCCCGGTCTTTTTCCTTCTTTTTTTATTTTTATTGCCCTTTTTTTGTTTTATAGATTTTCTAGTGGAGGTTCTAAATAGCAAAAGCAAAAAATACAATAAGAAAACATAAAAAGGGAAAAGAAAAACAAAAACTTGGGTTGCCTCCCAAGAAGCGCTTGTTTAAGGTTAGGAGCTTGACCTTTCTTCTACTCTGCTTCAGGTTCAATGGAAGTATTGAAATCTCCCATAACATATGCTTCGCTTTTATCATGAACAACAAAATTGAAGTTGTTCAGCTGAAGGTGCCACCTCAAATACTCTAGTTGGAGATCCTTCTTCATCATCAGATTATGCCAAAGCGCACTATCAGCATACAAAGCAAATTGATATCGGGCTCCACCAAACAGGCCACTATCGTTATACTCAATCCCAAGATGAAAATCCAAATGAACTTCTTCCATAGCAGGTAAAGAAAGAACTAATTAAGCGAACCCGCAATAGTCACTCACTAAAGACTCATTAAAAACATAGGTCTTAACTTCGGGTATGCTGGGTAGCACAGGAGCAGCAAACTCCACCTTAACTGATAGGGGGCTACTTCTATAACCGCAAGCCCATAGGTATTGTAGTATAGTAAAGATACCGTTCCCAAGAGGACCAATTATAATTTATTGATTTTTATCATTTAAAAGTTCTAAGCGAGCAATTTCAATTAAGAGTTGAATGACACTATGACCTATTTGAAGAATTCAATCAATTAAAAACATCTAGGGAATTGTTGTACCTTGTAAAGATGTGGATCAATGTAATACATCACATACTTGAACTATTATGGGGGATTGAAAGGGGTGCAATCATATATAGAATTCAATCTTCTTTCAAAACAAACTGAATTGCTTAAACTAATAAGCCATTCTTTCAAATGCCCTTGTTTCGCCTAAGTTAAAGATCTTTGATCACTAAAAGTCCTCTTAACAAGCGAATCTCTTTCAAGTATTGCCAATCAAGTCCTATCTCGTCAATAAATAGCAAGTTTTACCTTTCAGTCCTTCACTTAACTATTTATAATTAGCGAATGAATTTAGCAAAAATTCAATCACAACAATTACACACACAAGATAGAATTCAACCAATCCCAATCAAGAACAAGAACAACTAAATAAAGATGAAAGGTTGCAACATCAATACCTAGTAACAATTCCTAGATTGAGAAAACTACTTGCACATATTCAAATTAACAAAACCAAACTGAGTTTTAAGAGAAGAAAACCTAGTGCAATTGGAGATCTTTCAAGGGTTTCCCAACTTCGCAAGGGCTCCAAAACAGCATGCACTTCTCCAACATTCACACTCAAAACTACCAAAAATCTAAGCTAAACTTAGAAAAATGGAAAACGAATGAAAAACTAGAGAGAATAGTTCTCTTCTTTGGCGTGTTCTGTGCCTTTTGTTGTGAAAATGGCCTTGTTTATAGAGAAATACAATCAACCTCATCCACACAATGATGGAAAATGAACAAGCTAGTAGTTTTGCCTACACCATGGACCGTGGCCTTCACCATGGACAGTCCGTGGAGTGCTCTGTCTCGATGATTTTCTATTCTTTCTTCCTTTGATGGGCATGGTGACTTGGGGGTGTCCGTGGGGAGTCAAATTACACTCGATTATGGCCAACTTTGGGGTGAAATGGTATAAAAGCCTGAAAAACACAGAAAAGAACCATACCTGAGCATAAAACAAAAAAAGGAGTATAAATTATAACATAAAGTGCACATTTCTTTCTAAAAATGGCACAAAATAACCTCAAAATAGTGTGCACTTTAAGCACTTATTAAATTCCCCCATGCTTCTTAAACCATTGCTTGTCCCTAAGTAACAATGAAACTGAGGCTAAAGATATGAATAACCTCCTTAGGATGACATCAGTAGTAGCATCAATAACCAAATCAACTTAAGAAGTTTAGCCCAAAAGTTATGAAAAATTTACAAACAGATAGGAGAAGGAAATTTTCAAAAAAGATAAGAACTATCACATCAAAACATAAAATCAATTACTTAGATAAACCTGAATAATCATATTGGCATATTACAATAAGTAGAGCCTAGAAGAACCAATAGAATCTTATTTTAGGGATGAGTTACTCATCACTCATGTGTTTAAAATAAAATGCGATTCTCTCAAATCTCATTCCGTAGAATCAAATCAACCATAAGCTTGATAAGACTCTCTAATTCGCCACCACTATAATGCAAAACACACAAGGTAATCATGGGGACTTTTAAGAGTTATAACAGGGAAAATGAGTAAACGTAAGGAGGGAACAAATATTTTGGGTTTTATGGAACTAGAAACCAAAGACTAAGAGCATAAGCCATCATCTGTCAACTAAAACCTACTCCTTAAAATATTAACAACATTCCTAGGTGATGACATAAGAAAAGGTGCCTAATATAAAACCAATGTCAAATCCTCTTATTACATCATTTTTCTTCTGTCTTTTTCCCCCCTTTCTTTTTGTTTTTGTTGTTCAACATATACACATTTTTTTTCTACACACCTTGGTGCGCTTTGTTTTCTTTTCTTTTTTTCTTTTGTCCTTTTCTTTTTCTTACGAGGAGGATAATGGCATTTTCAACACTTTGCTTGCAACTCATGAAACATAACCTAATTGACTTTGAAGAGAAAAATAAATCATGAATCCCTGATCATATCCAACCAAACCACAATAAGGTTATTATCCACAAGCTAGTCCTAATCAACTATAAAAACTCTATAGTCTTAGCTAAAAAGGGTAAGACATATGTGTTTGGCCAAAGACAATAATATGGGTTCTCATAAAAAAACACGGTAAAGGCTCAAAGGGATAGCAAGGGATAAATTATTCACATAGAGGTGGCTATTTGGTCAATGTAGCTTCTAAAGTCAAAGAATGCCTCAATCATGTTGCCTATATATGCATGCTAAATGTGGTCTTCAACAAGAGTTAAAGTAAGTGCTAGAGACTTGAAATTTAGAAAGAGTCACACACGAGAAGAAATATGAGACTGAGTTGATGTATTAGTCTATTTAGGCTCAAAATCTCACAAGACAAGGCTCATCTAGCACTTGAAATTTCATATGCTAAATACTCATGCCAAGAATCATTAGGCATTCAACTCATATCTAATGTGAAGGTCAAATCATTAAGCATAGTTTGAAAACTCTGAAATAAATATTTTATTCACAAATGCGCTTAACAAAAGAGGTCAAAATAGGCAAAAGCAAACGACTTAGTCTAAAGACTCATCAGCAGAGAATTTATAGGCCCTTTTTCTTTTTTTTTTTTGATTTTTTATATTTTTTTGTTTTTGTTTTTGCTTTTTTGCAACTAAAACTAAAAGGTGTAAAAAAAAACCTAAAAAAAAGAAAGAAAACTAAAAAACTAAATGATCAGCCTAAAAAAATGCGAACTAAATCTATAAACACAAATTATCACACATCCGCAACACATATATATACAACTAAAATGACTCCTCTATGCTTGGGCAATGCACTATCTTTAATGCAAGCATAAGACTCTACAAAGGAGGAGGAGGGGGTGGAGGAGAAGAAGGAGGGTGGGGTTGAGAAATGTGTCAATCTCGTCAAGTCTCTAAGCAGGCCCTAAAGTCTTGAAAATGTAGGTTCTAGGAGGCAATAATCCCACGGAGCTCATCATGGCGCTCTTGAACAAAGCCCTAGAGTGAGGCATGCTCAGTTTCTATATAAGCTCATAGAGAAGCTTGCTCTTCTTGAATTGACCTAAGGGTAGCATGCAAGTTAGGATAGTGATGAGAGTACGGTTGGGAGGAATTAGAAGCCCGAGAATGATGAGGTGGGGCAGGTCATACTAACTCTTCATCACCAGGCAAAAAGTAGAGATTGGCCTCATTTAGGAGAGAGGTGCAATCAACATTTGGCAAAAGCATAAGCCGGTTCCCAAGATAAATCTTGCAAATATGCCCACTATCAACTTTACAAAATCTCATTTGTTCAAAAGCGGCCAAGTTCAACTGCTTCGAACCAGCGACTCTATCATCAGGGTTCGGCTCAACTCTAACCAACCTAACAATGGGGGTAATAAGGCCCCTAATGACAAACCTATGTGCAGATCTAATAGTTACACTATATAACTGATTGACCAAGAATGACCCGGGGTCAATTTGGCAACTTTCAAGCATGCTACACAAAAAATATAATTCAGATAGACGAGGCACATTGATACTATCCTCTCAACCAAACAAATCACAAGCTAGTAAACGTTGGGCCACATGAATATAGGGGTTTTGAATAACCGTGCCTTTTGAATTACTAGTGTCATACCGATAATCTCCAGAAAGTTTGTGCCAAAAAGCATTTGAATTATATTCCTTTAGGACATGTCGGTATGGAAGGTCCATACTTGGCGAAAAACCAAATATACTATTGAAGACACTCAAATTAAGCTCATAAAACTCCCTATTAAGATAAAGGCGATGTAGTCTTGTTGACACCGAGGGCCACTCGTGACCTCAACATGCAATGTGCTTAACAATTCAAGTGTGAGATCTCGATAGGTGTGATCCCTAGTTTCTAAAAATTAGCTCATCCCACGCCGAGCAAACAACCAATGGATATCATCTAACAATCCTAAATGATTCAACACATCTTCATTGTAATATCGAGTCGCTACATAAGTTTACCACTCAAAGCATTATATATAGTAATGTGTTTGAGATTAGTTAAACTGAGAGGGTGTGGCATGTTACCTCGATTTCTTACGGCAGTTGATGTGTGAGAGCTTCGAAGAGCTTGTTGTGGGGCTTGATTTGAAGTCTCAGCTTCTTGTGTGGTTCTTTTCTTCTTCTTTAGTGCCATAATGGTGTGATGTGCATGGGAAAAACTTGAAAAACTAAACTAAATAGAAATTAAGATGACAAATGCTAAAAATGTAAAATTTAAGAAAAAGGAAGTAAACGGTGAAGAAATATGGAAGGAAAATGGAATATGGAAGAATAAAAGTGAAAAATGGACTTGTGAAAGTGGTGGGTATAAAGATGGAAAGAATAGAAGAGAAAGCAGGCTTGAAAGTGAAAAATAAAGGGAGATATGGGGTTTAGGTGAAGAAAGGAAGTACAAAGAGAAGAAATTTGGTGAATTTTGGTGAAACATTGAAGGCTTAAGGTGAAGTGGTTATGGAGGTTTTAAAGAGAGAATATAGGGTTTAGAGAGAGAGTGTGTCGAGTTTGAGGAAGACGATAAAAAGAATTGGGTCAAAGAGGGCTTTGAAAACCCTTGACCGCAGATGCGGGCTCGCCACGGGCCATTGTGGTGGCCACGGACGGTCCGTGGTCAGCTTTGGTCCTGACACTTTTGTGTTTTTTCTCTCTTTTTTTGCCTTTCCTTTTTCTTTAGAGCCTTCACGGACCATTGTGGGTTTGTGGGGGCTCTAAAAACCTCTTATTTTTTTCTCTTTTTTTTAATTTTTTAGTAAAGGTTCTAAAGTCCAAAAACAAAATACAATAAAAGGGTACAAATAAAAGGAAAAAAGTAAAACAAACACTTAAGTTGTCTCCCAAGAAGCGCTCGTTTAAGGTTGGGAGCTTGAACTTTCTTCTATTCCATTTTTGGTTCAATGAAAATGTGGGCATCGTTTTTGTTACGAGCCATGAAATCAAAATTTTTTAACTGAAGGTACCACCTCAGAAACTTAGATTGGATGTCCTTCTTCATCATCAAATGACGCCATAGCGAATCATCAGCATACAAGAGAAATCGATAACGTGATCAATCACATGGACCACTATCATCATGTTTAATCCTAAGATCAAAATCTAAATCGACTCTTTCCATAGGAGATAAAGAAAGAGTTACTTGGGCGAACCTATTATAATCACTCGTGGAAGATTCATTAGAAGCGTAGGCCCCCATTTCGGGTATAGTAGGTGGAGTAGGAGTAGCAAACTCCATCTTAACATAACCTTGGTCGGGATCCTCAGTAGAAATCCCATTAAACTCAGAAGGGTCAAGGAAAATCCAGGCATCCTCCATTTCAGTTTCAGTAGAAAGGGGAAGTACATAAGATAGGGAAGGACTAGGGGAAATAACTTTTTCATCCATAAAACAAAACATAGCATAACACCCCCTACTTCAAATGTTAGCCGCCCCCTTTTTACATTAACAATGTAGCCTGAAGTAGCCAAGAAAGGCCTACCAAGAATAATTCGGGCATCATCAGTCTCAATCATGTCCGCAGTGATAAAATCTTCTAACACCCTCAAATCTCGTATTTTTACCGGCACATCCTCCAGTGTACCCAAAGGTTGAGTTCAGAACCATCTGCTAATCTGAGTGAAAATGCTGCAGGTCGTAATGGTCTTAAATGAAGCTTATGAAACATTGAGTAAGCTATCAAATTGACACTTGCACGAAGGTCACATAGGGCTATTTCATTTTTCATTTTTCCTACGACACAGGGGATAGAAAATCCACCTGGGTCAGGAAGTTTGGGTGGAAAGACTGTGGGAATCTTAAAGCTATCATCTTCTATAAAAGTTATGGGCTTGCTACCATCATTTCTCTCCTTATGCTCAGTCATGATCACTTCTCTACCCTCCTTAATGGTATGTCCTTAGGATCCCTTACCCCTTCTTTTAAGCATGTCTTAATTATAATGCTCATGGGGATTAGGTTTGGGTTTACCAGGCAGTCTACTTGGAGGTGCAGATGAAGACATAGCTTGTTGAGCTATTTGGGCTTCCAACATCTTGTTGTGAGTAGTAAGCACATCAGGCTTAGAGGCCAATTGCTTAATGTACTCATCTTGCTTTTGTTGAGCTAAAAGTATATTGTTCATCATAGACTCTAAGTTGGATTTTTGAGGTACTTGTTTAGGATAGGATGGTCTTTGAAATCTAGGGAGTGGTCTAAAATTTGTGTGGGGCATTAGACTTATAAAAGAAATTAGGGTGATTTCTCCAACTTGGATTATACGTGCTACAAAAGGGGCCATTTGTTGGTCTAGGGTGGTAATTGTTCATATAATTATCCTAATCACTTATATCTTGGGCAAAAGACTACCCACTTGTCAATGCGCAGTCAAATGACCAGCTGATCCACATGTATCACATGATGGGAAAGGGGTACTAACATCATTAACATTCAAGCGTTCCAACTTTTGAGACATAGCATCAACTTCAGAAGAAAGCATAGAAATAGCATCTAATTACAGCTTACCTCCAACCTGCTTGGGTTGGGCTCTCTCAGACGATCGTTGGAAATTATTAAGCACCATCTCTTCCATTATATTGTATGCTTCATCTTCATTTTTATTCAGAGGGGTACCTCCTGCTGCCGCATCAATAGTAGACCTCGATGATTGGGTGACTCCATTATAAACTGTTTGCATAATCATTTATCTTTAAAGATATGGTGATGGCATAATCGTAAAAGATCCTTGAATTGCTCCTAAACTTCATAAAGAGTCTCATCTTCCTTTTGAAAGAAAGTAGTAATTTGATTCCGCAGGCTTGCCATCTTACTTGGAGGAAAGAACATGGAAGGAAAGACTTTTGTAAGTTCATTCCATGTCATTATCCATCTTGGAGGCAACGAGTGAAGCCACGCCCTCACCTTATCCCTAAGTGAAATGGGAAAAAGGCACGAAAGGATGGCATCGGTAGAAACTCCGTTGAGATTTAGCGTACACACCTCTAAAAAGACCGAGAGGTGCAAGTTTGGATCTTCTGACGGGGTGGCTTCAAACTGAGATTGTTGTACCATGGATATAAGGCTGGTTTGAGCTCAAAAGTGTTCACTTCTATGTTTGGCCAAGCAATGCTTGAGGAAATGTCTTGGACTCTTGGATAACAAAACTGCGAAGTGTCCTTCTTTGGTCACCTCCTATTCCTACCATTGGTGGAGAAACTGTTTGAGCCTTGAGTCTTTCCTCTTCTATCCTTAATTTCTTCCTTCTAGACCGAAAAGTCTTTTAATTTCTAGATCGAATTCAAATGGGAAGGGACTTTGCATCTAAAGGAGAAATCTACAAAATAGGTAACAGAACTACCCACGCAAATCAATAATATAAAGAAAATAATAATAAAATGCTTAGTCAATTTCTAAGTGCTAACTCAATATCCATAAATTTGGTCCTTGGCAATGGCGCCAAAAACTTGATATGGGCTACTGCTAGGACTACAAGTGCACGGTTGTTATGGTGTAGTAAAGATATCATTCCCACGAGGACCAATTACAATCTATTAAGTTTTATTCTTTAAAAGTACTAAGCAAGCAATTTCAATTAAAACTTGAATGACACTATAACCTATTTGAAAAATTCATTCAATTAAAAACATCTAGGGAATTATTTCACCTTGTAAAGATATGGATCAATGTAATATATCACATACTTGAATTATTATGGGGGATTAAAAGGGATGAAATCGTATATAGAATTCAATCTTCATTCGAAACAAACTGAATTGCTTAAACTAACAAGCCATTCTTTCAAATGCCCTTGCTTTGCCTAAGTTAAAGATCTTTGATCTCTAAAAGTCCTCTTAACAAGCAATCTCTTTCAAGTATTGCTAAATCAAGTCCTATCTCGTCATCAAATAACGAATTTTACCTTTCAGTCCTTTACTTAACTGTTTGTAATTAGCGAATGAATTTAGCAAAAATTCAATCACAACAATTACACACAAGATAGAATTCAACCAATCCCAATCAAGAATAAGAACAACTAAATAAAGATGAAAGATTCTAATATCAATACTTGGCTAACAATCCCTAGATTGAGAAAACTATTCGCACATATTCAAATCAACAAAACTAAACAGAGTTTTAAGAGAAGAAAACCTAGTGCAGAGATCCTTCAAGGGTTTCCCAACTTCACAAGGGCTCTAAAATAGCATGCACATCTTCAACACTCACACTTAAAACTACTAAAAATCTAAACTAAACTTAGATAAAAAGGAAAAGGAATGAAAAACTAGAGAGAATAATTCTCTTCTTTGCTGCGCTATGTGCTTTCTGCTGCAAAAATAGCCTTATTTATAGAGAAACACAATCAACCTAAGGCACACGATAAAGGAAAACAAAAAGGCTGACAGTTATACCTACACTATGGACTGTGGCCTTCACCACGGATAGTCCGTAGAGGGCTCTGTCTCGATGATCTTCTATTCTTTCTTCCTTCAATGGGCATGGTGATTTGAGGATGTCCGTGGGGAGTCAAATTACACTCAATTATGGTCAACTTTGGGGTAAAATGGTCTAAAAACCTACAAAACATATAAAAGAACCTACTCGAGCGTAAAACCAAAAAGAGAGCATAAATTATAACATAAAGCGCTTATTTCTACCTAAAAATGGCACAAAATAATCTTAAAAGTGTGTGCACTTTAAGCACTTATCACCTGGTTGGGATCCTCAGTTGAAACCTAATCAAAATCAGAGGGGTCACGACAACCCCAATCATAATCCATCTCAATTTCAGGAGAAAGGGGAGTTGTATTAGAAAGGAAAGAATTGGGAAAAATAATTTTATCTTCTATAAAACAAAATGTTGCATAACACACACACTTCAAATATTATCCGCCCCTGTTTTACATCCGTCGCGTAGCTTGAAGTACCCAAAAAGGGTCTCCCAAGAATAATCTGGGCACCATCAGTCTCAGTGATATTAGCAATGATAAAATCTTCAAGCACTCATAAATCTCCTATTTTTACAGGCACATGCTCCAACAGACCCAAAGGTCATTTTTCGGAACCATCCACTAATTAGAGTGAAAAAGTTGTTGGTTGCAATGGTCCTAAATGAAGTTTATGGAGTATAGAGTAGGGCATCAAACTGACGCTTGCGCCAAGGTCATATAGGGCTCTATTAATCTTCACTTTTCTTACTACACAGGGGATAGAAAAGTTGCTTTGGTCAGGAAGCTTACGGGGAAAAAGACTTTGGAGAACTCAAAACTGCCTTTTTCTCTAGAAGTTATGGGCTCACCCTCATCAATTTTCTCCTTACTCTCACCCATGCTCACCTCTCTACCCTCCTAAAGTCTTATGTCCTTAGAATCATCTACCCCTTCTTTCAAGGTAACAAAGTTACACTTTTCACAGGGGTTATAGTGGAGTTTACTAAGAAGCCTACCCAAGGGTGTAGATGAAGAGGTAGCTTGTTGAGCAATTTGAGGTTCCAACATCTTATTGTGAGTAAAAAGCACATCAATCTTAGAGGCCAATTGCTTAATGTACTTATCTTGCTTTTGTTACACCAAAACCATATTCACCATCATAGTCTCTAAGTTGAATTTTTAAGGTGCTTGTTGAGGATAGGATGGTCTTTGAAGTCCAAGGGTGGTCTAAAATACATTTGAGGCATGAGTGGGGCATTAGATCTAAAGAAGAAATTAAGGTGATTCATCCAACCAGGATTATAAGTTCTAGGGAAAGGATCATTTATTGGTATAGGGTTATAGTTGTACACGTGTTGACCTGGTCACTTGCATCTTGGGTAAAAGGACTACCCACTTGCCAATGCATAGTCAAATGACAAACTAGCCCACATATATTACATGATAGGGGAAGGGGTACTTGAACTAACGGAATTAACATTCAAGTGCCCTAATTTTTAAAACATAGCATCAACTTTAGAAGAAAGCATAGAAATAATATCTAATTCCAGTTTGCCTCCAACCCGCATCGGTTGGGTTATGTCAGATGACCATTCAAAATTCTTAAAAGCCATCTCTTCTATAAGGTTGTATGCTTCATCTTTAGCTTTGTTCATAAGAGTACCTCCTGCTATCACATCAATAGTAGATCTTAATGGCTAAGTGACTCCATTGTAAAATGTCTGCACGATCATCCACCATTGAAGACCGTAGTAAGGGCATAATCATAAAAGGTCATTGAATCGCTCTCAAGCTTCATAGAGCATCTCATCTTCCTTTTGAGAGAAGGTAGTAATTTGATTCCGTGGGCTTGCCGTCTTACTCGGAGGAAAGAACTTGGCAAGCACAATTTTTGTAAGCTCGTCCCATGTAGTGATGCATCCTGGAGGCAACAAGTGAAGCCACGCCCCTACCTTATCTCTAAGTGAAAAAGGAAATAGGCACAAGCAAATGGCATCGGTAGAAACTCGATTGAGCTTTAACGTGTTGCACACCTCTAAAACGATGGAGAGGTGTAAGTTTGAATCTTCTAACGGGGTGCCTTTGAACTGTGATTACTGCACCATTGATATAAGGGCTGGTTTGAGCTCTAAATTGTTCACTTCTATGGTTAGCCGAGCGATGATGGAGGAAATGCCTTGGACTCACAGGGTAATAAAATCTCAAAGTGTCCTTCTTTGGTCAGCTCCTATTCCTACCATCAACGAAGAAAGTACTTGAGCCTTTAAGCTTTGCCGTTCTACCCTTAATTCCTTGCTCCTTGAGCAAAAAGTCTTTTTAATTTTCGGATTGAATTCAAACGGAAAGGAACTTCACTTATAAAGGAGAGATCCTACAAAATTACCAACAAAACTACCAAAACAACTAAAAAATATAAAGAAAAAGAAAGAATGACTAAAGTGCTTAGTCAATTTCTAAAGGCCAACTCAATATCTAGAAATTTGGTCCCCGATAATGGCACTAAAAACTTGGCCTTGCCCATAATGACACAGGTGCTGTAGTTTAGAAAAGATATCATTTCCATAGAGATCAAATGTACTCTATTGAGTTTTGTCCTATAAAAGTGCTAAGCAAGCAAATTTCAATTGGGTGTATTAATAACACTATAGTCTTATTGGAAAATTCAATTAATTTAAGACATCTAGGGATTTGTTTTGCCTAGTAAAGATGTGGATCAATGGAATATAACATGTACTTGGTCCATATTGGGAGATTGAAATGAGTACAATTGTGTTTAGAATTCAATCTTTTCTTTTGAAATAAACTGAATTGCATAAACTAACCAATTGGTATTCTTTCAAATGTCCTTTTTTAGTCTAAATTATGGATTTTTAATGGCTGTTGTTCCTCTTGACAAACAAATCTTTCTCAAGTATTGCTAAGTTAAGTTCTTTCTTGTCGGTCAAATAGCAAGTTTCACCTTTCGGTCCTTCACTTAACTATTTAGAATTAGTAAGTAAATTTGTCCAAAATTCACTCATAACAATCTCACACAAGATAGAATTCAACCAACTCCAATCGAGAACACGCACAACTAAATATAAATTATAGATTCTAACATTAATACTTGGCTAACAACCCCTAGATTGAGAAAACTACTTACACATATTTGAAATAACAGCAACTAAATAAGGTTCGAGAGAAGAAAATTTAGCACAATTGGAGATCCTTCAGGGTTCCCCAACTTTACAAGAGCTCCAAAACAGCAAGCACTTCTTCATGACTTTCACTCTTAAACTCAAAACTAACTAAGAAATCTAAAACTAAACTAAGAAAATGGAAAAGAATGGAAGAGATTAGAGAATGGGAGTTCTATTTCCTCAATCTGTTACGAAGTGGCTCTATTTAAAGAACAACTTGATCAACCTTAGGCACATGATGAAGGAAAACGAAGACACTTGCAGTTATTGACTCACCACGGACCGTCCATGGTAAACTCTGTCTCGATATTCTTTTGTTTGTTCTTTCTTCCACGGGTATAGTGACTTGGAGGCGTCTGTGGAGGGTTAAGCTACGCTCATTTAGGGGTTAAATCTAGGGTAAAATGGTCCAAAAACTATAAAACTCAAAAAAGAACCATACCTAGAAGAGAAACAGGATTGCGTAATATAGCAAAACAAATATAATTCTCCCTAAAAATGGTACAAAATAACCTCAAAATAAAGTACACTTTAATGACTTATCACCCACTAATAAGGTGTACCTAATTATGTATTTGTAAGTTAGATATTAAAAATATCGAATTATTAAGTGGGTTATTCATGGACCGAACTGCTAAGACCCGACAACATGCTTTGGACGGACTGGTCCATAATGACCCGAGCCATTACTAACCTTATTTTAATATATAGGGCAATTCATCCAACACAAAGGGGACATGACTCTTTGTCCACTTGTATGTTATGTTAATATATCATAATAAAAGTTTAAATATTTTTAATATTCTTTTCAAAAATTACAATTACAATGTTTTTTCATAAACAAGAGAAAATTTAAATAACAAACATGCTAAGTTTTTTATTTTGGCAAAAAAGAAATAACTCGTAAAGAAGGCACCTTGAAATAGTTGGATCGACCTAAAACCTAAGAAGCCGAAATACAGCCTACCTTTATTTAGTTCGCTTGTTCGAGCTAATGTGTCTAGTTGAATTGGATTAACTGGGCGATCAAATGGAGCTTTTTGGCGCTCCTATTCATTAGGTTGCGGTGATCCATTTGTCTACTAATTGCGTCGATAGGTCTGTACTGGAGGATGGAGAAGAGCCTCAGGTGCGAGGCTTATGACTAGTTGTGTCAGTTTGCTTTAAAAAAAAATTATTCCTGCCCAAATTTCTTCCATAATTGACCAAAGGGTTGATTGTAGTTGACCAAGCTCAAAACGTTTTATTCCTTGGAGTTTAGTCTTTGATCTATTTTTTGTCTTATTATGTGGGCAATTTGAATTTATACAATTTTATTGAATTTTTTTTTGCAAATTTCTAATCCTATTTTTGCAAGTATATGTTTATATATGCTGTTTGATATCATTATCTTTAGGTGAAATGTTAAGTGATTCTTTTGAGAATCTTTTATGTTCCATTATTTCAACATACTTCATTCCTATTATTAGATGTCATTAAGATTAAGTTGAGTGAAAGTACTGTGTGTGATCTCTATGACATTTTTCTTGATTTATTTTTCGATTGAATTTCAAACAATATATAAGAGGTACATATGCTTGATTAAAATTCATCAATATTATGTTACACATGATGAGAATATGTTTAACATATTTTAACCTTCCAAATTACATTCAAAGGTTATGTACTTTGTATAAATATGTAGGAGTGATGATATTAAAATTTCTCAAAAATACGTTTTTGAGAATTTTAGTGTAAACGAAGTTTTGTAGCAACTCAGAACAAAACAACAAGGTTAATTACACTATAACATTTATTCTGATAATGATGATTGGAAACTGTTCTTTACTCTAGAATCTAAGTTTGAGTATATTAACTTGGTTATTTATTGGGAACTATATGTGAACTTTTGACTCTAGGAATTATATTTGTGTATATTAACTCTGTAGTTACTATCAAGTTCCATGGAAGAGTGCACGCCAAAATATTAGACGCATGTGCGCTTTTTGCTAATTATAAAACTTTGATGTTACAAGCATCATATTGGCTACTGTAATTGTAAAACATAGGTCTCTCACTATCAGATTTGACACTTATAAGAAGATTCCATATGTTTCCATAAGGCGGCACTTAAGCAAAACATCAAATATGATTAGTGAATTGGATGTAATGGGCTATGAAGTAATCAACGAGCAAGTAGTCCAAGCCACAATGCATTCCTTGCTTAATGGTTATGGTCACATTAGGATGATCCCACTATGAAATACATATATCATTACTTTTGAGGAACAGCACAAAAGGACACTAAAATCACAAGTGCAGACATACATAATGAACCTCTAACTTGAGGAATGGTTCTAAGAGAAGGAACTAAGGAATTGGACTAACAAGGCTGAGCCAAATATGGAACCTGGGCATGATAAACAAGGCAAGGAAAAGTATCCAATAGAGAAGAGTTCATTAGAGAGTAAGTGCTTTAATTATGACAAATGGGTCACTATGCTTGTGATGGCACTGACCTAAGAAGATATCTAGCAAAGTTCAGTAGTAACTTTTATGTTGGTAGTTTGTTTCTTTTTTCTGAGGCTAATCTTATGTGGATTGTTAGTTTACAACTTCAAACCACATAATTAAGAACCATGAAGCTTTACCAACCTTCTGATAGGTTCGTACAAGGTCTGATGTAAATATATATAGAACTATTAGCAACCAGTTTTAAAGAGGGACTGTAAAATGCAAGCTAGTCATGCTCAAAGACCAATACTTTATTCTACATAGTATCCAACTCGCGCCTAAGATTCATAACAATAATGTTCCAATGTTGTTAACTTTAGGTTTAATTTGCTATTTTCATGGCATTGTTTTTAGAACATCTTATTTTACTTATGTTTTTATTAGGAAATGGTTTGCTTATAACTGATTTGAATTTTGTTCCACAAACCTAACTGTTTATTTGTTCTTATCCACACAATTACAATGTTGTGAAATATTTATTTATCATGCTGGACTAGGCCATATGTATAAGAAGCTTATAAATACAAAAGCTAGTAAAATCAAATTTGTTAGCAAACATTAGTGGACTGACACACTTTTGAATAATGTTTGGTGGGAGAAATAACAAGAAAACAATTTAATTTAGAAAGGCTACCAAGAGCTTTATATGCATTATAGTTAATTTATTTGGACATTTATTGTCCAAGTAATATGGAAACAAATCATGGAGCTTTTATAGTTCGTCACATTTTCACTTGGTGGTGTTAGGTCTATTTGACCTCATATGAGTACAAGGAAATAAGTTGCTTGATTGAAAATCAATTGGTTACAAGAGGATAGGACTTCAAAGATCAAACAAATGCAAATATTTTCTGGCATCAGTTAGTTGATAATGTAATGAAAAGGGAATGGTTTATTGGCTAATTATTCCTAGAAGATTACAGTAAAATGGTGAAAGGAAATAGAATGCTCCTTGAGACGGTAGGATTAACGATGATACAAAATTGTGAATCTCCTATTTATAAGATGCCCTCCTCACTACAATAGATGATCTTGATCATATGCCTGTAGAGTTACTTTCTACCAGCATATATGCGTTATGGATTGGTAGTAAATCTAACTGTAAAACTCCGAAAATTTATTTTTATAATTCTGGAAGAAGAGATTTAAATGACCCTTAACGACTTGAGCTCGTAGGTAATATTTTAGAATGGACCTCATTTAGTTGGAATTTTGGACCGAACCCATAGTTTGTTATTGGACCCAATCCAAGCTTTTGACGAAAATTATTCATTTCAATGTTTAATTAAAATTAATAATTTATAAAACAAAATTTTGGATTTTTGAAATATAAATTCTATTTGAGAAATTTAGATTTTACTAATTCGATTTTTCTTGTAAAAGCTCAAATTTTAAATATTTTAATTGTGAGGTATTTGAGATTGGGATGTTAAAATCCCCTAATATTATAAAACAAAAGTTTTCTTTTCTTTTTTTTTTTCAAACCCTAGCTAAGCGCCCCCCTCTTTTTTGATTTGAGCACTTGTGAGCCCAAAAGGAGGTTTTTTTTTTTTTTTTTTTGGCATTCCGTTTGGATGAAAACTCCCTCTTCTCCTCATTCAACGCTCACCTCACATCTCCCTCTCAACTCTCAAACCCTAACCCCCTCCTCCCTAGCTGCCTAATCTATTATGCCACCACCTCTAGCCACCAGCGGACACCCATTGTGATGTCACCAAGGCCACTAAGTCGTCTCCCTTCTTGACTTTACTTCGAGTAAGAATGTGTAGTTATTTTTGGTTTGTTTAAGTTTAAACCCTTTAAGTTTTTAAAGGATGGTTTTTTTTTTTTTTTTAACAACAAACCCAATGAATTTTAGACTCTAAATACTTCCTTTCGCGTTTGTGATATATTTTTCAGATTTTGTAGGGGTTTGAAAGTATCCAAACCATCATCTCACCTTCCACTCTCAATTTCAAGGTAAGTAGAAGGTTTTTCCCTTAAAACCTCCCTTAAAAGTGGACATGGATAGGTTTTATTGAACCTTTAGTTGTTAATGATGATTAGGAGTTGTTGTAGATTGATTTAGGGGAGTTTGGTTAGGTGTAACACATGAGTTCATACATGGGACTTAGGGCCTGTCAGAAGCAGAAACTACCTTGTCAATATGCTAAATTTGTAGATTAAACAGCACTTATATACGGAACCAAAAATTATAAAAAAAATTGGGCAGATAGATCTATGAGTGCAATTTACTGAAAATTTCGAATCACCAAATTTTGATCTAAAAAGAAGGAGAAACAAATTTCTTCTGAGACTGTACAATTTAGACGAGAAATTGACTAGTCTGAAAAATATTACTTTTTGAGATAGTTCTTGTTTTATTTGGGACTACTTATAGAAAGAAAGTCGTAGCAGATAGAAGGACCTTTCGAGATTGTATTCATGCATGCCAATCCGATAATTCTATGTAAAGATGTGGCTCCCGCAACTTAGGTCAGAATCTGACTAGAAACTGCTTACGCCTTCAAAGTGAGTTAAACCCTAATATTAGTTTGTAATTCATAATTGTGCCTTTGAAGTTTATTTAAATGCTGAGGGATTGGTCCTTGGGGTGATAATGATAATAAAGAGACCTTAAGGAGGTTACTTGGCTTGGAGTTAGAGAATGTAGAATTTTTAGGTGTAAGAACTTTGTTAAGTTAGATTATATTCTGACATTTTGTTTTTTGTTTAGGCCCAATCTTCTAGTTCGTACTCAAGCTAGGCTCTTATGCTTCTTTGAGGTAATGTCTACGCCCTAGCTCCCCTTAGTTGCTCTTTCAAAATGATTTTGTATGTTTATGAACTGTTATGTGACGTTGTATGGCAAGGGGACCTTATATCTAAACTATAAGCTACAACTAGTGATTATGTGATTTTATAAATGTGGAATACCATGTTATGACTCAATGTTTTATTTGAGCAGTTCATATTTTCAGTTGTTTTATTAAATAGTAGATGATTGTTTGACATGGGTTGGACTTTTGGGAAGCCAAATAGATTATTCATAATATACTAATCATAAAGTGAAAGACTAAGGCGAGTTCGCAGGAGGATACCTCCTGAGATCAGGGCAAGTTTACCTTGATATTGAGGCAAGTTAGTTTCCCTAGGTTATAGCATGCGGTTTTGGGTACATACCATTGTAGATGGATGTATGCCAAGATAGGTTCTAGTAACCCATATGGTTGTTTGGTGGAAGGCGATGAGACCCTTTGGTGGGGTCGCTCACCAAGGATAATTTACTTTCTATAACTTTTGAATAATGGCTATTGTTCGAAATAGAAAATCTTGAATGGGTTGGGAATTATTTTCGAACTGTTTGAATGTTCCCTCTCACCCCTAAATGTTTGAAATGAATTTAAGTAGGTGTTTTACAATTAGGGGTGGACATGATTGAGCTCCGTCTCACTATTTGAAATGATTTGTTTTCAGGTGCTGATGTACTGCATGGGAATGGGATCTGAGCGAGGCCACGTAAATGTTTAGATTAAATTAATTTCTTTTTTCATTTGAATAATGTTGAGGTTGTAGTTGACAGAGTTGACTCTAAATCTTTACCTTAGACCTTGGTTTATACCTTTGTTGATGCCCACGAGTATATTTCAGCTGCACTAAATAGGCTAAGTATTAGCGATAAAAATGAATCAGAATTTTCGGGACCTCACAGAGTGGTACCAGATCTTTAGGTTCAATCCTACTAGCTCACTTTGGGGTTAGTCACTCCAAAGGAGCGACCAAAACCTTGTAGACATAGGTACCGAGTGGAGTGTGAGTTGAGTATGGGTAGAGGGATTGCATATATCCATAAGTGTCATTGTGCATCTATATAAATCTTTAATATGGGGTGTGGTTACTGTATAGCTTAATGTGTGATCAAATTGGTTATTATACTCTATGTGTATGATGGAGATGGTACGAACATGACTCTAACTACATACAACATGAAATATAGATATATTATCAGAAATCCAAAGATGAGGATATATATATATATACACACACACACACACACACACACCTATAGATACATATATATATATATATATAATATATATATATATATATATATATATATAATATACATAATATTATATATATATTATATTATATACGTGTATATATATATATATATATATATATATATATATATATATATATATATATATATATATATATATATATATATATATATTATATATATATATATATATAGATAGATAGATAGATAGAACTCACTTATAAGTAAGAGCTGCTTAGTGATTTCTCTATCATGAGTGATAATTAGAGGTACCTAGTTGACCTTTCCAGGCTAGTATTCAAGGTGATTTTAGGGATTGAACATGACTATTGCAGTACTGAGTTAGAAATACTATCCTCAGTAAGAAGTGAGCGTAAGGCAGTTTAGGAGGCCAGTGACTATTGTGGCATGATACAGAAGAGCCCGTTAACCATTGTTGTACTTCCCTTGAGATGTGACTTTCTCTACCGTACCAACCTCCAACATCTTCTACCTCTTTGACGTGTGTTTTCTACCTTACTTGGTTACCTTCTTCCTAACTCTATTGTAATCAATTGCCTCTTGGGAATAAGATCCGCTACTTTGTCATTGATATTTTTTTCTTTCAATTGTGCCTTGTACCTTCTTGGAACCTTGTGATCCCTTTCTTTCATTCATCTACTTGTTGCTTACACTTTGTGATCTTATATGTTCCTTGACTGTCATATTTATTGTATTGATACACCTACTTTGTTCTTCTATTAACTCTCAGAATTCTTTCTAATTACTTTTCTCAATGATGATCTTATCTCATTAATTGCTTTCTCGTGTTTTGGGATGAGTATGCTTATTTAATTTGTTGATCCTATATTAAGCTTCAAATTTTTTTGTCATTCCTTATGTTTCCTTTGGAGTTGCGTTCACTTGGTGACTCCTAAGTTATAATTAAGTGCTTCTTGAAAAGGACAGTTGTTATTCTATTTTGTTGATATCTTCGTCGTTCGATAAAAAATTTGGATTTCATTTGCGAACATAAATGATGCGTTGTACTAGTCTCAACTTTGTGACCTCACATATTCAATTTTAACTTGTATGCTTGCCATATTTAATCTTGGATTCTCATATTTTTAATCATTTCTTGTACTTGATACATATATGCACTTACAATAGTACTCCTTTACCACTCAAGATGGCTTCTTTTGCTTGCTAGGAACATTAGTCTCATCTTGTAACTTCCTTTCATTTGTTTGTTTATTTGGACAAGTATACCTTTGCAAGCATTTGGGGGATACTATATTCTTCTGGAATGAGATTGGCATTCATATCTTTCTTTCAGCATTACGCTTACTTTGGTTACGCTTGAGCTATTGCTATTAGACACTAATGATCTTTCTTTTTGGTTGTTTTTCTTACAACTACTTAAACCTGTATCCTTGCTTTTCGTTATCACTTTATAACTCAAAGCTAGCCTTTATAGTCTGTATGATTCTTACCACTTTTCCTTTTATGAAAAGCTTAAGACTAGACTAGGTTTTGGAAGCAAGATATAGTGTTCTGACATATATTGGCTTGTAGGTGGTTATGCATGTAAGTTGGGGTGCTCTTAAGTAACTCATATTATGTGGTTATACATGGATTTCACACCAATAGGTTTCTTTGTTGTGATAAACATGTCCATGAAGCCTATGACTGAGACGATTGGTGAACTAATTCAGTAAAGCAATAAGAAAGTATGAAGATAGACATGGGCATGAGGAAATCACAATTATAGTGATATATTGGGATATACGTTATTTTGCTACAATTTTAAAGTTCATCTATCAAATGGAATTATATTTTTGGGTATCATCACTTCAATTTACCTTAGATTGGCTAGCTTGACTCTTAGGAGACAACCGTGTGAGCACTTCCGGAATGTTCGGGAAAAAAAATAGAATTGAGATAAAGGAGGAAGCTTATTGTATTGCATGAATCCAGATATATATATATATATATATATATATATATATATATATATATATATATATATATATATATATATATATATATATATATATATATATATATATATACACGTGTTGTCTGAAGTTTAAGGTTTCATAATTAAATAAGGATGCTTGAGATAAGATACTTGGTGAGCCGCAAATCTTAATGAGTATATTTTGGTGAACTAAGGTGTAGGACGATGTAATCCACCTATTAGTAGGGATTATGTGGTGAGTTATGGGTAGGCGCTCATACAATTAGGAAAGTGATACCACAGTATGAAGTTATATACCTCGGAAGATACCACCAACCATGAGAGTTACAAATTGTAGATTTATTCATGAGCTAAAACCAAGCATCACTTGCTATACCTGAGCCCTATGTTTATTTGCTTATGTCTACCTAGAAAACATCAACTTATTATGCAGTGTTGGCCACCTAGTTCGATCGTATCGGCTCCTAACGCGAGATGTGGGATATTATTTTGGTCAATACAAAAGGCTTTCCAAAGTAGGCTGGACTTCATTGCTACATTCAAGCCAATGACTAAAAGGTACACGAGATGAACAATCTAGATGTTGGAGAGCATATCTCGAGCTTATGCTTTGGATTGAAGAAGGCATAGGATGCGCAATTGACATTAATCGAGTTCTCGCATAACAATCACTACCATTCCAACATAAGAGTGTCCTCATTTGAAGTTTTGTATGGTAGAAGGTGCAGAACGCCCTTATGTTGGCAAGAGATCGACGAGGCACTCACTATTGGACCTGAACTCATTTAGGCCACTGCACAAAAGACACGGGTAATCTAAAGAAAGATGAAGGCGGCCCAGAGTCACCAGAAGCTATGCGGACAAGTGGCAAAGACCCTTGAATTCGAGGTAGGAGACCAAGTCTTTTTACGAGTCTCACCCACAAAGGGTGTCATGAGGTTCGGGCACTCGAGCAAGCTCGCCCCGAGGTATATCGGCCCTTTCATAATCTTGGAGCGTATTGGGCAAGTAGTATATCGGCTACAACTGCCAAATGAACTTTTCAGAGTTCACAATGTGTTCTATGTATCTCAACTGCATATGTACGTTCCTGACCCAACCCATGTGATCGAGCCAGAACCCTTATAGCTTCAAGAAAAGTTCACTTATGAGGAGCAATTGGTAGAGATTTTAGACCACCGAGAGAAGCAGCTTCGCAACAAAGTAGTTCCACTTGTGAAAGTCCTCTGAGCTAATCACACTACAGCTGAGGCAACATGGAAAATAGAAAGAGGAATGAGATCTAAGTGCCCTCATTTGTTTACGGGATCAAGTACGAATAATTTTTGGGGACAAAACTTGTTTTGAGAGGTGTGAGATGTAAAACTCCAGAAATTTAGATGCTCTTGTTTGAGTTATTTGTGAGGTTTCGAGGATGAAACTTCTTTAAGGGGGCAGAATGTAAGACCTCGAAAATTTATATTTATAATTCTTGAAGAAGAGATTTGGACGATCATTAATCACTTGAACTCGTAGATAATATTTTAGAATGGGCCTAATTTAGTTAGAATTTTGGACCGAACGCATATTTCGTTATTGGGCCCAATCCAAGCTTTTGACGAAAATTATTCATTTTAATTTTTAATTGAAATTAATAATTTATAAAACAAAATTTTGGATTTTTCAAATATAAATTTTATTTGAGAAATTCAGATTTTATTAATTAGAGTTTTCTCACAAAAGTTCAAATTTTAAAGATTTATAATTGGGCGGTATTTGTGGTTGAGATGTTAAAATCCCCTAATATTATAAAACAAAAGCTTTCTTTTCTTTTTCTATTTTTCAAACCTTAGCTAAGCCCCCCTTTTTAACTTGAGTAGCCGTGAGCCCAAAGGGGGGAAAAGAATTTTTTTTTTTTGGCATTCCATTTACATGAAAAGCCCCCTTCTCCTCATTCAACCCTCACCTCACATCTCTCTCTCTCAACTCTCAAACCCTAGCCCCCTCAACCCCCTCTTCCCTAGCCGCCCACTCTGCTGCGCCACCACGTTTAGCCACTAGCCACCGCCCACCATCCCGCCACCAACGCCACCAAGCCTCCTCCCTTCTTGACTTTACTTTGGGTAAGAAAGTGTACTTTTTTTTTTGGTTTGTTTAAGTTTAAACCCTTTAAGTTCTTAAAGCACGGTTTTTTTTTTTATAGCAAACCCGATCAATTTTAGACTCTAAATTACTTCCTTTTGCGTTTATGATATATTTTTCAAATTTTGGGGTAGTTTGAAAGCATCCAAACCATCATCTCACCTTCCATTCTCAATTTTAAGGTAAGCAGAATGTTTTTCCCTCAAAACCTCTCTTGGAAGTGGACTTGGATAGGTTTTGTTGATCCTTTAGTTATTAATGATGATTAGAAGTAGTTTTAGATTGACTTAGGGGAATTTGGTTAGGTGCGACATCTGAGTCCATGCATGGGACTTAGGTCAGAGACTGCCCTGCAAATGTGTCAGTTTCACAGCCTAAACTGCACTTATATAGTGAAGGAAAACTTATGAAAAACCTTAGGCAGGTAGCTCTACAAGTGTAGTCTGTTCGGAATTTCGAATCACCGAATTTGGATCTAAAAGAAGGAGGAATGAATTTTCTTCTGAGACTACACAATTTAGACAGGAAGCTAACGAATGTGAAAAACATGGCTTTTTGAGATAGTTCTTGTGTTTTTTAGGACTTCATATAAAAGGAAATTCAAAGTAGATAGAAGGACCTTTCCAAATTGCATTCATACACGCCAATCCAATAATTCTATGCAAGGTTATAGCTCTTGGAAATTAGATCACAACCTGACTAGAAACTGCTGACCCCTTCAAAGCGAGTTAAACCCTACTATTAGTTTCTAATTAATAATTATGCCTTCAAAGTTTATTTCAATGCTGAGGAATTAGTCTTTGGGCTGATAATGATAATAAAGAGGCCTTAAGAAGCTTACTTGGCTTGAAGCTCGAGAATATAGAATTTTTAGGTGTAAGAACTTCCTTAAATTAGATTATATTATGACATTTTGTTTTACTGTTTAGGCCTGATATTCTAGTCCGAGCTTAAGCTAGGTTCTTCTACTTTTTCAAAGTAATGTCTATGCCCTAACTCCCCTTGGTAGCTCTTTTGAAATGATTTTGGATGTTTATGAATTGTTATGTCATGTTGTATGCCAAGGGGACCTTGTATGTAAACTATAAACTGCAACTAGTGATTATGTGATTTTATAAATGTGGAATACCATGTTATGACTAAATGTTTTATTTAAGCACTTCATATTTTCAGTGGTTTTGTTAAGTAATCGAAGATTGGTTGACATGAGTTAGACTTTTGGGAAGCTAAACAAATTATTCATAATATAATAACCATAAAGTTAAAGACTAAGGTGAGTTCACGGGAGGGTGCCTCTTGAGATTAGGGTAGGTTTACCTTGATATTGAGACAAGTTAGTCTCCCTGGGTTATAGCGTGTGGTTTTCGGGTACGTGCCATTGTAGATTGACGTATGCCAAGATGGTTTATGGTAACCCATATGGTTATTCGGCGGAAGGTCATGAGACCCTCTAGTGGGGTTGCTCGCTAAGGATAATTTACTTGCTATGAGTTTTGAATAATGGTTGTTGTTTGAAATGGAAGATCTTAAATGGGTTGGGAATCATTTCGAACTGTTCGAATGTTCCCTCTCACCCTTAAGTGTTTGAAATGAATTTAATTAGTGTTTTGTGGTTAGGAGTGAACATTATTGAGGTCTGTCTCACTGTTTGAAATGCTATGTTTTCAGGTACTGATGTGTTGCATGGGAATGGGATATGAGCGAGGCCAAGTAGATGTTTAGATTAAGTTATTTTTTATTTGCATTCGATTAATGTTGAAGTTATATTTGATAGAGTTGATTCTAGATCTTGACCTTTGACCTTGGTTTATACCTTTGTTGATTTCAATTAATTACCTTTTTACCTTGTATTTCATTATGAAATACGATAGTGACGCCCATTAGGATATTTCCGCTGCACTAAATAAGCTAAGTATTAGCAATAAAAATGAACTAGAATTTTCGGAGCATCACATAACCTAAGAGTCTTTGGCCTTTACGGGCGTGCAACGTATGCATGCAACCTCTGCTATGGAAGGACCAAAAAGGGAAGAAAGTGAGTCTTTATGGGATACTCTAACCTTAAAAGGTGTTGTACTCATCTGGTTATAGGACAATGGTAGTCCAACTAAAATATAAGCCAACATATATCCCATTTTATCGAATAGGTCTCCGACGAAAGGTGAGATAGGTTAAGGCTTATCTCTATTAGTTCTCTAAGTCAAATCGGATCCCTTCATTCAAATGGAAGGATTATAACTGATTATGAATAAGTTTATCATCAAGATCCACCTTCATCATCAAAAAATGCATGAATGGTTTAAATTGGGAGCTAGATCAGTGCTCTTAGTTTAAGTGGGACTAAAATTAATTAAAGGAGGAACAATTTAAGATTAAGTGAAACTATACTAAGACAACATAACTAGCCATAAAGATTCCTCTTTATTGTTTGGGTAATGAGGTAACATAACCTTTACAACACTCCTGCAAGAGGGAAATGCATTAAGTTGCTCTTCCTAGCCCTTCTAATGAGGGTGAATCAAGGAAATGGAAAATAAATTAGAGTCAATGAAGGACAACAAAGTGTATAAGCTAGTTGACCCTTTAGAAGGATATAAAGTCATTTGAGAACAAATGGGTTCTCAAATAGTAAGGCTAATGTTATAGTTGACATTAGGCTCAACTTGTTATAAAAGGGTATACGTGATAGGATAGGATTAATACAATGAGTTTTCCCTTTCCACTCTGTGACATATCTTAATTTGCCTCTATCTAGCTATAATTAGTAGTTTGGACCTAAAGTTACATCGTATCGATTTACAAATTTCAATCTCAAGGGAAATTTGGGCAAAGAATCTTTAATGAAACGACCTAAGAATTCCATTGAAAAATGGTTGCAAACATGAGATTTGTACATATGTGAGGTCATGTTTTGGCCTTAGCACACCTTTAATTCACTATTACATTTGCTGTTCCCAGTGTAGTCATCTTTAGTGGAATAGGATTGCTGTGATTAATGAGGATCACTATGCAAATGCCAAAAGGTCCAAAGGCCAATTTTATGGCTAAGTCATTATATGTGCATGGCTTACTAATAGTTCAAAATAACATAGGGTTAGTAAGCAAGACAAAAGGCCTTATTATCATCTAACTTTGATATTATTAATATGAGTAAAGCAGCACATGCTCTTGAAATGAGGTTGTCAAGAGAACATTCGGGGAGGTCATTCTCTTTTCTAAAGAGAATAACATCAAAGATCCTTGAATAACCAATGCATACAACTATGACCTTATCAGAACTCATATCGATAAAGATAAGGCCTTATAATAATATGTGTCCATATGCTTTATCAAAAAATGATTAACAAACAAAACCTATTTTGCTAGTGTAAATGGAAGTCTAATACATGATGTGATGCAAAATAAAATTGATATCTTTACATAGATGTCAACTCGCTCGACGCTAGCACAGTAGCAAGCAGTTAAGACATGAGGTACTTCAAGGGAACCTCTGATTGTGCGCTTTGGCACATATGGAGCAACTTTACCAAAAAGGGTGCGCTGGTGTTCACTATGAAAGTTTTAGCTAAGAAATTAACCTTTATATATGTCTAAAACTACTTAGCAAATGTACTAAAATGGCAAGAATCAATCACATGTTCCCTTATCTATAATATAAGATGAGTTTTTGGTTCTCTCCTTGAAAGCGCTATAGTCTGTTTGGTTAAAGAGGTACTTGGATTATTTGGCTGATGGGACGAACAATACTGTCATGTAAAAACTACGACTTTTTGTGATTACATGTACCTAGAACCTTACGCATCATTGTAAGACCAAATAGATTGGATATGAATTTTTATTTTGTAAATGACGTGGTAGCACATAAAGAGAGTGAACATAAATTATCTTCCTATAAAGGATATGGTTCATTGATGAAGCCTTACTAAGAAGATGTGTTTGTTGAGCACATGAGGGCTAAAGTGTCTTTGTGGATGATAATTAACATGTTTTGACATATTCTTCATTAATTATTTTCTCAAAGTTCAATAATGATTGTCTAATATTGCAAAATTCAAATGAGTTATATTCTGCACAGTAGTTAAAAAAGTTCAAACTAACAATCTTACTAGACCTGTCAGTTCGGGCGGGCAGGTTAAATATTGGTCGAGTGTATTCAGGTTTGGGTAAAATACAGGTTAGATGTTTTTTAGGTTCAGGTAAAATATGGATGGGTGTATTTCAGTTTTATGGGTTTTGGATCAACCCAATGAGTTTAAAGCGTCTTTTCTGTGAGTTATTTTTCTTTTTTCAAAATAAAAAATTCTGTATATTTATTACTCAAAATTATCAGAATTTAATAAAAAGGCATAATAATTTTAATTTCTCAAAAGAATATTAAAAATATTCAAACCTTTTATTATAATATATGAACATTTTATATGGGCGGGCAAAGAAACAAGCCCCACTTGGTTTTAGGTAGATCGACCCGTACATTGATAAAAGGTCAATAGCAGGTCGGCCATTTATGGGGAACACCGTCTAGAGCATTTTAATGGGTTGTAGCAGTTTGACCGCTAACAATCTATTTAATAATTTAATATTTTTATTAACTAACCAACTGATGTCCAATCAGGTAAAACTTTATAAATGGGCCGACCCCAATATGAATATGGCTAGGCATGTTCCTATCACTAGCATCATAGTTTAAGACTAGTTAGAATAAAAACCAAATAAAATTGAATAAAAGAAGCACAAGATATTATCTTTCAGTTATAACATCAAAACTTTAAATTATTGCAAATTAATTAATTTAAAAAATAATTAGACATATTTGTTTAACTAAGTACATAATAGTATAACCTGCACATCTTTAATACTTGTCTTCTTTTAAATTAACATTTTAAAAAAGATTAGATAGTTATTTCATGCAATTTTATACCATTTTTAACGTTTTTTATTTAAAAGTTGTGTATGATATTATTTTTAGAGAATGAAGAACAAAATATAATGTTATTACTGCTTGATTTGTAAATAGATGCAATAGTTATGAAATGTCTTTTTAAACTATTCGATAAAAATGACTAACCGTTATTATTAAGAGGGATAAATTAGAGAAAAATAAAAAACTAAGGATATAATGCTTGGATCAAGCGAGCAGGTTTAGGTTCGGATCAAATTTGACCCGCTAATTTGCTAGTTTTTAAGGTTTGGTTTATTTCGGGTTTGGGTCAATAAAATCGTGTTCAAAACCCAAAATGTTTGGGTGGGTTCGGGTCGAGTTTATAGGTTAGATTAATTTTTGCCGAGTCTAATTCTTACTCATGGATGCTAGATATGCATTTTTGGAATTTGAAAAATATGTCAAGTGGACTTGAGGTTAGCCCTTTCACATAACCTCTATTGATTACAGTATTAATTGGAGATAAGATAAGATTTAAGGTAAAATTATCACAAAGATAATTTTGAGTACTTGTTAACTTGAAATCATGAATGGTGTCTTAAAGATGATGGATGGTCATTACAACATATAGGTAAAAAAGAATTTTATCTAGTCTACCTTAGAGAGATCAGATGTCAGTTCAAGTTATAAGTAGATTTAGGAACTCAATTTGGAAAAGAAGGTGTCCAAATATCAACTTTACAACATTTTCGTTAAAGAATCGAAAGATGAATGCTTTCTAGGAATGGAGAGAATGTTGTAGCACATGCATGTTTCATATCATGTGTGAAGGAGATGACCAATTGGGTTAATATAAGTTAGGTCTCAACTATGTGAAACCCCTTAAGATTTCGACATCATATGTATACCCCCACAATTGCAATCAGCGGCTTGAGAGTCAATTCAATGTTCATTATCTTAGTGTATAGCCAAAAGACCAGGAATGATTTGGTCCGGCTTGACATGTCTAGAAAAATGAGTTTGGTTTAGTCAAGAGACTCATAAGAAGAAGAAGATCATTCACAGAATCTCATTGCTTCGTATTCACCCATGCATCAACTGTGACATATGGATCATAATTCGAATATAAAATATGATGATTTGATGAGATTTAAGTTAGACGTTTTGATGAGATTGAAATTATTTAGGGTACTTGCACATTTCTAGCCACTCATGTGCGGTTCTCAATGAACGATGCATATGGAGCAAGGTAGCAGTGACAGACTTATCTCACCTAAAATGCTCTTGAATAACCTGTTGAATAATGGACTCAGCGTTAGGACACGAACTCTTGTAGAACCCGACTTTTAGGCTTAAAGTTAGTGGAAGAATGGCTAAGAGGAAACTAAATGAAAGCTTCATGTTCTTGAAATGGTTCTCCATCGTATGTTTTCACAAGCTACTCTATTAAAGGTTTGGATACTTTTATGTATTTTCTTTTACTTAATCTTAGAAATGTATGTGCCCAGCAATGAGGTATGTACACAGAAGGTGAAAGTTCTGTGCTTGCATGTGAGAAAATTTCAGAAAATAAAATCAACATTACAAAATAGAGGGAATGTTGCAAGTTTTATACATGTATTCAAATTTAATGTGTTGAGATTTTATGTACATAAGGTCTAACTATTGAACCAATAACTCCATCGTAATTTTTTGTTGCTGGGATGGGGAGTAGGGAGATTCAAGTAATAAACTTAGTGGCTTCTCTTTAAATTCTAGCTAATAGGGATGCACTTTTTTATTGAAATAATGATGCAGCAAAGATATCTCTATATGTAGGTTTCTTTAACACGCATTTTTTACGGTAATTCTCAAACTGTCCACACTATAGTAAGCTAACATTCCCCCTCTATTTTTTTTTATTAACATAAATTGGTTTAAGTGGTTTGACACTTGTTTTACTTATGTAAGGTCTCAAGCTTGGCTCTCATGAATGATTAAAATTTGCAATGAGATATTTATGCTCTTCTTAGGGGCTAGCAGTTATTTGACATTAGTATAATGGATGGTGAAGACCCAAAAAAAAAAAGTAACGTTCCTGTTTTCTCCTTAAAACATTGTGTTTTGTTTACCTTTTTTTTTGGGTTGAAATTTTCATCCTTTCTTTCAAAAGGTTAAATTTCAATTTACTTCCTTACATCCCTTTTTAATTATCTCACCTATTTTAATTTATAAAGGATTTTTATTGTAGATCCAACCATCTTTAGGACATAAAATAATGAACAAAATCTTCCAAAATGAGGTGTCAAATCCCTTGGTAGTACTGTTGTTAAACCATAAAAACTACAGTATTATTATTTGTAATAACTTATGGAAAACTGACATGTAATTGGAAGGATTACAAATATGGTTCGATTCTCATAAGAATGCATGATTACTTTCAGACAAGCATATAATTCTTTGAAGAAAAAGTCTTTGATTAAGTGCATATAGCATTTTACCCATAGGTAATGAAAGTAAACAGGATAATTACTGGCTTAGTATTTAAATTGTATGTTGATGCACACATGAAGTAGAAAGGGGATTAATATTGGTAAACCTACAAGTTGACCATTCTACATTAAATTGATCTCCATAACTACATATGGATACCAAAAATGCTTTATAATTAGTTTTATATTCGTTTAAGAGGTGAGTCGTCTAGTTAGCATGCGAAGAATGATGTAAGGAATACACTTCATAAGAAACCAAACCGGTCCAAAAATCTAATCTGAACATAGTAGGAAATATTGAGCTTTGGATACAATTTTCTTAGTGCCAATTTGAAAACCCCCCAAACATGTTGGTTAAATTTGACCCAAGCCCATTATTTGACCTATTGGTCATGATAACTAAAAATACTACTTTGAATTTGTGGCATGTTAATTAAGTTAATGTTGTAACTGTATTATTTGATTTTTTTAAATATATCTCAAGTCACAAAAATGCGATTCATTGTATTGTACAATTAAGAAAAATGTCACATAATTATCACTTCCTCTTACAAACAAACACTAAAAAAAGGCTACATTAACAAGAATTATTAGCATGTGGCCCAAAAAATTCAATCATCCCCACATCATGGTCGGTCCTCAATGACCCAAGTCAATATTTACCAACTAAAAATAGGTTTTGGCCCAATTTACACTCTACGACCTGTGGTGGACAGTGGTTGTTTAGCTTTGGCAGTTAGGGTTTCTAGCAGGTTCCTTGCTCATCCTACCCCTTTATAAAGGGCATGCTTCCTACCTTCTCAATTCAACAGAAATATGATTCGAGTATTCATTTCCACTTTCCTAGATTTGTGAGAGAGATTATAAGAGAGATTGTAATCTTATTGCTTAATCAAATCACTCGTTGTGATTGTGATCACATTGTACTCACTCCTTCTCATAGTGGATTGTTAGTGTTCATCGTCGTCCATGGTTTTTTCCCGCATTGGGTTTCCATGTAGATCTTGGTGTTCTTTATTGTTCTTGTTATCGTTATTTTACTTTTGATTATCATTGTTCATTTTAATGTTTCTGCAATTCATTTGCTCTAATTTCCTAATAAGTGGTATCAAAGTGAGGTTTAGGATGTCGTCAATCATGAAGGTTGATATTCAGAAGTTTGATGGAGAGATTAGTTTTAATCTCTGGAAGGTACAGATGAGAACGATTCTCATTCAGCATAGGTTGTGGAAGGTTCTCTTAGGACCTCATACGAAACCCACTATGATGATAGAAGAATAATGGGCAGAATAAAAGAAGAAGAAGTATGGTTCTTTGACGGACGATGAATGGGAAGAACTGAAGGAGAAGGCACTTTCGGCCATACAGTTATACTTGGCGCTATATATCTTGCAAGAGGTACTTGATAAGACAACTGCAGTGGATCTTTGGGTTCGGCTAGAGGAACTCTACATGACGTAGAGTCTCACCAGCAAGATCCGATTGAAGGAAAGGTTGTACACTTTTAAGATGACAGACGGTACTCATGTTTAAAAAATATCTAAATGATTTTAATTCGATTATTGTTAATCTTGAAAGTTTAGATGTGAAAATTAAGGATGCGGATAAGGCTACTTTGTTGGTTGTGTCTTTACCCCCTTCAAATAAGCATTTTAAGGAGATCATGCTATACAGTAATATGATACTATATCGTTTGAGGATGTTAAATCAAAGTTTTTGTCTAAAGAAAAGTTTGATCATGATATTCACACTGATTCTCTTAGGGATTGATTGTAAGGGGTAGAACAACTGAGAAAAGGGGGGAATGACAGTAGGAGAAAGAACCGTTCTAAGTCTGATAGTGATGTGTTGGTTGTTACTATGTCTCTTATAACTACCTTTGGAAAGGGGCTAGCTGATGATTGGGTTTTAGATTCTGGTTGTACGTATCATATGTGTCCTCATAGGGATTGGTTTGCTACTTATGAGCTTGTTGATACTGAGATTATACTTATGGGCAACGACACTGAGTGTAAGGTTGTAAGACTAGGTACTATGCAGATTAAAACCCATGATAGTGTAGTTAGGACCTTGTCTAAGGTTCATCACATTCCTGATATGACTCGTAATCTTATCTCTTTGGGTACTCTTGAGGCTAATGGTTGCAGGTACTCAGCTAGGAATGGTGTCCTGAAGGTGATGAAGGGTGCCATGGTGCTGATGAAGGGATTTAGGTGGGGAAGTCTCTATCTTTTGTAAGGTACAATAGTTACAGGTTCAGCAACAGTTTATACAACATCGACAGATGTTGATACTACGAGATTATGGCACATGCGATTGGGCCATATGAGTGAGAATGGGATGGCCATTCTAAGCAACAAAGGTTATCTACGTAGCACAGGTACAGGTAAGCTGGAGTTTTGTGATCATTGTGTGTTTGGGAAACAGAAGGGAGTTAGTTTCTCTACAGGTAAACGCCGTACACAGGGGATCCTTGATTACATCCATTCTAATTTGTGGGGTCCTTTGAAGGCTTTTTCATTTGGAGGTAAGCGCTATATGTTAACATCTGTTGATGATTTCTTATGAAAATTCTGGGTTTACTTCTTGAGACAGAAACATGAGACATTTCCCATATTCAAGAAGTTCAAGGTTCTTGTTGAGAACCAGACTGGGAGGAAGATAAAGAAGCTCAGGATTGATAATGGTCTTAAATTCTGTGAGTCAGAGTTCATTGAGTTCTGTACTGTTAATGGCATAGCTAGGCATAAGACATTGGTTGGTAAGCCCTAGCAGAACAGAGTTACAGAACGCATCAATCGGACTCTACTAGAGAAAGCTTGCTATATGCTTTCTAGTGCAGGGCATTGGGATCGTAAAGCTTTCTGGGCTAAAGCTATTTCGATAGCTTGTTATTTGGTGAATCGAACTCCATATACATCCATTGACTTTCAGATTCCATAAGAAGTATTGTTAAGTAATCCTGTTGATTATTCTATATTGAGAATATTTGAATGTCTTGTGTTTGCCTATGTGAATGATGGGAAGCGAGCTCCGAGGGCTATTAAATGCTTGTTTCTTGGTTATGCATATGAGTTTAAGGGATATCAAATGGGGTGTCCTGATTCTAAAAAAGCGATTTAGAGTAGAGATATAACTTTTAATGAAAATGCTATGTTATCTTCTGAGAGGAATCTGTTGTTTCTTCTGATAGTACATATGATCAAGAGGATACTAGTAGGAAGTTGGAGATAGAGGTGGAGACTGCTGCAGCTCAAGGTGGAGCTACTGATCATCCCAGCAGGGAGGTTCAGGGTACTAAATCCAATTCTAGTACTACAAGTCCCAACCAGCCTCAGGTGGAGGATGATTATTCCATAGCCGTGATTGTCCTAGGACGGAGATCAGGAAGCCTGTTCGCTATGTAGATAGTGAGGGACTTGTAGCTTATGCTCTTACAGTTGCAGAGGAGATTCCTGAAGGTGCTGAACCTTCAATTTATACTAAAGCCATCTCCTGCTCAAGCTCGTCTAATTGGGTCCTAGCTATGCACTAAGAAATGGAGAGGCTACATAAGAATCAAACTTAGGATTTATCTGAGCTACCTAAAGGCCGAAGAGCCTTAACTGCCAAGTGGATCTATAAAAGCAAGGAATGCATACCCACGGTTGAAGATGCAAGGTGAAAAGCACGCCTGGTTGTTCGTGGATGCAACCAAAAGGAAGGTATTGACTACAATGAGGTATTCTCTACTGTTGTTCATCACACCTCTATTAGAGTGCTACTTTCTTTTGTTGCTTTGTTTGATGTGGGGTTAGAGTAACTTGATGTAAAGACTGCATTCCTTTATGAGGAGTTAGAGGAGGAGATTGACATGAAGCAACCTAAGGGTTTTGTTGCTCCTAGGAAGGAACAATGTGTATGCCATTTGAAGAAGTCCTTCCATGAGCTTAAGCAGGCTCCTAGGTAGCAGTATAAAAGGTTTGATACTTTTATGATTGGGTAAGGATACACATGTAGCCGATATAATAATTGTGTGTATTTTACGAAATTTTTTGATAATTCTTTTGTTTACTTGCTATTATATGTTGATGACATACTGATAGCTTCCAAGAAAAAGTCCTTAATCAGCAAGTTGAAATCTCAATTGAGTAGGGAGTTTGAGATGAAGGACCTGGGTGCAGCAAAGAAGATACTACACATGGAGATTTAGAGGGATTGAAAGGCCGGTAAGCTGTACTTGTCTCAGAGTCGATATCTTAAAAAAGTACTTAATAGATTTAATATAGGTAACTGCAAGGCAGTTTCTACACCTCTTGCTGCTCACTTCAAATTATCTGCTAAGTCTTGCCCATAGTCTAAGGAGGACATCGAGAAGATGTCTCCTATTCCTTATTCTAGTGCAGTTAGTAGTTTGATGTATGCTATGGTGTGCACTAGGCTTGACTTGTCACATGTTGTGAGTGTGGTAAGTTATTATATGTATAATCCTGGTAGGGATCATTGGGAGGCTGTGAAGTGAATCCTTAGGTATGTGAAGGGTTTAATTGATAAAGGATTGATATTTGACAGGAACAAAGTTGCTACACGGGATGTTGCAGGTTTTGTTGATTCTGATAATGCTGGTAATCTTGACAAGAGGAGGTCTATTTCAGGGTATATCTTTACTATGTGTGCAGGTGCTATCTTATGAAAAGCATCGCTTTAGTCTATTAAAGCTCTTCCTACTATGGAAGCTGAGTACGTTGCTGCTACTAAAGATGTGAAGGAAGCTACTTGGTTGAGGGGCCTTGTTACTGAGCTTGGAGTTCCACAGGGTACTACTATGGTGTTTTTAAATAGTCAGAGTGCTATTTACTTGACCAAGAATGATGCCTATCATTCTAAAACCAAGCATATAAGTGTTAAGTATCACTATGTCAGAGATACAGTTACTACAGGGAAGATTGTTGTGAGGAAGGTTCATACTTCTGAGAATCATACAGACATGCTTACTAAGCCTCTCTCTATAGCTAAGTTTAAGCATTGCTTGGACTTAGTTGGTGCTTACAGCATTTGATTGCCCTTCGGGGCATCACCCTTTAGGGTGCTTTGGCGGTGTCCGAGAGCTGGTATTGGATTTTGGTCCAAGGTGGAGATTGTTAGCGTGTGGCCCAAAAAATTCAATCATCCCCATATCGTGGTGGGTCCTCCATGACCAAGCTAATATTACCCAACTAAAATTGGGTTTTGGCCCAATTTGCACTTCATAACCCATGGTAGACAGTGCCTATGTAGCTATGGCAGTTAGGATTTCTAGCGGGTTCTTCGCTCATCTTACCCCTTTATAAAGTGCATACGCCCTTCATTCTTAATACACCAATAGAAATACCATTCGAGTATTCATTTTAACTTTCCTGGATTTGTGAGAGAGATTATAAGAGAGATTATAATCTTGTTGCTTGATTAAATCACTCGTTGTGATTGTGATAGCATTGTATTCACTCCTTCTCATAGTGGATTGTTAGTGCTTGTCGCCATCCGTGGTTTTTTCTCGCAATGGGTTTCCACATAAATCTTGATGTTCTTTATTGTTTTTGTTATTGTTGTTTTACTTTTTATTATCATTGGTCATCCTAACGATTCCGCAATTAGTTTGCTCTAATTTCCTAATAAGAATCAACAAGATTTAGGGGTAAGGACTGGTAAGTTGTTATAAAATGTGGTGTGAAAGAGCGGTGAGGAGCAACAGGGAATAGTTGGTGGTAATAAGGAATGATAACAGCTATTTGTAAGCTATAAGCAACAAAAAACTATATGCTATTCACCAAACAAACCCTAGTCCGTTTATATTTGATTCTCATTCTAACTAATTTTTAAACATGATGATTGTCTTATTATGAAATGGTTAGATATTTAATTATTCTTTTAAACAAATACAATCATTGCACTTTTTTCGTGAAGTTACATACACTTTTATGTAATCAATACGTTGCATTTTAAAAATTGATGGAATGCAGTATAACTGATAAAAAGTTTGTGACAATAGCTGTCATTCTAGCATGCAAATGTTCCCTTTTACAACATTTTATTGCTAAGTGGTGTAAAACTTCATTATGCTCATTAGAGAATGACGATCCCCTTACTATTAGGCTTGATTGATCCAAGTAACTATCCACAATTTTTGATTTAACTAGGTAATCATCATAAGCAACCCCAAATCTCCATAGTCGATATGCGAACAAGCATCCTAGGTCATTTGAATTTGCTATTGGTGATCAAATTTTGTACAAGGTTCACTAAGTATGGGTGTTTTATGATTTGAGCAATAGGAAAAGCTCACACCAAGGTTGATTGGTCCTTATACCATCGCACCATAATATAGGGAGTGGGTGAACTCTGTAGCATATCAAGATCAATTGTTGGCAAGAGTTGTTAAGTGGAAAAAACGTATTCCACCTGTCCCAACTGCCTAAGCACATTCTGCATCCTTCTATATGATCGAGCTAGAATCACTATGACTGTCAAAGGGTTAGAACTATAAGGATCATCAAATCAGGATTAGGGACAGTAGAGAAAAAGAGTTCTAGCAGAAGGAGCTTACTCCACTTGCTGAAGTTGTCTGCACTAATCACATTATAATTGAAGCAACTTTGAAACCTGTGACATCATGAAAATGTTAATTTCTTTGGTTTTAAAATGTAATCTAATGTATTAGGCTTCCTAATCGGGTGTTATTATCGTATTTCTCGAGGAAATACAACGCAAACACACTAAATTAAATTAAACTAATGAAATTAAAATCCTATCACAAAAGTCAAAGTAGATTTCCGAACAAATACATGAGCTTGACAACTTGATCATATTGAATGATATCATCTCCTTACGGTAATGCCCTTCCTCATTGAAATCATCTGTACATGAAAACAAAACAATTCAAATCGTGTGACAGATCACGAATAATGCCTACCCCTAATAAGTAGACCCAATTTCAAATTCATTTCGAACACTTTTAGGGGGATTGAATGTAATGTACTAACCAGGAAAACACCTTAAATGAAGCTTAATTTGTCATTTAATGAAGTAAGAGGTAGTAGAAACACATTTTAGTTAAGGCATTACCACCATTCCTTAGAAGGAACAAAGCTGTTAAAAAATTCTGCCTAATTGTTTTTCAACACATGAATAAAATATTTCCAAAGGACAATACATTTTCAATTGAAAATACAAACAATTATTTTCAAAGCCAATTTTTTTGGCAATTCCGCTTTTCAGGAACCCCATGTCAATAAAATTCAATAGAAACATTCATCACATACTGGTATGAATTCTCACACCATGAGAAATAATTATTATTGTTAAACACATAAGATTTTACAGTCATTTAATTTTAAAACATATAGACCTACATAGTTAATCGATAACACTTAGAGGTGTAACTTATGTGATGTTTGGTTGAATGTAATGTAATGCAATTAACTTTACAATCCAATCATTATTGCTTAGTTTGTGGTAATCACAATTATAAGGTACTTGTTACTTGAAATACACTCTTACAGCCAAACAAGATAATGTAAGTACAATTATAGACTTGTTTGTATTACAAGGTTGTTTACATTTAATCAATCACTTCCTTAAAGTTTAACACATCATCAATTTGTTTGGTTCGTGATTTGGGTACATCCAAGAGCCATGCCTAACTTGTGAAAGCGAATACTTGAACACATGCATAATATAGTCAAGCTAGAAACATCGCATCTTCGGGTCAACTACCTTTGTCAACTACCTTGTTCACCTTATCTTTGTTTCGAATTCTTAAACTATGTCATCTAAATATAAAATTAAAAGTATTTTGAAGAATGGAGCCAACGGCCCACTACATCTACCCTCTTAGCATAAATTTATCTTTTGGAAGTAGTGAGTGTGACTGACTTAGCAAAAGAGGAACGTAATGGCTAACACATTAACTAAAGACAAAAGACTCCAAGAACTTATCAAGCCAATGTCGAAAAAGTGAACAAAAAGGCCCTTGAATGAGCTAGTAGTTATTAGAGAGAGGCATCCAATGGAACATTCAAAGGCATCTAATGTTTACATCTTCAGCATCCTCTAACTATCTTATTCACATTACTTACAAATAGAGGCCTCGTTGAAGAAGGAGAGAAAACACCATACAGGAACAAAGAGCTTAAATTTTATCGTACATGTTACTGTACTCTCGAATTATCAACATCAAATCATTTTAATCATTATATACCATCTGAGATTCCTTCTGAGGTAAGAGAGTTGTGAGAATCTTACTTGTAAAGAAGATGGATGACCAGAAGTGTCATCTTTCCTAAGTGGCGAATTAGGAAAATCATTTCAAGAAAGGTCTTAAAGTTGTGTTGTAGTCGAGGTTCTTAGGTGGACGCTTGTAAATTGTGTCATTCTCATAGTAGATTAATATAAGTGGTTGAATCCTAAGGAAGGGCCTTTAGACAAGGACGTAGCCTAGTTGAGGGGTGAACCTCATGAGCAAACACTGCGTGCCTTATTTTCTATATTACTTTCTTGCTGCTCAACTTCATTGATATATTAGCTTAATGTCCTTCACTTTATTCTTTAGTGTCCTTGAGTTTGCTATTTTCTGTTATATTCTGCAATGAAGTTTTCAATTATGAATATTTGGGATCATCTTATTCGCCTTCTAGGATGACTAACCTAGCTTAGGACCAACAATTTTGCAAAACCATAATTATATAAGAAAAATTCCTAATTCTTTTTATCAACCAAATTCTTAAACAAAATGAAAAATTGAGGGACATAGGATTTAACTTTCACGAAGGAGATGCATTTTTTTCTACAAAATTGAATTACTCCACTACTGCGAATGATTAGAACGGATCTAAGGGTGAATGTACGATGTAATGGATGGTGAAAACCACCATAAGAATGACTGCTTTGAAAGCAGCCTTTGCTAGAAATGAATGTATCAAAACTTCTCCTTGTTTGGCTCAATACGAAAGACATTTTTGGTGAATTTATTATTTTATTCGTGAGGGACAACCAACATGATGATGTTTTTGGTGATATGTTATAATTAACTTATTTTATAGGAGAATTGAAAATATAAGATTGTGGTAAATTTGGTGATCACTTTGTTATAGACATAGTCTTATTGATGCGCTTAAAGAAATAAACAAATTAAAGAATTGTCAAGGATCGAAAAAAAACAAAATTATAAATAAGAAGAAGGATAGAATGCAATGAATGGTAAACTAATTAATTGTCTTCGATTTATGGCCCTCAGGAGCTATCTCGATCCGAGTAGTTGGCGAAGCAACGATCCTTGGTTTCCTTTCTCCCAAGTATGTTAGGTTGCGATGAAGCTTAGTATGATTGGATAAGTTTGAGTTAGAGTTGGGTAGAGTTTTACTACTTGAAAATATTTTTATGAAGTGAAAGAGGAAAAGAGTGTCCAGGGTAGAAAGAGAGAGGTTCCCCTAGGTGGTGAACGGTGTAGAGAGAAATTCACTCAGATAAGAAATGAATTAAACCATTTTTGCAAGTAACGATCAAATAAGAAAATTAAAAAAAACCTAAAATCAAAAATGATTTAAAAAATTAAGCAATTTATTAATCTAGATATGTGGTTTTTTAAGAATCTCATCCAAAACATGCGTAAATTCATGCTATATAGGCCAATGCAGGCCTAGTAGCAGGTGCACAGGCAGCGCTGGGGCCTAAATTATACCGCTAGGCTGGTTAAAGTGACATGGTCAACTTGTCCATGCTAACACTTTTCCATCCGATGTTCCATTAAATGGATTACGTTCCAGAAATTTTACATAAGTGTGGAAATGGTTTTGACCCAAATAGTGAAGAAGTGCCTATTTCTATGCACATCTCGCTATCTGATTTATAACATTTTCGTTGCTTATCGAAATTGAGTTTACATTATATCATTGGAAAAAGTTAGGATATTATTAATTTAAATTTTTCACATTATGAAAAGCATAATAATTTCTCAAAGATACAAAGAGCCAGATGATGTGTAGATAATCAAGCCTAAATGAGCATAATTCACCGATTGAGCCTACTACACACTTTCTCAAAGATATGTATCAGAGGAACAGACTTCTAGATTAGCAACCAAAACAATGACCTAAAAATGAGGAAATAACTTCTGAATTTTACACCTATTTGACATAAAAGGTTTCACTAACTTCATAAGTAAGAAAAAAGAGTACTGGAAAAAATGGGGGTTCAACCTAATGACAAATTAACTCTATTCATAAAAGGGAAAAATTGTGTCATTAGCAAATAGTTTTTAAACAAACATTATAATTACCCCCTTTGAACTTATATGAATTGAAAGATCAAAATCTCAACTGGAATGAAAGAGAAAAGAAGATCTCACTACCTAATTCCAATTGAAGCCCCATTCTGATTGGCACATAGAAACACATAACTGCAGTTAAGCCACACTCATGATCCTTTCATCAAGAACTTGAAATGAACAGAATCACATGGGTGGAAGCAAGCACTAATTATGTTCCTTTGGATAACTACCAAGTTACCATCCAGTTTATGTATTGAGGTCATGTACGCTCTTTTTGTAAAGTAGTCATCAAATTCAATAGGAAGTGAAAGTAACCCTCTAATAAACCCTTCTATTTCGTAATCCAAAACTCTACTGTTCATTATGCATTATGCATGACACAATTTGGTCCCATTAGGTAGCATTATGATGGCCAATGAGCCATTAATTAACCTTTTCCATATTATCCCTAAGGCTTTGTGATCCATTGTATTGTCTAAGAAACACTTGCTTGATTTGTATTATGCATGTTCCATCAAATGTTATAATAGCACAATAAGTACAACTTACACGAGCTTATTAACTTTTTTATTTGTGACAACCAATTTTAATGCTGTAAGAACTTCATGCACTTAGGTTAAGAACTTTCGTGCACTTAGGCTAACCCAACTACATCCACCTCCAAAATATTACCATTTTATCATTGACGTCATTCTCGTAAATTCCCAAAATGCACCCAAAACACAAAAGTAACTACAAGGTAGTGAGAACTTCCATGGTCTAAATATAGGCTCAACCAGCAACATCTAAGAGCCACCATTGCATTTCTTTCAAGGTCTAAATAGAGCAACATCATCCATAAATATCATAATGACCCATTTTACTTCAAATGATTTTCAATACACACCAACACCATCACAACAGCAATATAAGAACTGTTTACTCAAAGAAACCAATGTTTTCATAATGTAGCAGTTTGACACTTTCACACATTTTTCATATAACCTGCTCAATAACTAAACACAAACACAGACTTAGACATGCTAAAAAAATACACAAAAGAGAAAAGGATGAGCTGAGGGAATAGGAGGTAGTGAAATAGGGGGGACAGAGAAAGGGGGAGAGAGAGATACACACCTTTAAAAAGGTGTAACATGAGAGGAATTGAGGAATTTAAGCATAAGAGTTAGTTGTTCTTTCATGAGTGTAACATCTTGTTGTAACTTATTTTCTCTTTTTCTTACCTCTTAATATCTTCAGATGCCATCAGCTGTCAGACTAGCAGTTTAATTTTACGAGTTTGGTTCTCTTTCATTGGCTTCCACCTTTAATTTTGCAATTTCATCCTTACAATCTTGGTTGCTTTTCAAAGCATTTGCTTCCATCTTATGAATTTTGCCTTTGAAAGTTGCTTTGTGATTTGCAAACTACTGCTAAATCTCATCAATTTATTAAGTGAACTGAGATTGAAGTTCTGAAGAAAGCTCTTGCAACTCATCCTCATTCCTAGTCTTCTTAGGGTGCCTTAGGCCTACTCCTAACCCTTTTACATATCTAGCACATTCTTATAAGATCAGGATATATGCTTATTCTATATTCAAGATATCTACCCCATGCTTTTTGATTTGATCAGCATATAGTTTGTGGAACTCCTCACACTTAGGTTTGTCTTCATCATCTAAAATGCCATCTTTTTTCCTAGATAACATCACCAAAATTCATTATCTGTTGCACAAATTTCATATAAATAGAAATATATGATATATGTGATAGATAACTAGCAAGAGATCTGTCATTTAGTTTCCTCCCATAGTCTTATATGCTTTGGGGAAGCCCTTATGTTTCGTTTGACTTAGATCCATCTTTTAGATCATTGGTTGGTAAGAATGCACCTCTGAAAATTTGGACATGAAAGCTATGAAGTTATAAGGGATGACAAACATATACTAGCATACAAAAGAAGCCACCGCAACACGCGCTAGCTTGTTAAGGATTCTTGTTATAGATTGGGCACTATTAATGATTTTATCTTCTATTATCTCCTATTTTCCCCATTCTTTGCACTAATAGCTTGCAATTTCAATAGATGCAATTATGTTATAAAATGTAGAATTCAAATATACATACACAATGAGCGATCATGTAGAATTGACTACCTTAATTACTGTTCCAATAATTAACCACCAACTACCTCCATTTTAGTTTCATCAATCTCAGGTGATCTATTTGTTAGGGCTTGCTTTTGAGTTTTACCAACAAAGTGAACCTCTTTAAGCCTATATCTCAAATGCCTAAAAAGTTGGTAGCATTGAGTTTTTAAAGCTCAATCAACATGAGGCTCAATGGGGAAACTCCATTCAGCATGTGAAACAAATAAATTAAAAGGAAACAAAATGTCATAATGTCATATGATGAGGCAGCATTATTCAAAATAAACTAACTGGAACAAAATGACATATTAAGCTTTATACCTTGATTTTGTCAAATAGACTCTTCTTAGTAGCGACATCTATTGAAGCGCAATTCCTGTCATTAGATTACATTAGTATCAATTGATGTTTTGCTTCAACAAAGAAGAAGCTGCTGGAATAACAAAAAAGAAGAGATTTATTGCCCTTCATGCATTCAACAGTTCCTCATCAGAACAGTAGAAAGTGGACCATAATGGTTTTGATAAATCACAACATTTTAAATTTTGTAGTTAATTGTTTTGTACTTGAAGTGGGCCAATTGCTGCACCTTATTTCTATGATAGGCATTTTCATATAAGTGACGCGTACACAAATGAGCTGCTTTGATGCTTATGTATTTCTCTCCTTTTTTTTGGTTGCCTCAAAGTTAGTGTCTATACTAGCTATCAAAACTTCCACTCTTATGGTATGCCTAAATAAGTTTTACAACCTCTAGCATTATTATCATGTATCAGCATCCACACTGCACTGATTTTTCTTTTGTTTCTTTTCACAATTTCTTTTTGTTGATGAATTAATTAAGATAGTCACCATATTTATTAATTGAAAAGAAAATTACATGCGGTTTTTTGATATTCAGAATGCTACCAAACCCAATCGAGTTTGAAAATAGGCCATTAAGCACACGTAGAATCCAATGGACAATAATGCCTCACCCGGCTGATGCACTTCACAATGAATGACGCTGCATTTGGGTCAATAATTGGTGTTATTGCCTTAGGGATCACTATAGTTGGTTTTATGTTAGGTTTCTTCAACCTCTCATAAGTTGCGTTCAAAACTCGACTTAGCCCACACTTATGACCTTGATAAACTCAATGTAATTCCATTATAAACATACTTATATATGATACATAATATACTTATCTTCCAAAGGGAAGCAAATATGAAGAAAGAAATTTCTGTTATGGTTGCTTAGGGTGCAATGTACAACATGAGGGAAGAAATGATAGAACCTTTTAACAGTAACAAAGTTCACCCAAGGGAAATTGCATGACTATGGGGCAGATGTGAGGGCAGCCTAAAGCTTTTCTCTTGGAGAACCTTATACAAATTGTATTGTGTGAATTTTGACCTATGCTCTTGAGTTGGAGGTTTCTCCCCTTCTAGGACTAGGCTGTGAAGCTATGGGTCTTGGCCCTTGGGTAAATAGGGTTTGAGGCATATATAACGTTTTTCCTTATGACACATTCCTTTCTAGAAGTAATAGAAACTTTACTTTCCTAAGAAAAAGGGATGTGAAACTTGAAGCATATTGTGCTAAATGTAACCTCTTTTTCAGGCAGTAAGGGTAATTTCAGAATTATTTCTTTGTATAAAAGTTCTATTCTCTTGTTACGTAACTGCATTGGTGTCAGTACTTAGAGTATTTTGAGTTTTGGATGCATTGATTTTAGATATGGTTAGGGCATGTGAATCGATAGCCTTTTTCTTGTTTGTGACAACATGTTAAATTAAATTCTACAAGAAAAAAAAGACAAAATGAACATGTTATAATAATTTATTATAATGAATGACATGCATGAAGGTGAAAAGAATACATGTATCAATTATACCCATTAGAGGCTCTAAAGAATCATTGTTGTCACTTGTTTTGGTCTCATTACTATCTGATGTGTCTTCCCATTGAACCTCCTGCATGTCATTATCTAATAGACTTATGCTTAATTCACTATTTGAAAATTCCTCATTCTCTTCTTCTTCCTCCTCCTCATCTTCTTTATTATCATTACCCATGCTTTCATCATATTGGTTAACAATATCAATTTCCACTAAGTATGGCTTTACGTCGGCCCTAACTAAAGGAATATCTTCATATTCTTTCTCTTGCATGACTTCTAACACATTAACCACTTCTTCCATAGTATCTCACAATAACTTATTGTCAACATCATGGTCTTCGTCATTTAGAAAGTCAAACTAATTACATGGACTTGTTTTAATGACCACCCTCCATCATGCCTCGTTGTGAATGGGGGTGTCGGATACTTACTGACTTGAGATGCTAGTGCAAAGCGTTATCACAGCTGACTTACTAGAGACATTCACAAGTGTAATCCCAAACTTATCTTTCTTCACTCCCTTTGCATTATTAAATGTATCAAACCATTTATATTTGAATAACAAAATTTTGGGGCTAGTTCTATCCTCAAGGACATTTATATTCCAATAGAATGATTTCCTCTAATACACCATAGAAATCTTTGTCTCTGCTTTATGCATCTGCTTCTAACCATAACTCCACTATTTTGTGTCTTTCAAGCTCTTTGACCTTTTTTTTAGTATGAAATTTAGACCCATTGAATGCAAAACCTACGTATACAATGGCATGTTTTAGGGGACCTTATGCCAAATAGAATAACTCTTCTGTGACTATGTCATCTCCATCACTCCAGACCTGTGTGATCTAATTGGACATAAAACAAATAGCAAATCTTTAACTATGTTTTTACACAATGTACAAGTAAGCAATTGATAAGTATGATATTGTTTTGCTTACGTTAGTGCTAAACCGATCTACCAAATCAGTCCTTTCAATGTCTATTGCATTTTCCCGTTCATTGAGCATTGCAAAGGAAAAATATAGATTAAGACTAGTTTCTTTAATTGTTAAAAGTGTAATGTTTTAGCCAATAGAGCCTTACTTGAGAAAAGATTATGCTTCTTCATAATTTTGTAACGTATATTGCTGGGCTTTTTTTCATCCAATATAAGTCAAAAGCTTCACATTTTCCTCCACCAGTGGCCTATCCACCTTCATAAGGATGCATAACCTATGGGGTTGGACTTAATCTGTGTTGTCATTTTGCTCCATATGATAGAATTGTGTCTCTATGCTAGACAAGTATCGAGAGCAAAATATCATACATTCGTACGCAATGTATGCCTTTGTTATGCACCCCTCTAGATAATTTTTATTACACACATCTGATTTGAATAATACACATGTAAGAAACATAAATTGGCATATAATTATATATACCTTTCAAAAGGATACATTCAATGAAAAGGTACAGGTCTAGCTAATTTAGCTTTTGAGCCTAAATGGACTGTAAGGTGTGCCATAACATCAAAGAATGCCGGCACAAAATTGTAACTTGCACATGTACACTGCAAGAGGCTTTAGTATTTTATCATCCAAAACACCTCAAAATGCTGGTATAGACAAATCATACATCAAAACATGATAATCATGGCTTTTCATTCCTTGTATCTTCCCATCAGACAAAGTAAGACAATGACTAACATCAGAAGAGTAGTCGTTAAGAACAACAAGCTTTGACAGGAAAGATACCACTTATCCTCCTTTTAGGTAATGTCAAGTTGTATGGTGTATTTGGAATTTGTTACTTGTTGCTTCCCTATTAAACTTGTAATTTGTCATGCATGTGCATCTTCACAAGATCTAAGTTGGCTTTTAAAAAATCCTTGTTCTTTCTAGATATATCAATCAATGTTCCTAAAATATTTTCATAAATTTTCTTCTCAACATGCATTACATCCGAGTTGTGTTGAATTAATAAATGTCTCTAATAAGGCAATTCAAAGAAAACGTTCCTTTTCTTCCATTGATGTGCCAAATACCTTTCTCCCCTCTTGCATTTTCCTGTCTCATTTTTTCCAAATGTCACTTTTTGGCATCCCTCTAACTGTTCTAGATTATCATGTTGCTGAGAGGCTCAGGGGGAGGTCTTCTTTCTGTCTTTCCACCAAATGCACTCTTATGAAGCGTCCATTGATGATCAGGTTCTAAAATCCTCCTTTGGCCCATGTAACACCATTTGTCTCCATGTTTAATCTATAAGAGCATATGTATTTATGGCAATTAGGTCAAGCAAGGGTTCCTTTTGTACTCTATCCATACAAATTTCCATATGCCGGAAAGTCTTAAATTGTCCAAGTTAATACACTAGATATATCAAAAAATCTCCCAAGTATATGCATCACAGGTTGTAATCCCAGCGTCCCATACTCTTTGAGTTCTTTTATCAAAGGCTCAAGGAATAGATATATGTCATTTCTCCGAGCTATAGGACTCGGAATGAATAAAGATAACATTAAGGACTTTTCATACTCATCCAAGGAGGGAGATTGTATGGTACCAATATCACAGGCCATATGCTAGACATACTACTCATTTGAGCCCCTAGATTGAAGCCATCACTAGGAAAAGCCAACCTTACATTATGGGAATAAGCAGCAACCTTAGGGTACAATTCATCCAATGCTTTCTATACTTTAGAATATGTTGGATTTCCTATAATCCCATGATTTGGATTTCCCTTTCTGTTCCACCACATGTGCTTAGCTGATTTGGAAGTCATAAACATTATCTAAAGCCTTAGGATAACTGAAAAATGGTGTAGAATTAATTGTTGTATTGTAGACCTCTTTTGAGCTACCTCAACAATAGTGCTCTCTTCTCCACCTAACAAAATTGCCTCTTTCCATCTTGGAGTATGACACTTAGGACATTTATATGCTTTTGCATACTCCTTTCTAAACAAGATACAATGGTTAATACATACATCGATTTTGACATAATTGAACCTAACGCTTTTGTATATTTTTAGCATTATATTAACTTTTATGAAACCCTTCATAATAGTCAAATGCTATGTGTAATATCTCCTTAACAATTGTTGGAATGATTTATTGCTGCACTTGTTGCTTACCTTAATGCAAAGCAATGTGATTATAAATTCCAACCTTTTAAATGTCTTATAACCCAAAATACAGCTCTGCTTTTACATTTTCTAACAATTTATGGAACTCCTTGGGCACCTCATCATTGTTAAACCTGCTCACAAATTCCCTATTTGGTTCATTATGCTCTAGTCCTTGAGTAATATTAGTTTCCCTAACATTTGCTATATTAAATAGCAATCAAGTCATATCATCACCATAACTAAAATCAGCCTCATTATCTAAACTTGCTCCCCTATACATCCTAACACTATCATCATTTTCATCATCTTCATCAGCACTTTCCCTGTGTTGCACCCATGGATTATAAGTTTTTAATACAACACATGCCATCAAATGCTCCTACATTGTATAACGATCATGAAAAAGAGACAAATTACAATCTATGTATAGACACCTTAACAAAACACCGTTTTTCTCATCACTAAATGCAAACTCTAAATATTCGTCCACCCCTTTAATGTATTTTGGCCCTCTCCTATCAATGAGTTCCCTATGATTCATCCAACTTCGGCCATTATTCACCCTTGAAAGCAGAATATATATATATATATATATATATATATATATATATATATATATATATATATTATATACATATATATATATATATATATATATATATATATATATATATATATATATATATATAAAGCAGAAATCATTAGTACAATCTCTTAAGGGCATATCATATAATTTGACCAAAACAATTATCCTTCTTGTATAACATAACAATCCAATAACATGGAGTTAAAATGACTTGTCAAAGGATAATTAATGCCTAAAAATATATATATTCCATCAAATGTGATAACAAAAAAGCATAACAAATTATGTGTGTGTGTGTGTGTGTGTGTGTGTGTGTATTCAAATCCCTAAACTTTACACCTAAAGAAGCTCGCTGAGGTATTTGATTTCTTACCAAGTGTTCGAGTGGTCAAGGGAGGTGAGGACATCTTTGCTTCTCTAGAAAAACTACAAAATTTAAAAATGTAATCCACATTTATCTTGGAACTTGTTAAGACATGTTTAAGAAAATTTTGCGGATTATAATAGTAATGCTACAATTTACCATAGTTAAGCTTACTTCCCTGCTTTTGAATGAGCGAACCAATGAAGATAACTTTCATGATAATAATGGTATATAATAAGACCATAATAGAGCAAAGCATCAGTAGTAAAACATCATGAAGTAACAAAAAAATAGTAACAACTGCTACAATAGTCGTGATAGCAACCAAAACAATAGCAACAATAGGCACAACATTAGTGACAACAACTAGAAGAACATCAACAACAATGACAATAGTAAAGGTTATGTATTGGTGGTTTAAACTTTTTAACTCATATTGTCAAAGCATGAAACAAGGGAAAATAAGGGGAAGGGAGGAGAAAGAGGACAGCTATCATTCAAACGGTGAGAGTGATCCCTTTTATTGTGGTGCCTTCTTTTAAGCTTAGGATACTATATGGAAGTGGGTTAATAACCTCAGAGAGCTTAGCTCATTAGCTTAACTTGATTGACTTGAGATTGGTAATCCAAACTAATCACTCTAATGGTTTGGTCTTTTCAATGTCATAAGTAGTTATCATAAGTGATCAACATTGATTGGCGTCTATCAACACTAATAAGCACTTAGTTATATTTTGTAGTCATGACTTAAGCTTTTGTCAATGGTGATAAGCACTATGATAAGTTGAAAAGAATAGGCTATAAGTTGGAAGGACTTTTAGATGGAGTTGTACTAAGGTATAAAATCATGAACATTTACTAACTCTAAGCTCTATAACAAGTCAACAATAGGTGTGCCTTGATTCACTGAAAGCTATTTCACAATTAACTTTTTTTTGTTACCAGCGTCTATAAATCGACTTGATTTAACAAATCAAAGTCGTTAACCCCTCCAAAAAAGTGTTTTTTGAATCTACTTTAAATGTTTTGGGAGTGGTTGAATTCAACATCCAACAATTCAAAGTTGTTAACACTCCCACCAAAGTCCTACCTTGATCCTTGATCAAAGTTTCTCAGGAGTGATTTTCAAGAGTGAAAGAACAAGTGACAATATACATCACGATTTGCCTAAACTGAATGAGATAGCACAATATAATACAAATGCATGTTCTTAGCTATGCATCTAATTAAGCATGGATTAAGTTTGTTCTTTCGAGTACGAGCGGCAGGAGAGCATTCCCTAGAAAACCTTTAAGAAAGAGTTGTCATATGGTTTTAGAAATAGTTCTTTAAAGGGGTTTTTCTATCCACAAGTGGTGTATGTAATTGATTTATAATGTAAGTTGCATCACTAGCCACATCTACCCCCAAATCCTCCTAGCATAGAAGCTTCAATAAGAAGCGTTCATGCCAGATGATGTTTACGCTTCGCCACACCATTTTGTTAACACTATTTTCTCTCTTTTTTTTAAAATCTCTATCCACTAGTATGGTTGGAGTCATTGACCGCCCCCAAAGGGGCATGACTCATAGATGGCTTAATGCATACATGAGGCTCAACCTGAGACCTAAATTTAAGAAGAAAAAGTGTTGAGCCATCTCCTCCAATAAGTAGAATTGGTCCTCTACATAAAAAAGCTTTAGCTTGTAAGCATTCACCTTAAAAATGTTGTTAATAGAAAAAATTCTAATCCCAACAGCACCATGTGGATAGGTTTTCATTACCTCAAACGGTCCTATCCATCTTGAGTTTAGCTTACCAGGGAAAAGTCTTAATTTTGAGTTGAACAACATCACTTTTTGACCTACGTGAAGTTCGTTCCTACTAAACTTAACATCATTAAAAGCTTTGACTCTACCTTTATAGATCACTAAATTGTCATACGCTTCTAGACGAATCTCATTATCCCCTAGATAAGCATACTTCATATTTTCAAGAAATGATTTCAGTTCTAGTTTAGGGGGTAAAGTGTGAGATGGTAGTAAATTTATGTGACTTTCAAGAAATTATAGCTTCCTAAGTCTATCAATTACATGTAATTGCAACAAAGACTCTGTACTGTTTACTATCTCATTATCAGAGTGGTAGGGCATGCTTGGAAACTTAAACTAATTAAAACTTGAGTAAGCACAGTTAGCAATTTATCTTCATGAAGCAATTCATAAATACCTAAAACAATTCGTCAATCACATCAGATGCATAAAGATAGTTCGCACCAATATGAAATCTTATGGCATCAAAAGTATTAAACTTAACAACTTCACCATGAAATTGCATAGTTAATGTTCCTTAGTACACTTTTACTTTTATCCTATATGTTTTAAGAAATGGTCTATCAAGAAACATCAGAGTGTCATGGCATGCATCAATCATGTGTAGTACATAAAAACTATCAGAAAAAATAAGCTCACTGACTTGGACTAAGACATCCCGTAAGACTCCATATGGGTATAGCTGACTAAATGATTAGACCTATTTTCTTTAACTCTCCTAAGTTTAATTTATCATAAATGAACCTAGGCATGACATTAATGGAAGCTGTTAAACCAACCATGGCTTTATTAAAGCAAATATCTCCCATTTTACAATAGATGGAGAACACTTGGGTCCTCATGTCTAGATGAAAGCTTCTTTCGAAAAATAGCAGACACGTTTTCCACCACACTTAATTTTTCGTTCCCTTTCAATTTACCTTTTGTAGTATAAAGCTCCTTAAGGAACTTAGCATAACGAGGCACTTGCTTAATAGAATCTATGAGATGAATGTTGATCTCTATATTCCTAAATGTTATAAGATTTCTTTGCTTGCCTCATCTGCCTTAAGAGGTTTCCTTATCAATCTACATGAGAAAGGTGGTAATGGCTTGAAATGTTCCTTCTTGTTCTCACCTACTTCCTCAGCATTAGGGTTGATATCTTAGTCTTGCTCAAGTTTTGGGCTTATTGACCTCTATTTCTAGCTGTACCTCTCTACTGCTCCCAGGTTCCTTTAACTCCTTCCTACTCCTAAGTGTTAAGGCACTCATGTTTTCTTTTGGGTTTTGAAAAGATTGAGAAAGGAACCTATGTTGTATTTGGGCCTATAGGTTGCTAACTATGGTATCAATAGTAGTTTGTCCCTCTTGGAGCTGTTTAAGAGCCATCTTTGTGTTCTAAAATCTAGTGTCAAACTCTTTTTTTTTTTGGTCGCCCATCTTTTTTATGACTTACTCTAAAAGGAAATTTGTTCTATCTTAAGCAGCTGGTTAGCATAATGGTTAGTCAAAACCTAAGGGGTTGTTCCTAAGTCCATACCTAAGGTGAGGGTGGTCTCTCCATCCTTCATTATAAGTGTTAGGGTATGGGTACTGTTTTTTACCATGGTTAGAAAATACATCATTCATATCCCACTTGAAGTGTAGACCACGCATTAGTTGGATCCCCTTCTAAACAACAAATACCATGCACTACTGCATTCTAAACTCCTCGAGTGATGAGTTTCTTCAGCATGGTATGATCTAAGACGATTGGGTCACTATAGATGGACCTGAACTAAGCTAATTGAGCATCCTAAATTGAATTTCCCTAGTTCTAAATTGTTAAATGTTTTAGGCCATATTTGATGTATAATCAAGGTAAGAAACTAAGAATGAGTGGCACAAGCATAAACAACGTAGAACTCAAACATGCCAACCAAGCTAACTAAGCTATAATAAACAAGAAAGTGAGAGAAACTGAACCTGAGATAGGTAAGTCACGCCACCAACTCAGAGTCAGGGTTGTTGGCTACTAAGTGGATACGTCTCACTAGTACAAAGCTCACCAAGCCTCACTAGGTCACCACCTACATAAGCCAAAGTGTAGGATAAGCTAGAGATAATTGTAAGGGGGAAAGAGTAATGTCCTAGTTTTATTCATCAATAACTTCATGTCAGAAGGTAAAAATGAGTCTTTCAAAACAAGCCTTACATTTGCTCACAATGCATAGCTGATGTACACAGGTAGCTAAACAATAAAGACTAGAAATTTAAAAATAGTACACAAAAAGCAAAAGTTAGTGAATGAGTTTTTCCACCTATTCAGCTTATTATTCTACACAAATGAGGTGTCAGGCTAATATAACATCTAAGAACAAGTTAATTATGACCTAATTTTGCAAGTTGCAGCTTAATTCTTGATGTTTGCTCAGCCAAAATGCAAGTAATCGATACTAGTGATCCTTTGAACAAAAAATTCCCCCTTCATGTGCCTGATAAAAATGGATGTTAACTAATTTGAACATACCCATTCAAGGTTAATTGAGGCAATATTTTAGGCACTTTTTGATGACCTCAAACCTGCCAAGTGCTTGATGCAAAATGGAGTCAAAGTTGACTCTCCGAAACTGGACTCATTGGGTTAAAACCTACGCTAGATTGACTGTCTTGAACTGCAATGATCATATAGATGTCCAAAAGTTAGGGGGAAACTTTTGTCATCTAACATCTATGGTGAGAGATATAAAATAAGCTAAGTTACTCCCTATATGAACAATGAGACCTCCATAGATCAAGTGACATAATGAAGGTTTGAAAAACAACCCTACGCATTCAGTTGAGTTTGGACCTTGGCTTAGGGCTTTTCAGGACCATGGCTTGAATAGCTAAATTAGAGTGGGATGAGTGGAGATGGCCATGGTATGATGTCCTCCCTTTTTCAAAGAGAATTCAACCTCAAATTCTCAAGGGGGTTATCAATTGGATAGACACTTAGATCAGCTGCATTAAAAGTGCCTGAAACTTCATAATCACTAGGAAGTTTTACTTTGTTAAGTTATCATTAATTCTCTCTAAGACTTCAAAAGGACTATTTTCCCTTTGACTCATCTTATATTTCCTTTTCTATGGAAAGCTCTCCTTCCTTTGGTGTATTCACACCACATCCCTACTTTAGAAGACAACCTTTTTTCTACACTTGTTTGCATTAGACAGGTAGCTAGCATTACTCTACTTAATCTTTTCTTTCACCTTATTATACACTTCCTAGATATCTTTAACTCTTTTTTCAACTTCCACCCTTGGTTTCTCTTCCAAAGCAATTGGTATTAGGTCTCTTGGGGATTAAGTGGTCAGTACCATACACGGTCTTGAAGGAAAAGAGACCAGTAATCTTGAGTGATGTTTTATTATAAGCAAACTCTGCCTAAGGAAGTAAGAAATCCTAGGATTTGGTATGTGATATGATGAGCACACTTAAGAGGATCCCAAGTGTCCTATTGGTAATAGGATGGTAGCTGGTGCTTTACGGAAGCTTAGTTTATATCTTCTTCTATAGGCTGATCTAAAAATGGCTAAGGATTTTGGCATCTCTATCTAAGATAATGGAATTAGGGATACCATATATTCTCATGACTTCCTTAGCATATAATTCAAAAACTAGAATACCATCATTGGTCTTGATACAAGCTATGAAATAAGCCACTTTGGATAACTGTGTAGAACCGCAAGGACCAAATCTTTACCCCTTTGTGTCGTACACAATCCTAGCGCAAAATTCATGCTCACATCTATTTTGTGGGCTAGAAGGACAAGTAAAAGAGTGTAAAGTGTATAAGGCACTAAATGACTCTTGGCCACTTGGCACGTAGCATATCTTTTGTTGATGTTCTCAACATCCTTGGACATGCTTGGCCAATAGTAGTGCTCTTTTAGCATGTTTGTTGCTTTGTTCTTTTTATAATGACTTGCCAAAGCTCCTCCATGCACCTCCCTAATTAGTAGTTTCCTGGTGCCACATTTCGGAATACACAACATGTTCCCTTTAACTAAATACCTATCATGTGGGAAGTACTCTTCTTTAGGCTTTTGCTTGCATTGCTCATACAACTCCATGAAGTTTTCATCTTACTCGTAAGTAATGTAAGGTAGTCAAAACCCAAGACGTAGGCTTTAAGCTAAAATAGGAGAAGGTGTCTTCTAAATGGTGCATCAGCTCCTTGGTTTAATTTGACTAAATTATACTTGATAATGAAATGAAATGACTGCAAGTGCTTCCCTATTTTACATGTCTTATATTGAGCTTATGCTTCCCTATGATATACGTCAGTGCTCGATGATCTGAGTGGACGATAAACTCATTGGCAATGAAATAGTGACTTCAATGCCCCAAGCATATAATGATTGCATAAAAACTCTTTATGATAAGTTGACTATTTTCTATTGGAGTCACACAGTTTTTCACTAAAAAAGGCCAAGGACTTGCATTCATGAGTTAGAAATCCTCTAATACCAATGCCTAGGGCATCAGTCTCAATTTCAAAAAGCTTCTCAGAACAAGAAAGGGTCAAGATTGGAGCTTAAGTCAACTTGCTCTTGATTTCTTTAAAGGCATTCTGAGCCTTAAGATCCCACTAAAATGATGACCCTTTGATCACTTCTATCATTGGTTTCATGATCGATAGTCTAGAGGTTCTTAATGAACCTCTCATAAAATGAACGTAGCCTATACAAGCTACTCACATCATGAATACTCTTAGGAACTGCCCAACTCGTAGTACCCTCCACCTTGCTTATTCATCCACCTAAATTTGCTCAGGAGCGATTATATACCCCACAAAGTGACCTTTTTGGTAAAGAAGGTAGACTTCTTGAGGTTGCTATGCAACTTCTCTTTCTCAACCACTTGAATTACTTATCTAAGATGATCATAATTATCCTATTTTATTTGACTATAAATCAATATGTCATCAAAGTAAACAACCATAAATCTATTAATAAAGGTTTGAATACCTAGTTCGTAAGCCTTATGAAGGTGCTGGGTGTATTTGAGAGGCCAAAGGGCATAACCAACCACTTATATGGCCCTCCCTTGGTCTTGAATGTAGCCCTTCACTCATCACTTTTTCTGGCTATGGGAATATCTACTTCTCAATTCCAGCTTGGAGAACACCATTGAACCATATAACTCATCCAATATGTCCTCAAACCTTGAGATTCAATACCTGTGCTTGATAGTTATGTTGTTGATAGCGCTATTATCAACACACATTCTCATAATGCTATGTTTCTTAGATATAAGCAAAGTTAGAACTGCACGTGGACTGAGACTCTTTTTCACCATCTTCTTAGCTATAAGTTCTTCAATATGCCTCTAAACTCTTGACTTTTGAGTGCTCTTAAGATTCACCTTATAGGCTGGCTTATGAGTTCTTGGGATGAGATCAATGTGATGCTAGATGGATCTCTTAGGGGTTAAGTTTTGGGATATCTCCTCTTGGAAGACATGTTTAAAATGACTAAGGATGACAGTAGCCATTGGATGTAGAGATGAGGCCCTTACCTTGATTTAGCCACTAAATGTTGTGGGGGTAAGAATGCACTTATATTTACAAACTAAGCTTCATGACCAGCCTAGTGAAAGCCACAATTGAGTAGCTACCACTGTCAATAATCAAGAACATACCTTGCCTTGTATAGTACACATGCTCTGAGTTTTCCCTCTAATCATACCCTTGGGGCTTTTCTAACTATTAAGGGATCTTTTATCTTTACATGCTTCATCAACAACCTCTTCATCCCCTTATGTCTCCATCAAATAAACTTCTATATCTTCCTCCACTTCCTCCTGTTGAACATCTAAGTATTATGCTAAAGGAATGATCCTTCTATTTAGACATTTTGAGGTTTTAGCATCCTTGAAGCAACATGAGAATAGTTACTAATTGGCTTAGGGGTCAGTTGGGGGCTCCCCTTATTAAAGGTTGGCTCCTAGGGAAAGGCCTGGGTATATCTTTCTTGACTGGTTTGGATTTCTTTAGCTGCTCAAGTCTTTGTGCCATAACACACACATCCTCCAATGTGGTGTATTGTCACAATTATACAACATCTGAGGACCCAGGATTAGGGCAACTGAGGAACCAAACTATGGTTTGATCCTGAAGTTCTTGTAGATCACACTTGATCAGTAGCTTCTCAAATGTTCTTGTGTTTTCTTCAACTAACTTAGAGCTTCGAGTCAAGTTGTAGCTAAGTATAGCTGTCATAGAGTTAAGAACTTTATCTTGGCCCATATTTTGATCTTATCATTCCTTCTCTTAGCTCTCTTAACACACAAGTTGGCCCATTATAGTGATGCGTACTTTCTCATCCTTAAAGCCACCAACATAACCTTCTGATCTTTAGGGATGTCTTTGTATTGAAAGACTCTCTATACTATATGTAGCTAGTTAATAAACTCACCTCATCCAATTGTCATTAAAACTCAGGCACTTCAACTTTAATGTCATTGGTTTGCTGATGTTATCTCCTACCTCTCCTAGTCCTTGGCTTATAATCATATTCACTTGAATTTCTGAAAGAGTTCCTTAGTTGATGAACTCACCTCTGATGCTTTTCGTGAGTCTTCAGTTTCATAATGCAAGGCCCTCTTCTTGTTCTTAAGATAATCCCTACATTTCTTCTTTAAATACTCATTTTGCTTATCCAAATGCTCATAGTTGTTAAATGAAGCCTTAAATTTCTCTCTTAATGTGAAACTGCCACTCATCTTGTGAAAGTAGATAGGCTGGTCCTTTGTGGACTATGTGTTTAGGACAAGGGTTGTGTTTCAAGATAAGGTTCTGGCCAAAGAGTGTAGCCTTGGCTTTGATACAAAATATGATGTATAATTAAGGGAAGAAACTGAGAATGAGTGGCATAAGTAAAAATAATCTAAAACTCAAACATATCAATCAAAATAATTAAGCTATAGTTAAATAAGAAATTGAGAGAAACTAAGCCTAAGATGGATAAGTCTCACCACTAACTCAGAGTCATGGCCCTTAGTTGCTGAGTGGATAAGTTGCACTACCACTAAACTCACCACAACTCACTAGATCACCACCTACGTAGGCCAAAGTGCAGGATAAGCTAAAGAGAATTCTAAGGGGGAAGGAGTAATGCTCTACTTTCATTCATCAACAACCAAGTATTACAATCTGAAAATTAGGATTTTAAATAAAGCCTTAGACCCCTCTCACAATGGCTAGCCTATGTACAAAGCTAGGTAAATAGCAAAGATGAGAAATCTAAAAACAATGCATAAAAGAAAAAAGTTACTAAAAAAGCTTTAAGACATATTTAGCTTGTCATTCTAAACAAATGAGGTTCCAAGATAATATAACTTCTAAGGATAAGTTAATTATGATTGAATGGTGTAAGTTACAGCTCATTCTTGAAGTTTTCCTAGCCAAAATGGAATTGGAGATATGCTAGGTGATCTGAATCTATCCTTTCCAGCTCAATTGAGACAATGTTTTAGGCACTTTTTCATGACTTGAAACTTACCAAAAGCTTACTACAAAATGAAGTCAAATCTGACTCTTCAAAGCTAGACATACTGGGCTGGAAAATGGGCTAGGTTGACTCCCTTAAATGGCAGTGATCAGATGGATGTCCAAAAGTGTGGGGGCAGCTTTTATTATCTAATAGCTATAGTGTAAGCTATAAAATTACTTATGTTGCTCCCCAAGTGAATGCTAAGAACTCAGTAGATCAAGTAATATAATACAGGCTTGAAAAACAACCCCATGCATTTAGTTGAGTTTAGACATTGGCTTATGGCTTTCAGGACCATGCCTTACATAGACCGAGTTAGAGTAGACAAAGTTTAGCTAGTCGTGGTGTAATTTGTGTCAATATTATGAAACAATTTTCTAGCCTAAGTTGAAGTCTTGTTAACCAAAGCCCGCTACTAGCAATATCTATCATTTTTATGTCTATAAACAATAAACCCTAACAAAAATATTAGATAAATAATTGTTCAAATATTTGATGTTGGGGATAACTAGCACATAAGTTATTGAACATTCCTAATATTTATAAAACATTTCCCTAGTCATTTGTTTAATGCGACATATTTCTTTTTTATTGGATCCAGTCCTAGATGTAGGGAAAAAAAATTCTAAAAATTCTTTATGAACTTGGGTCCATATAGTGAATGCTATAGGGGGCAATGAGATACCCAATCCTTGGCCTTATCCTACAGTAAAAAAGGAAATACTCTCAAGATAATTTGATCTTGGGTTATTCCCTCAGTCTACACGGTTGAACATGTAATAATGAATTAATTAATATGACGATATGAGTCCTTACTAGGTTGTCTATGAAATATGGGCAATAGATTCAAAATTCAAGAGTTTTCAGCTTAAATGGTCAATCTTATGCAAGATAAGTAATAGACAAAAGTTGTGTATTCAAGTTAGGTGCAACAAGTTCTTATAAAGTAGCCATCTTACCTTTAATATATTCCAAACCTATCTGTTCAGAGCTTATAGATTAATAATCACTTACTTTGCTTTCGAGCTCCTCAAACATATGCTTCTTTTTGATTCTCAATCATAGAGATCACATAAACTAAATAGATATATGAAAAAGATAAATAGTAACATTAAAGTTAGAACAAAATAATATAAGTGGTAAAATTCACAAGGGAAAAACTAAGAATTCTATTTTCTTCTTAGACAATGATGCCAAAATATATTAGCCTATTGTACAATTACAAATTAAACCACTGCGTAGGCTTATAAATAAGAATATAGCACAGGAGAGTAGGGATCTAATTCGTGCAGAAGACATACAGTAATTAGCTAGTTTAAATCTAACTAAACTTACCACTTTTAATTTTTAATTTTTTATTCTAATAAATTCAAAGTAACTAAGGAAAAATATGGAAATTTACTCACTAATACTTTTAACTGCCTAAACAAATTATGGGAATAAAACAAAAAAAAAGTTAACCTAAATAATTTTGGGAAATATAAATCAAAAAATAAAATAAAACTAAACCACAAAATCAAAGTAGAAAATGTAAATCAGAAACTTAATATCCGCAATGACTAAAAGTTACCTAATAAATTACCTAAATAAATCTAGATAGAATATGATTAACCTAATTAACATGAACAACACATTCAATCACTTCAAAAAACATGAAACCGAAAATATACATAGAAAATCAAAATAGAAAATCAAATATAAAAATAAATTATTAATAAATTGTAGTTAAATGAACACAAAAATAAATAATCATATTAATTAGATTACGAAACTTAATTTTCTAGAGTTAATCAAACTCTCAAACATAAAGCTAAAACTAAAATATTAATTTTTGGATTTATGAAAATAAAAACCTACATGTATCAAATTGACAAACTAATTTTGAAAATTATCAAATAATTTAAAAATAATTATGAAGTCAAACAATAGATTAGGACTCTATCTAAACCCAAGTGGCATAAAAGATAGAAAAACAAAAGGAATTATGGTTTAATCTAGTTTCTAAGAAACTGACAAATAATGGCAAAAATAGAACAAAAAATTAATTTGAAAATTAAACCACACTAAAACAAAAAATATAATTAATCTAAGCTTACTAAGACACAGTAAAACATTACTCTTTTATAAGGGTGCATGAAACTTAAAATTAAAGTCTATAAATTTAAAAACTAAAATCGATATGCTAAAAAAAAATCAACTAAAAAGAAAATAAATAATTATTAAGGCCGTGTTCGGCAACACTATTTTGAATAGTGTTTAATGTTTAACTAATTAGTCGATTTCTAGTGTTTGATAACGCAGTGTTTGGGCTAGCATTTTGGGTAGCGTTTATCATTTCAAGCAGCATTTCTAAAATGTTAATAATATTAGCTTTTGACATTCAAAAGTAGCATTTCATATTTTTTAGCCAAAAACACCTTTTGAAATTTATCTTTCGAAAGTATCTATATCTTTTTTTATATCAATTTGTTTCAATCAACTAACCCAATAGTTAAATTACGCACATTGCTTCAATGGCTCATCTGAACAACTATATGTTAATACCTAAATTAGGACCATCGTCTGTTATCTTATACCTCAACCCCAATCTGCTATCTATGTAGCTAATTTTGTTAAACATGGCCTAAAGATCGCAAATTTATGAAAACACTTAGCGAATCTATATATGCCACAAAATTAATATTTACTATTAACGCATAACTTGACTTATCCATAAGCTAGATTGCAGAAGACATCGTATAGTGGATCTTCCCCGCTTTTTTTTTTTTTAAAGATTATAGTCTAATTGTTAGGTCCATTCCTAATGTAAACCCTACTAATTTAGTTAACTCTTGCACTAGCACTAAAATTTAATCAAACTAGGGCATCAAGCATTAGAAAAACATCATGTTACACCTTGTAATCAATTTAATAACAAATTGATTTAACAAATATCTATACTAATTTCCTAATTAAAAGAGATAAGTTTCAACCATCTATAATCAATTAGGGTGATATTTGTACCAAAACATTATAACTTTTATGCATTTAAGCCTTTTAACTGTCATTCAATTTATATTAAACTAATTAGTATGCATTCTAGTTAATCTAACATAAATATCACGAACAATAAGCACAAATCGTTATAGAACCATGAATCAAGTAAAGCACAAAATTTATTTTCAAATATTTAATCTAGCATGGTTTCTAATAGATTATGCTAAGTAAATAAACTACTCATACCGAAAATAAAAATACATAAATTATCCAAATATTTAATGTCTGCAAAATGAACTCTAACTGATAAAGTAATGCTTTGGTCAATAGGATGAAGATGATGATGATGATGTTGACTAATGAAGTTGGCAAGATGACATTGGTGGCTGATAATTATGGTGTGATGATGAAAATGATGTACGTAGACGAGATGATGACAATATCATGCGTGATGAAGTTGTGATGGTGAGATGAATAGTTCTTAGCATGGAGATGATGTGACGATGAAAGGGGGTGATGATAACAAATAAAGACAAGGAGGTTAGGAGCACAAGAAAGAGGAGGTGTGTACGCTTGTGATTTTATAAGATGAATCATTTAAGTAGGGTTTCCATAAGATTTCTCCTCCTCTAAGGTTTCTGATCTCTTCTCCAATTAGGACATGCAATTTCCTAACCCTATCCCTTTAAAGAAATTATTATGAAAGAAAATACTTTTCATAAATCATTATTTTTGAACCAACTTGATAAATCCACTTAAAAAGTCCTTTGATACGTAAAACCCTCTTTTCGACGTATGTTTTCTTCTCCTCTTCAATTTATTACTCATTAACCTAAAACTCAATAAACAACCATAAATTAGGCAAAATCATATATCATATATATGTATATATTTTGGGGTTTTGGGGTTGCATCCTCGGTTGTTATTAAATGTTACATTCATGAGTTGTTTTTATCTTTTTTTCTTTCTATTAACGGGTATTCATGAGTTGTGATTAATTTAGTTATTGTGGAGTTGTTATATAATTTATACAATAATCAAATAATTTTTGGTATTATTATTTTTAAAAAATAAATTAAATCATGCCACATTTTGTTAAGTTTTAAATTAATATTCCTATAAAAATTATGGATAAACAAATTTAAAATTAAACTTTAAAACAAGTCTGCGCATTGCACGGGTCTTAAAACTAGTAATCTATATAACATAAGCTAAATATTTATTAAAAAGATGCACAATTTATGACTTAACACTAGGGAATCGATCGGAAGCAGGAAACATGCAAAGTAAAAGTGGACATGACTGCAACACACAAATTAACAAAGGTAGTTATGCTGCTATTTCTGCCATATAACGGTTATGGACACCATGCAGGAGATGCTCAAATCCAAGATTGCTTAGCATAGAACTAGTAGATGATGACCAACCACACTAAAGGATTTGACCAACACAAGATTCTTGAAAGCTTCCTGCCAAGTAGAGAAATCAGGCATAATGGGCTGCGCAACCGTGAAATAGGTAGTGAAGATAACACTGTAGGGCGATGGTACACCAGAAGTTGACTTGGCGGAAGGGGGTTCCCAAACTTGACGGCAAGTCACCAAAAGGGTTTAGGGTCGATGGCTTCATCATCACTAGTTACAATAAGGGTGGCATCAAAGGTGTTGCTATGTTAATAGAGCATGACTCAACGTAGAAGCAAATGGGTGGCAGAATAGCACCCGTAGACACCGGTGAGAAAAGTTGAAAAATATACTAGGTTTTGGGAGGAGAAGTATTGAAGATGTTGCTATTTTCTTAAGTGGTTAGACAAGATCAAATACATGCTAATTGTATTTGAGAAAATTTAGGTAAAATGTGACTCACTGAACTGGGATACTAGTTCCTATATTTAAAACAATACAAGGTACGAATTTCTGTTCATTTCTTGTCATACATTCTATTATAAATCCATTTAATTACATTTTTTACTAACTAATTTTCATGCTATTTCAAATGTTTTTAGGTTATCTACTCTTATTACCTTTTCTTATTCTCAAAAAATGCTCAAACATGGATAAACTGTAGACTCTTATTCACTTACCCGTACTCTGACTATTGTTTACTATATTTAACTTTTACTCTTCTATTTACTCTATTCCTAAAGGAGTCCTAAGTGACATGTGTCATTAATATTTTTAGTACTAGTAGTACATCATCATCTTTGCATAATTTTTCCACTAATGAAAGTGAATGAAAATGATACATGGATTAAACTAATCAAGAAGGATATTATTGAACAAATTATCCTTCACAGTCCATAACCTAAATGCCTTAAAAGGTTCTTGTAGAAATTTTCTAGCACCCACTCTCTTGTTTCTACTGGTTAGACTATACCACTATACCCTTATTTATTCTAAAGTGCTAGTTAGAAGTCACAAGGTTTTAGATAAAAATTACTATTATACCCTTATTGCATTACAGGCCTTATATGATACGTTTCAGTGCCCATTGTGGGTGGATTAATTCCCTAAGTCCAATATGTCTTATGCACACATAAATGCTTATTTCCACCAAGCAAATAGGCCATATGACCAGCATACTTGTGAGAGTTATATACTATACATCTATTACGAACACATAGCCTCTTATGGAGAACTATGCATGAATATTTAGTAGCACACAAGTACCCTTAGATCATTTCAATCGTCATATCTTGTATACATAATATGACCTGTGTGGCATGACTAATACATAAAGTTCACCAATGTATAAGAATCGATAAAATTCTAGGAATGATATTCCTCTTCTCATGAGTCTCTTGACTAAATCCCACTCATCTGTTTAGACATATCCTACTAGACCAAATCATTTATGGTCCTTTGGCAACATACTAAGTTAATGAGCATTGAATAAGCCATATGTAAAACCAAATGTGGTCATAGCCAATGGGTTTGACACAAATATAAGTTTAGATCTAACTTATGTTAACCCTATCGGTCATCTCGTACACACGCACTATGAAACAATATGTGCTGTAACGTTCTCCTTATCCTACGAAGCATATGTACTTTGATCCTTTGACCAAGATGCCGCATGCATAACTATAACACCCCTAACCCCTTAGGGCTAGTGATATTAATGATTTTTAAAATTATGGAACAAAACGAACAGAGTTCTACCTAAAAACTAAGCATAACTTAGGCTTAAAGCCTTACATTAGGTACATGTAACAATAAAGCATAAATAATACATCCAACAAGCTCAACAGCTGCACTCCGGAGATCACAACTCCATGGGCCACACGCCCAGAGTACATAACTTATAAAGCTAAATAAAACAAAGAAATAAAGGCACAGCTCAACGAAACACATGTCCAGAGCACTGGGGTTACATCCAAAAAAAAAAAAACCTCAACTCCAACCAATATTACGAATGACTACTAAGATGGTTGCCCTACATGTCCATTTAGAGTGAGCACTAGTCAATATACATTATATGAACTACAATAATTAACTTACATATACTGAGGAACTTACGAATACATCACATTGCATCATTTAACTCATCAATCTAAGTATACTTACATATGACTCCGTTTTCAAAGCAAGGACTTCTACATATCTTTTCAAGAACCTATTAGAAAAGAGAAATAGAGAGGGGGTAGATAATCCTCATCCCAAAAGCAAAACGGTTTCATACAATACTTTTAAGTAGCAGTCACATAAAAATTAGTATTTAATATCAATATATTAAACATGCAAGACTATCCAAATTGAACAACTCCTTAGGGACACCCCAGAACTCGAAAGGCATCCATTTCCATCATTAGTCTAATGCGCAAAGCCTTCCCCTTACACTAAGCCCCAAACTATGTACCTCAGCCGAACAACCACGCTTTCGTCTTACTTAACATCTATATATTACGCATACATAACTCTGATAGCAAGATATGTCTTGCTAAGACCTAAGGATCAAAGAAAGTTGATTATTTAATTCATAGTTAACACTTTACATCAAGAGTTCAGTTCGAATTACCAGTGGAGTTCTTTCGGCAAAAGAATGAGATTTAACACATAAAAAGGCAGGAACCTTTACTCAAACCAATATAAGCACTTTTAAAAACAATGTCTTCCCCAAAAAGTCACTTGGAAATCAAGAAAAGCGTTTTTGAAGAGTACATGCACTTTTCCAAATATTTGCACTAGCATAGTCCTTAGACGAGGAGTTTTCAACTTATAATAAGTAACAAATCGCTTTCTGGGCATTGGATCCACATGTTAGTGCTCTCTTCATGTGAGTGTCATAACTCACTACGCATGGTATTCTCAGGGCCTCTCATAGTCAGTGGACTTTTACCCTTGTTAGGGTCTATTAGAGTTCCCACTTCTGGGTCTGCTTCTTACGAATTAGGGTATCCGCATATCATGTTTGCTCCCAAAATTGTGTCTATGTAATCAACACTATTATCGTAGCTGAAAACATTTTCAACATGAAAGTTCAAGTTCCTCCTAAGCATGTAAAATGGGTCTTGTTTGCAAAAAGTAGATTTGTGTAAACCACAATGATGACAAAAAGTCTGTGACCGTTGCCCCCACGAAGGCCACCAAATCATGCTTTTCTAAAACAACTTGGCTTATCATTTTCAAGACCACCTAAATATTTCAAGTGCAATTCATTTTCATAATGTATGAGCGATCTAAGTACCTATGTTTTACTAAAACCCCTTTTTTATAGTATGAATCCTTAGTTATAGGAGGAAGTGAGAACACCTTGGATGCAAAATAGGTTCTCAAGCACCTGTAATTGCATATGCTAATAGACTCATGCTTGAAAGGTTTATCGGGAAAGTTCTCAAAACTTAATTTCAAGAATCATGTGTTATTCACCCCCTTTAAAGTTAGGCTTATTCATGTAAAAGAAAAGCAAAGGTTTTGGCCCCTAAGATCTTCATCAAGTTCAGACTCTATTCATTCAAACCCATGCATTTGGAATGTTAAACTTGTTAGAATGTATAAGGTTTTGATGATAACAAATCCAAGTGTTGTAGTTGTGTTGTTGTTCCAAACAGGCTTTACCAATAGGGTCTTACTGCTATTTTTCAATATATTAAAACTGCTTGAATAATGGTTTATCAAGAACAGGTACTCAAGTCAGCGATGTAAGAACAACCATAAGGAACAGGCTCTGTAAGGTGTTTGAAACATGTCCTGTAAAGTGTTTGAAGCATAGGATATAAGTGCAGCCGTGATAAACAGGTTCTGTGAAGTGTTTGCAGCAGATTCGTCTCTCTACAAGATGACTAGTGGTTACAACAAGATGTCTTGATTTAATTTGGTTTTATATTTTTAGACTCTTGTTAATATGCCAATCAAAAACTCTTAACTTATCACTTACTTGAAACGGTTTTGTTTTCTTTTAGTAAATATTTCGGATCACCCTTCAGAACAATCCTGGAAACAGGGTGATCAGGGTGTTTCCAGAATAAGCTGCGAAAAAAAAAAAACTGTTTTGCACGATTTTTATCTTTTGGATTTTGAGCAGCTTCTTCAAGGATTTGCAAGAAAGATTTTTTATGGAGTATCTTACCCCTTATCCTAAAAACGGTTATTAAAATCTAAGGGGATTTGCAAAATCTTTTTTGAATAAAAAGAATATCCAATTTTTGGCAAGTGGATAAGGTTGTTGAGAAAAACATGGGCTAGTTGCTGAGAATCACCGCCTTATGCACACAGTTTGGAAAGTGTTTCCAGCTCATGTTTCCTCATCCCTTGTGGCTAAAGAATTCTATATTCTTTAGGGATTTTAGTTTCCAAAAATTTGAGGAATTGTTTTTCCAAGCACTATATAAAGTCGCTTCTTAGAACGATAGAAGCATCGGTTTTCAAAAAGAAAAATTTAGTGTTCATGAGCTTAAAAGTTTGAAAAGAAAACCGTGTCTAGTGAGTGAGTTATTTGAGCTTTCAAAGTTGGCATACTAGGATTTCATTGTACCCTATATTAGCTTAGTTGAGAAGCATTGTAATAGGGTGTTTTTCTTTATACTCTTCTTTCACAAAAGTGAGTTGAGCGTGTGTCCAAATCAAGGGGATTTTGGACGTGGGGAACCTGTCTTAGGGAAGACGGTTACGTGGGTTGCAATTTGTAACAAGGTGTGTTACTATTGTAACGTGATTAGCCCGTTTAGTGAAGTGTTTAAATCCTACACGAGGTAGGTCGTAGTTTTTCACCTCAGTTGGGCTAGAGGTGTTTTCCACGTAAAAATCCTGTGTCCATTATTTCCGCATTCAATTTTGTTGGATTTTCGCTTCTGCTTATCTCAGGAACAACCTGTGTGAATAGGGCCCAAGACTGTTTGCCAGCAACTTGCGAAAATCGGACGCCACAATTCACCCCCCTCTTGTGGTTGTGTACTCTCTAAATCAACAAGTGGTATCAGAGCAGGTTCTCCTTTGAAAGACTAACACCTTGAGAGATCCTTGAAGATGAGTACCCCACAAGGCATGCTTGAAGGTCAATCCATAACTGGACCACCATACTTTAATGGTCAACATTATAGTTGGTAGAAGAACCGAATGGAAAACTACATTCAAGCTGAGGACTACGAGTTATGGATGCTTATCAAGAGTGGACCACTCATTCCCACAAAAGTGGTCGAAGATGGAAGCAAAGTTCGCAAAAAGCCTGAAGAGTTCAATTCCGAAGATTTCAAGATGATGGAAAAGAATGCAAAGGCCAAAAAACTCTTGTATTTTGGCCTTGGTCCTGATGAATATACTCGCATATCTGAATGTGAGTCGGCCAAGGAGATCTGGGATGCTTTGCAAATAGCTCACGAAGGGACCAATCAGGTAAAGCAATCCCGGATTGAATTGCTTATGAGAAAATATGAGCTGTTTGAGATGGGTGATCGTGAAAGTGTGATGGACATGTACACTCGCTTCACTCACATAATGAATGAGTTGAAATCCCTGGGAAAATCCTTCACCACCGAAGAATTGGTGAGGAAAATTCTAAGAATTTTACCTCATCCTTGGGAAGCGAAAGTCACGGCCATCCAAGAAGCTAAGGACATGAACAAGATCACCCTAGATGAGCTGATTGGAAATCTCTAAACGTATGAATTTAGAAAAAATTCTCAGCAAAAAGATGAGACAAAGAGAAATCGAGGTCTTGCTCTGAAGGCCTTAGAAGATGATTCTGATTCTGATTCTGATAAGGAGGAGATTGCCATGATAACTCAAAAATTTAAAAAGTTCTTCAAGAAAGTTAAAGAAAACAGCAAAAGGAAGGACTTTGGCAAGGGCAGAAACACCTCTCGGGAATATGTCTCCAGGTGTTTCAAGTGTGGCAAACTGGACCACATTGTGAGAAACTACCCACTGCACAAGGAAGAACAAGAACTCGAACACCCTAGAAAACAGGGGAGGAAACAGGGTGTAAGCAGCTCAGCGAAAAGGTTGTCAAAAGCTATGCTCGCGGCCTGGGGAGATTCAAGCGAGGTTGAGGAAGGGTCTGAAGCTGGGGAAGCTGATGTAGCACTCATGGCAAGAAGTGACACTGATTCAGATGATGGATCAACAGACAGTCTGACTCAACTCAAGAACAAGGTACGGGGTCTAAATAAATCAACTCTTGAGGAATTAGTGTACACTCTAATGGATATATGTGCTGAATTAAAAAGGGATGTTCGAGATCTAGAACTTGAAGATGAAACCCTTAAATTGGAAAAACTTAAAGTTGACAAAGAGACTCTTGGCTTGCATGAAAACATCAATGTGCTTAAAGAAACTCTACTCATGAAAGAAGAGACTTGTTCCACTAAACTGACTGAGCTAGAAAAGGAATCCCTTGACTTAAAAGGTAAGATCGAGTCTTTGCTGGAAGAAAATAAAAACTTGCTTGAGAAAATAAAACACTTGGAATCAGACCTTGCCACAAACAAGCTCTGGAACAGGTCCTTAAGGGCGTTTGAATGGTTAAACACTCATCATAGTCGAAATAGAAGAGGACTAGGTTTTGTGCCTAAGATGACCTACCCAGTGAATAAAAAATATGTGGCATTACCTGAAAATATTGTTTGCTTTCATTGTGGTAAAACGGGGCATTATCGATATGCTTGTCCTATAAGAAAGTATGCCATTGAAAGGAACACAGTTCATGTAAAACAAATATGGGTTAGAAAAGATGAGATTTGTACGTCTAAAGGAATGGGACACAAGTGGATCTGGGTTCCCAAAACTAACCCTTGATTTGTTTTGCAGGCTGAAGTGAGAGAGAACAACCCAGCAAATAACCTAGCAAACAGTGCAGGGAACAATCTAGGGAACAAGCAACTGTGGTATGTTGACAGTGGGTGTTCGAGGCATATGACTGGTGAAAGATCCAATTTTCTCTCACTTACAGCTTCAGAAGGTGGGAGTGTGGCATTTGGAAACGGCAAATCCGGGACAATTGTCGGCATAGGTAAGATAGGTGAGTCACTCTCCCATTCAATTGACAATGTTTATTTTGTGGATGGATTAAAACACAACTTGCTAAGTGTGTCCCAACTGTGCGACAAAGACAACCTAGTAGTGTTCTCACCAACACGTTGCTTGGTTGTGAATATAAACACAGGAGATGTTGTGTTGAGGGGGAAGCGACACAAGAATGTTTATAAAGTGTGTATCTCCACTCTTCCCCAAAATAATTTGACTTGTTTGAGTGCCTTAAATGATGATGTTATGCTTTGGCACAAAAGGCTAGGTCATGCAAGCCACTCACTTTTGAACAAACTTGTAACCAAAGACTTAGTGGTAGGCTTACCTTCTATCAAGTTCAATGATGACAAGGTATGTGATGTATGTGCCAAAGGCAAACAAGTCAAAAATTCATTTAAATCTAAAAGGTGTGTAAGCACTGCTCGACCTCTTGAATTGATACATATGGATATATGTGGTCCAATGAGGATCATGAGCAGAGGTGGTAAGAGGTATGTGCTTGTGATAGTGGATGACTACTCTCGTTTCACTTGGACCCTGTTTTTGGCTTCTAAAGATGAAACTTTTAAAAAATTTCTTGCTTTCATTAAAAAGACTGAAAAGAGGGTAGGACACTCTTTGGTATGCCTAAGGTCTGACCATGGTACAGAATTTGAAAATTCGAGCTTTATTGATTATTGTAATGAGCATGGTGTTGATCATAATTTTTCAGCTCCAAGAACACCCCAACAGAACGGGGTGGTAGAACTCAAAAATCGCACTCTAAAGGACATGACTAGAATAATGCTTGTTGCTAGTAGTCTTCCTAGAAACTTTTGGGCTGAAGCTTTGAATATATCATGTTACATTATAAATAGATGCATGATTAGACCTATTCTTAACAAAACTCCTTATGAACTTTTTAAGGGAAGAAAACCTAATATTATGCATTTGAGAGTTTTTGGTTGTAAATGTTTTGTGCATAATAATGGAAAGGATGCCTTAGGGAAATTTGATCCAAGGAGTGATGAAGCAATATTCCTTGGTTACTCCTCGCATAGTAAGGCATACAAAGTGTTTAATAAAAGAACCTTGTGTGTTGGGGAAAGTGTGCATGTGCTTTTTGATGAAACTAACTCTCTAAGCGAGAATGATGCACAGGAAGAAGACTTCGAACTAGGTCTTGTTAGAAAAGACGTGCTGCTTCAAGGTGAATAAGGTAAGGATCAATCGGAGGGAGTAAGGCCTGAGGCTGTTCTTCAGAAAGGTAAGCAAGGTGTGAACCAAACAGGGGGAAACAAGGTGGAACCCTGTTCGGGACAACACCAGCCGAATCCTTCAGGGATAAATCCAGGAACAAGCTCCCAAATGGGCTCGAGAACAGGTTCTGAACCTGTTTCACCGAGTATTCCAGCTAGGATGGAGAGCGAGTCTGTGAACCTACTTTCACCACGATCATGGAAATACCAAAGTTCACATCCTCTTGATCAAATTTTATCTGATATTAATGCAGGAGTTCAAACTAGATCTAGACTCAAAAATTTCTGTGCTTTCTATGCTTTTCTCTTAAAAATTGAGCATAAGAATATTAATGAAGCCCCTGCAGATTCAAATTGGCTCACAGCTATGCAACAAGAACTCCATCAGTTCGAAAGGAACAAGGTATGGCACCTTGTGCCACGGCCAGAGGATAGAACAATCATTGGAACCAAGTGGGTGTTCTGTAACAAGCTGGATGAGTGCGGAACAGTCACTAGGAACAAGGCCCGGCTGGTGGTTCAAGGCTACAACCAAGAAAGGGAATTGATTATGAAGAAACCTTTGCACCTGTTGCAAGGATGGAGGCTATTCGAATCTTGATAGCATTTGCAGCCCATATGGAGATCAAGTTGTATCAAATGGATGTCAAAAGTGCATTTCTAAATGGATACCTCAAAGAAGAAGTGTATGCCAAACAACCCCCTGGTTTTGAAAGTAATGAATTTCCTAACCATGTTTTCAAACTTGACAAAGCACTTTATGGTTTAAAACAAGCCCCTAGAGCTTGGTATGAGCGGTTGTCAAGCTTCTTATTAGAAAATGGTTTTACAAGAGGCAAGGTAGACGATACCTTGTTTCTAAAATCTAAGGGGGAACATTTGTTGATTGTCCAAGTATATGTCGATGACATCATATTTGGTGCAACTCATCATGATTTGTGCAATGAATTTTCAAAAATGATGAGGAGTGAGTTTGAAATGAGCATGATGGGTGAGCTTAATTTCTTTCTAGGCTTACAAATCAAGCAAACTTTAAACGGCACCATGATCCATCAACAAAAATATATCAAGGAGTTACTTAAGCGTTTTGGGATGGAGTCGGCCAAGCTCATTGATACTCCCATCTCTCCCTTAACCAGGCTGGTAATGGATGATGGTAGTCCCTCAGTTGAGGAGAAATCCTATAGGGGCATGATAGGGTCACTCCTATAGCTAACGGCTAGTAGACCTAACATTGTCTTCAGTGTAGGTCTATGTGCACGTTTTCAGTCTAACCCCAAAGAAACTCATCTTAAGGCTGTAAAAAGGATTTTAAGATACTTAAAACATACACCTGATCTAGCCTTATAGTATCCTAGAGGTTGCAACATTGATCTTGTTGGGTATGCTGATGCCGATTATGCAGGTTTCTTAGTTGATAGAAAAAGCACCTCAGGTATGGCTGACTTTCTTGGACCTTGTTTGGTATCTTGGGCAACCAAGAAACAACTTTCTGTTGCCTTGTCCATAGCAGAAGTTGAGTATGTGGCAGCTGCATCTTGTTGTGCTCAGTTATTATGGATAAGACAACAACTTAAGGACTTTTGTGTTGACATAGGATGCATTCCTATTTATTGTGACAATACAAGTACAAGTAACATTGCCAAAAATCCATGTCAACACAAAAGAACAAAACATATTGGCATTCGTCATCATTTTCTAAGAGACAATGTTGAAAAAGGAGTGATCTCAATGAATTTTTGTGCCACTGAAAATCAAATTGCTGATATATTGACAAAAGCATTGAGTAGAGAACAATTTGAAAGGAATAGACTCGAACTAGGCTTAATTAGAACAACCTGACCAACCTGTTCTCTCTCCCTGTTTGCAAAATTTAAAAGTTACGGGCACAACATGTTAAATTTTGGTTTGCAATCAACTTCTGTGCTATGTTTAGCATATGTGAGGTTTGCAACTTGCTGACACTCGTTGAGGTCTAATGAGATTGCCCTTATTGTCCCATGTTACCGAGCAAGTAACCTCAAGAATAAGCACCAAAAACGGGTACGCCTCTTGTTTGTCAAATATGTGCAACAAATTGAAAATTGCTAATCTCTTCCTGAGGCGTGCACGGCCTAAATAAATGCAAAAGCCCGTTGCAAAACGGGCAAAATCTTTTAAAGATTTCGCATGTCTCTCTCTCTCTTTAAAGCTCTCTTGCTCAATCTCTCACCTCCGCCGAAACTCTCTTGCTCTGAAACTCTGTTCAAGAAACCCTAATCTCTCTCCTTCCTCTGAAAAATGGCGTCTCCCATTAGCTCCGAGAGCTCCTCGACCTTGACTCAGGGCAACCAGACACAGGGCACAGCCTTGCAAACAGCCACAGCCCTGTTTGCGCCTACACAATTTCTGACAGCCCTCATGGAAGGTAAAACTACTGAACCTTCTCGACCCATTGTCTATAAACCTTTTGGGTTTTTGAAAAGCATCGACCTTAGAACAGTGAATCTGAAATTGGAAGACATCCCTTACAAATTTGGGTGGGAATTGATTTTATTTGGAGAAACGGGGGCATGTAAACCCCAAGAACCTGTTGGGGCATCTGAAAGAGAAATTGGGCCTTTAGATGAAATCTTTCTGTTCGATCATGGACTAGATGACATCAGTTCGCTTGGGCTGTTCCCAGGGCAGGAAATAGGGCTAGAAACAGGGCCTGAAGTTTTTAGGGATGACCTAGGGGAGGATTTGTCAAAAGAAGAAGGGGGAAGTAGTGGTCAAATGGAGGAGTCTCCTGTGAAGCCTGAACAAGCCACACCGGTACCACCAACCGGTGAGAAACATAAACGATACAAAATTGAGGCTAGGCGCACTAGAATGCCAAGAACACGACCACCATCAAGGTCTAAAAGCGGCTAGACTGAAGAACCCTCAAAAAGTGAAACCCCTGTCAAACCAAAACCACAAATCTTCTCTTCGGCCAAACCCACAACCGGGCCAACTCGAAAATCAGCCCGAATTGCCTTCCACTCCACACCTCGTCCTGCCAAACAGTCATCCCCCGTTGTTGAGGAAATTGATTCCTCCTCTGAGCCTTTATCAGATAGCGACAACTGAGAACACCACCTTCAAACAGGGCACTCCCGTGTTCTCAGAGTCCTCAGAGGATAAGCTTCTGCCTGCACCAAAATCGACCTCCACTTTACCCTCCAAACCATCACCCCTCAAAACTCCCAAGAGAAAAGCCTCTCTCAAACACACCTCCACCCAAGACCCTCCTACTGAGGCTCAACCTAAAAGAGCCAAGAAGTCTACCCCATCCGCAATCTCAGCCAAACTGACCCAACTGCTTCAGAGATGGGTAGTCAGGGGAAAAATTATCAAGGTAAAATATTTTGGGAAACAGGGTCTGGGGGTGTTTCTGCACAAGCTGCGTGCACAGGGGTGGTATGAGCTGTTTATAAACACCCAGCTGGGGTGTTCTGTACATGAGTTGGCAGAGTTCTATGCCAACTGCACTGTCGCCGAAGCAGTGGTGACAAGTATTGTTAATGGGCAACAGCTTCGCTTTGATGCGAAGATATTAGGGGAAATTCTGGGGATTCCCTCCACGGGCTTTGATATATATGTGAGAAAAGACAAGACTATTCTAGGGACAGCCAGGCTACTGGAGCTCGCCCAAAAAATTAGCCAGCAATCAAGCCTCCAAACACCCAAATCCGTGAAGAAAGAGGACATAACATCGCTCTATCAATTGATATTCTAGTTTATCATCAAGAATGTCATCCCCAGGGGCCAGGGTCGCAATCTTTCTGATGCCATGGATCAATGTTTGATGGATCTGATGGACAAGGAAGAGTAAATCAACCTTCCTGCCATCATGATTCGCCACATAGCAAGAATTGCAAACACCTCCAGGAAACATGACCTGGGATACGGCTTCTTCCTGACTAGTGTGTTTGAGCACTTTGGGGTGACTCTACAGAAGAAGGTGAGTGCTCAGTTCATTGATGAGATTGGGAGTAACACCCTTATGAGGTGTGGATACACTTTGGTTGAGGAGTCTGCCTCAGAACAGGGGACCAGAACATCCCGTCCTCCTGTTCCTGGCAGTTCCTCAGTCAAGCTTGAGGCTGCTTTGGAAGAAAACTCTCGACTCAGTGTTGAGCTTATTGCGGTAAAGGCTGCCCTAGACGAGGAAAAGGCTCTCAATGCAAAACGCCATGAAGATATCCTCGCCCTTCTCTCTTCCCTCTCAGCAAAATTTTCCCCTCCTGCTCTTTGATCACCCCCCATCTGTTGTTTTCATAGCCTGTTCTCACTTCTCTTGGTTATCCTCTCTTGCCAGTTTGTACTTTCTGTTGCACTTGTTTGGTGAATGATAGGTTATCTTGTCTTTTGATTGGCTTTGCCTTGCTTGCTTTCTATTGTGAATTACTTGTGTGTGACTGGGATGGCCAATCTCATTACCGTACTAACACACTTGAGTGTATCGCCTGTTGACTTTCCTCCATTACCCAAGTGGTGGTGATAGCAAACACCCTATGTTTGACGGTTCGCCCCTACTTTTTAATGATGCCAAAAGGGGGAAGATAGGATGACCAATATTGTTTTAGTTTTGCCATGGATGAGTTAAATTTCTTACACTTTTTCAATACTGACTGCTTCATGTGAATTGTCAGTCCTATAAATAATTGGCACTAATCACTTCAATTGTCCTTGAAAGTCAATATGGTCACTTGGTTTGTCATCATCAAAAAGGGGGAATTTGTTAGAATGTATAAGGTTTTGATGATAACAAATCCAAGTGTTGTAGTTGTGTTGTTGTTCCAAACAGGCTTTACCAACAGGGTCTTACTGCTGTTTTTCAATATATTAAAACTGCTTGACCAATGGTTTATCAAGAACAGGTACTCAAGTCAGCGATGTAAGAACAACCATGAGGAACAGGCTCTGTAAGGTATTTGAAACATGTCCTGTGAAGTGTTTGAAGCATAGGATATAAGTGCGGCCGTGAGAAACAGGTTCTGTGAAGTGTTTGCAGCAGATTCGTCGCTCTACAAGATGACTAGTGGTTACAACAAGATGTCTTGATTTAATTTGGTTTTATATTTTTAGACTCTTGTTAATATGCCAATCAGAAACTCTTAACTTACCACTTACTTGAAAGGGTTTTATTTTCTTTTGGTAAATATTTCGGATCACCCTTTAGAACAATCCTGGAAACAGGGTGATCAGGGTGTTTCCAGAATAAGCTGCAAAAAAAAACTGTTTTGCACGATTTTTATCTTTTGGATTTTGAGCAGCTTCTTCAAGGATTTGCAAGAAAGATTTTTTATGGAGTATCTTACCCCTTATCCTAAAAACGGTTATTAAAATCTAAGGGGATTTGCAAAATCTTTTTTGAATAAAAAGAATATCCAATTTTTGGCAAGTGGATAAGGTTGTTGAGAAAAACATGGGCTAGTTGCTGAGAATCACCGCCTTATGCACACAGTTTGGGAAGTGTTTCCAGCTCATGTTTCCTCATCCCTTGTGGCTAAAGAATTCTATATTCTTTAGGGATTTTAGTTTCCAAAAATTTGAGGAATTGTTTTTTCAAGCACTATATAAAGTCGCTTCTTAAGAAGGATAGAAGCATCGATTTTCAAAAAGAAAAATTTAGTGTTCATGAGCTTAAAAGTTTGAAAAGAAAACCGTGTCTAGTGAGTGAGTTATTTGAGCTTTCAAAGTTGGCATACTAGGATTTCATTGTACCCTATATTAGCTTAGTTGAGAAGCATTGTAATAGGATGTTTTTCTTTATACTCTTCTTGCACAAAAGTGAGTTGAGCGTGTGTTTAAATCAAGGGGATTTTGGACGTGGGGTAACCTGTCTTAGGGAAGACGGTTACGTGGGTTGTAATTTGTAACAAGGTGTGTTACTATTGTAACGTGATTAGCTCGTTTAGTGAAGTGTTTAAATCTTACACGAGGCAGGTCGTGGTTTTTCACCTCAGTTGGGCTAGAGGTGTTTTCCACGTAAAAATCCTGTGTCCATTATTTTCGCATTCAATTTTGTTGGATTTTCGCTTCTGCTTATCTCAGGAAGAACCTGTGCGAACAGGGCCTAAGACTGTTTGCCAGCAACTTGCGAAAATCGGACACCACAATTCACCCCCTCTTGTGGTTGTGTACTCTCTAAATCAACAAAACTTTCAAGCGAAAACTGTAAATTCAATTTTAGACATAATGTCAGCCATGGACAATGCCACAATTACATCTATTATGCACAACAATCAATCATACACACATTAAAAGTTACAGCAACACATAACAAACACAAACCCAAAGTGGGGACAGGCAACAACAAGTGTAATTCAAGTTTAGTCTCCATTCAGACTCAGATCCAATTTCGTTTGGCTTAGGTCAACCTCAACATAGTTCAACTCTCACACATTTTGAATCAGGTTCAGTTTAGTTCAGCATAGATTCAGATCAGTTCAGGTTCAATTTGATTCAGGTTCGATTAAGTTTAGGTTTGACAATCATTAGCGTGAGTTGGAGCAAGCTGATGCTCGATCCATGCAACTGGAACACCATTGAATCACCTTATTGGACCTGTCAACTAATGCCTCTATTCTTAGCTTATTGCTTAGGCAAAACATATACACGACCAAAACTGACAGCATGAAGCATCCTCAATTTAGCTCAAACTTAACGATGCCATCAAAATCAATATTACAATTCAATTAAATCAACTCAAACATAGCAACAACACTTTAATAAACATTCAAATTTGCAAAAAGTCTCAAGCTCTCTCATCACAACACCGCCCACAAAAATTCAACATGAAATCACATCATGATCAACCTAAATGGCTTATTCAAGCCTCTTCCACCGACTAAACTCCATAAATCAAATCAATTTCATCTGAGCTATATCTCAATCTCTTCCACAACCTATGCCAAAGTAGTAGAAAAGCCTTAAAATTACTTGATTGGAAGGGATTGAAAACCACCCACCTTAATCCAAGCTAAGGACCCAACTCATGCAGTAATTAGACTGATATAAAGAAAACCTCAAGTCTCCTTGCAGCTGTCTTGAGTGCCACAGCCATAGCTGGTTGGTTCCTCTTCCCATTCGCGATGTGTTGTTGCCGTTGCTTGGTTCTACTTGGCCTTCTCCCTCTTGGTCTTCTCTCTCTATCTGCATGGGTATGGTAATAAAAGTGACGTAGAGCTACCATTACTTGGTTCTACTTGGCCTTCTCCCTCTCACTCTTCTCTCTCTGTCTGCATGGATATGGTGGTGGAAGTGACGTGGAGAATATAGGTTCAGGCGTTTGGGATTTTTAGGAAGAAGGGTTGAGTGTAGTTGCTGGTTATGTCACGCTTTGTTGAAGAAGGGCCTGGCTATTTGCATTTTAGAGGGTGTTTTTTTGGGCTTTGTTCGATCTAAAAACTCCAAGAAGCAAAATAGCTTTTGCTCAACGAGCTAAGCCCACAAGATTCTAGTGTTGGGTAGCCCAATCGAATATGTAATCTTGCACCTACTTAATTCCCGACTAATACTGATTTGTCGCAACTAAATAATAAATCAAGAAAATTTTTAGAACTTAATTGAATAAATTATACACTTAATTAACACATAAATATTAGCCTAGTATAGCTATTATAATAAGGCATAGCTAATAAAATTATTAATCTCAACATTTAACCCGAAATAAAAAATCCTCAGCTATTACAATAATATTGAACATTGTATCAACCAATTCCTAAATCTACTCAGTAGCATGTTCTCACATCTAATCAATTTTAGCTGGACAGGTAAAGAATTCATCTTTACCAATATGTCATAATGGCCTCTTGTCACTATCCAAGTGACATTTATGTTTTTAAGTTGATAAGTGGTCAAAATTAACCTTGTCATAATTTTACTTAAACTCTTCTTATCCCCCATTAATATTATATTCAATCGAGGTGATTACCTACATAAAAGGGCCCACCTCATGTCTAATCAACATACCTTTTAATTCACGAATGCACAATAAGCATTCATGAATAAGAATCTAATTCAAACATCCCAACTACAAGCGTATGTAAACTAACTTATATAATACTTGTAAGATTAGACAATCATTTGTGAACATTGGAGAAAGATTACTGAAAAACACGCCAATGGATGCAATAATCTATGAACTCATGTAAGCCCATATATGCTCAACAAACATATCATCCTGCTAGCGCTCAATAAATAGTTGGACAACCATATTCTTCGTAGGAAAGTTACTTTGCGTTTACCTTTTTGGTGTGCCAATATATCATTCACAACAGTTCACCTTGATGTTCAATCTGTTTGATCTTACAATGGCACTTTTGGAAGAACAAAGAAGCTATCTCAACACTCAAGGAGCAAGCGCCCTAGCTCAAGGAAATAAAGTATAGGCGTCTGGAGTAAAAACAGAGATTTGAGGGGAATAAGGCCCTTTTGGAGCACACGGCTTTTACCAATCAGATGGATGCTTCCAGTGTCTCTTTTAATGAGGCCACAAGGCCATAAAGGAGTTGCTAGTTACCATGACCAAGCAGTATAATCAAAAGGGGGAATATTTCATCAAGCTCTATATTCAATTTGCTTAGACTATCATAGCTTAGCATGGACGTGTTCTGCAGCATGAGGCTATAGGGAAAGGGGCATGCTAACATATTTTGTGTTCATGTTTGGAGGCTGTATCCGATGCCCATCTACCTTCCTCAAAGTATGCTTGATAGGGCAGCAAGTACATGGTGGCATTATAGCAAATCAAGGTCTTCTCCCACAAGGACTAGGTTGATCTATTGGACTTTATCCCCTTAAAATAGGTAATAAAAGTGCACTCTATTTTGAGGTTAGTTGTGCCTTTTTAGGGTGAAATATGTGCTTTATGTTATAATCTATACTCCTTTTTCAATTTTATGCTCGGGTATAATTCTTTCCTGTGCGTTGCAGGTTTTTAGATCATTTTACTCCAAAGTTGACCATAATTGAGTGTAATTTAACTCCCCATAGACATCTCCAAGTCACCTTACCCGTGGAAAGAAGAAAGAATAGATGATGATCAAGACATAGGAGTCCACGAACTGTCCATGGTGAAGGCATAACTGCTAGCCTGTTTGTTTTCCTTCATCGTGTGGCTGAGGTTGATTGTGTTTCTCTATAAATCAGGCCATTTTTGGAGCACAAAGTGAAGAACACAGCAAAGAAGAGAACTATTCTCTCTAGTTTTTCATTCCTTATCTATTTTTTCTAAGTCTAGTTTAGACTTTTAGTGGTTTTGAAGAAGTGCTTGCTGTTTTGGAGCCTTTGCGAAATTGGGAAACCCATGAAGGTTCTCCAATTGCACTAAGTTTTCTTCTCTCAAAACTCTATTTAATTTTGTTGATTTGAATATGTGTGAGCAGTTTTCTCAATTTAGGGATTGTTAGCCAAGTATTGATATTGGAAGCTTTTATCTTTATTTAGTTATTCTTGTTTTTGATTGGGATTGGTTTAATTCTATCTTGTGCGTGTAATTCTTGTGATTGGATTTTGGCCAAATTCATTCACTAATTATAAATAGTTAAGTAAAGGACTGAAAGGTGAAACTTACAATTTGATTGACGAGATAAGACTTGATTTAGCAATACTTGAAAGAGATTCGCTTATTAAGAGGACTTTTAGCGATCAAAGATCTTTAACATAGGCTAAACAAGGGCATTTGAAAGAATGATTTGTTAGTTTAGGCAATTTAGTTTGTTTCTAAAGAAGATTGAATTCTATATGTGATTGCACTCTTTTAATCCCCCATAATAGATCAACTACATCTGTATAAGGTGAAATAATTCCCTAGATATTTTTATTTGATTGAATTCTTTGAATAGGTTATAGCTTTATTTAAACTCTTAATTGGAATTGCTTGCTTAGCACTTTTAAAGGATAAAACTCAATAGATTACAATTAGTTTCCGTGGGAATGATATCTTTACTACACTACAACACTCGTGCACTTGCGGTCATAGCAGTACTACTATCAAGTTTTTGGCGTCATTCCAGGGACTAGATTTGTAGATATTGAGTTAGCCCTTAGAAATTGACTAATCATTTTTATTATTTTCTTTATATTTTTGATTTGTGTTGGTAGTTTTGTTACTTATTTTGTAGATTTCTCCGTTGTATGCAAAGTCCCTTTCCATTTGAATTTGATCTAGAAATCAAAAGGACCTTTCACTTTAAAGGAAGAAATTAAGGGTAAAGAGCAAAAACTTAAGGCTCAGTCAATTTCTTCACTAATGGCAGGAATAGGAGGTGCCCAAAGAAGGGCACTACCGGATTTTGTTAGGCCGGAGTCTAAGGCATTTCCTCAAGCATCGCTCAGCCAAATGTAAAAGCGAACAACTTTAAGCTCAAACCAGCGCTTATATCCATGGTACAACAATCTCAATTCAGAGTTACCCCTCTAGAAGATACAAACCTATACCTGTCGGTCTTTTTAGAGGTGTGTGATACGCTAAAGCTCAACAAAGTTTCTACCGATGTCATCCGCTTGCGCCTATTTCCCTTTTCACTAAGGGATAAGAAGAGGGCATGGCTTCACTCGTTGCCTCCAAGATGTATAACGACATGGGGTGAGCTTACGAAAGCCTTTCTTGCTAAGTTCTTTCCTTCGAGTAAGATGGCAAGCCTACGGAATCAAAATTACTACCTTCTCTCAAAAGGAAGATGAGACTCTTTGTGAAGTCTGGGAGCGATTCAAAGATCTTTAATGATTATGCCCTTACCCTTGTCTTCAAAGATGGATGATTATGCAAACATTTAATAATGGAGCCACCCAATCATTGAGGTCTACTATTGAAGGCATAGCAGGAGGTACCCTTATGAACAAAACTGAAAATGAAGCATACAATCTTATAGAAGCGATGGTCGTTAACAATTTCTAATGGTCATCTGACAGAGCCCAACCCACGCGGGTTGGAGCAAAGCTAGAATTAGATGCTATTTCTATACTTTGTTCTAACGTTGATGCTATGTCTCAAAAGTTAGAATGCTTGAATGTTAATTCTGTTAGTTCAAGTATCCCTTCCCTATCACGTGATATATGTGTACCAGTTGTTCATTTGACTGTGCATTGTCAAGTGCGTAGTCCTTTTACCTAAGATGTAAGTGACCAGGTCAATTATGTGAACAATTACCACCTTAAACCATCAAATGACCCTTTTTCTACCACGGATAATCTAGGTTGGAGAAATCACTCCAATTTCTCTTGTAAGTCTAATGCCCCACTCATTCCCCAAAAAATTTTAGACCACCCCCTTGCATTTGAAAGACTGTCATGTCCTCAACAAGCACCTCAAAAATTCCAACCTAGAGCCTATGATGGAGAACATGCTTTTAGCTCAACAAAAGCAAGATGAGTATATTGAGCAATTGGCCTCTAAGGTTAATGTGCTTACTGCTCACAACAAGATGTTGGAAGTCCGAATAGCTCAACAAACTACGTCTTCATCTACACCTCCAGGGAGACTGCTTAGTAAACTCGAATCTAAACCCCGTGAGCATTGCAATTGCATTATCTTAAAAAAAGAGTTAGAGGATCCTGAGGACATACCACTTAAGGAGGGTAGAGAAGTGATCATGGCTGGGAGTAAGGAGAGAAATGATGATGGTAAGCCCATAAGTTTACTGCACTACAACACCTGTGTGCTTGCAGTTGTAGGAGTAGTCCTATTAATAGGATAAGTGAATCAAAATTAGAGATTGAAATTAAACTAATCTGCTGTCTAATCTAATGATAAATACTCAAGGAATTTAATCTAATCCAGTAATTTTTCAACTCTATTATTAATCAAACACAACTTCTTTAGATGGGGAATTCCAAAACAGATAATCAATTTATCAAACTTCTCTTTCAAGGTGGAACGAAATTCTTAGATCTAATCAGCTACCACTTCTCAAGGGCTTTTGATTAATCTAAGATAATTAACAACATGATTATGAAATTTAGGGGTTTCTTAAATGGTGAGTCTTTCTCAAAATTCCACACACTTACATCGAATCCTAATTTTCTAACATCTAGTTTTGCCTTTCATTCTTCACCAAATGTCGAAAACAAGAAAGAAATTGATCAAGTTGCCTACTAGCAAATCAACATCTAAGATTCAATACAATAAACCCAACAAATCCAAAGCACTTTTAGTTCAAAATAAAAAATAATTCAATAACAAGAATTCAATTCAATTCGAAGATTAACAATCCAAAACTTAACATAAAAATCAATAGTAATTTGAATGCATAAAAATCTAAAGAGAAAAGAGAAGAGAATGGAGAGGAATTGCTCAGCCAATGCATGCTTGTAGATGTAAAATTGACCCAGAACCCTTGCAAATCATCACCTTCAACTTGCTCTTAACTCTCTCTAAATCTATATCCTAATCTAATCGATAAAATTGAAGAGAGGAAAATGGAATAATGGAGATGAAATGAGGTTGAAAGTAGCCCTTTTATTATTCTGTTGCCGAAATGTAAAAATTGCCCAGAAGTCGAACAGCTGCGAAGAAAATAAGTAGCCTCGAGGAAAAGGGAGCCACCATGGATCGTGGCACCACCACGGATAGACCGAAGTGGCCATTGGTCATGCTGCTTCTCATTTTTTGTTCAGCTGCTTTTCCTAGAACCTTCTGGGTCATGGCATTGAACATCGTTGCTCCGCGTTGGGTGTCTTTAGACCTCTTTTGTTATCTACTTTGATCCATAAGGCCTCAAAATCTTCATTCTACTCACATAACTTGGCTCACAAAGTCAAAATCTACAAAAACTCTAAAAATAAATGAAACCAAGCGTAATAGTAGAAATAAGGACATGAATCATATAATTAAGCATATAAAATCCCCTAAAACAACTCCCAAACACTCATAAAATCCTATGCAAATTCGACATTCATCACTTCCCCATGCTTAAACCTTTACTTGTCATCAAGCAAACACTGAATAAATCTAACAAGGGGAGATGTATCTAGGACTTAAAACAAAACATAACAACCTCCTTAAAGTAGGCAATTCATAGCATATCATAAGTAAGGATAGTAATTAATGGCAACCCTAAATAGCGCGCAAGACAATTCAAAATTAGAGGAAGGTAGACATTTTTGAAGAAGTATATGACCACAAGCAAGATATCAAACTTGATCACCCCTAAAGAACCACAAAGCGCATCATGCAAGCACATAGAATTATAGAGCAAAACAGACTGGTAGAGCTCACTTTTGAAAAATGTTAAACACTCTCACTTATGTGTAAAATATAGCATAGATTCGCTCAAGACTTATTCCAAAGATGCAATCTACTATATGCTTAACAAGACTCAAATTCTGTATCACTAAAAATGCAATGTGCACATGACTATTAGGAGGACTTTATTTGGGTTGTAACGTGGGCTAAAAGGGTTAAGGTAAGGAGTAAACTAATCGATTTGGGCAATGTGGAGCTAGGAAGCCAAATACCTAAGAAGACCCCAACAAGGCACCAAGAAACTATATAGCTTACCAATACTCCTACCCCAATAAATCAAGTAGAAAATAAGTTGACCAAGAAGGAACATAAGCTACTTTCATGTCCAATGGCAAACACTTATTCACTATCCTTTGTTTTGTTGTTTGTTGAGTTTTTCTCCTTTTTTTTTCTTGCTTTTTTGTTTACATGATTTTTCTGTTTTTTCCCCTTTTTTTTCTTAGTTTGGAAAATGAGATAAGAATTCGAATTATGGAAAGGCATAGGACCACTAACTATTAACTCATAGTCTAATACATATATATACCCAACCCAAATAAGAGGGAAATATAACTAAATGCTCAATTTCATCAACCCCTCAATAAAATAACATAATAAGGTCACCTTAAACTCAACTACACCCAAAAACACCCACTACATAGATAAAGTGATGTGCCATAGACTTGGATTAAAGGTTAGAGAACATATGTTTTGCCAAGGATTAAGATGAAGTGTTCACAACAAGAAAAGGATATAGGCTCAAAGGGGCTAGCAAAGGGGAAAAACATGTTGCACAAGTGTAGGCTATTTGGTTATGTGGCTAAAATATTCAAAGAAAGAATGCCTCTATCACATCTATAACTATGCACATGCTAATCTAGTATTAAATAAGAGTCTAGGCAAGTTCTAGAGATGTAATACGAAAGAATCACACACATGAAAGAACACGAGACTAAACATAATGAGTAGTCCAAAAAAGGCTCAAAGTTTCACGGGACACCTACTAAAATCTCAATTAGCTCATAAAATGACTATCATGTACCAATGTAAGTGCTAAAGACTCTACAGCGCAACATAGTTCTCAATGAAGATAAGGGTTAAAACAAGAAATATCTACAAACCTTCAAAAATTTCACACTAAAAAAGATTACACATCAAAAGTTACTCGAGCTTATAAAAACCATCATGCCTAGCAAAAGCATCATTGGAGGTATCTCAAACCAATCCATACCATCCCTATATAGAACCCTATATGCAAACCTAAAATGTGACACTTCATTGCAAAAGAAAGAAAACCTAAACCCGCATGCTCTAACTAGTTTGCAAACTAAAAACCAAAATCAAAAACATAAAACTATCCTTCCCTTATGCTTGGATAAGGCATTATTATTCAAACTAAAGAAAGTAAGAGAAACGAAAGGGAAAACTAAAGAGAACAATCTCACCAAGTTTGCCAACTGAAAACCAAAATTGAAAACATGAAACTATCCTTCCCTTATGCCTAGCAAAAGCGTCATTGGAGGGATCTCAACTACAATGCAACACATCATTGCAAAAGAAAGGAAACCTCAACCTACATGCTCTTACTAGTTTGCAAACTAAAAATCAAAGTTAAAAACATGAAACTACCCTTCCCTATGCTTGGATAAAGCATTATGATTTGAACTAAAGAAAGTAAAAGAAATGGGAGGAAAAATAAAAGAGAATAATCTCATTAGGTTAGGTGCTGGATGCACCTATGCTAAGGCCGCCTATTAAATGGGGCACATAGAGCATCAGCCACTCCATCATAACTTCAAAACACAACTTGCAAAATCAGACGTAGTCAATGCCTATAAAAGCTTGTCAAACACCGCAACATAGAGATCACAAGCTTGGCTATAAGAGAGCATGATGATGAACATAGCAAAGAAAGTTAATACTTTTTAATATCCTAAATGCCATAGAAAAATCAAAAGAGAAGTCAAAGAAAGTATTCCACATGATTTTTCCTGGCGCATCCACTAGGTGCTTGTAATATGGGTTAAGGGGGAGTTATACCCTCTGAAATAACCTAAGGACATTATCAACATTCTCACCAAGCATAGTAAACATGATAATGAACATAACAAAGAAAGTTAGTGCTCCTTAATGTACCAAATGCCATAGAAAAATCAAAAGAAAAATCAAAGAAAGTATTCCACACGATTTATCCAGGCGTATCCACTAAATACATGTAATATGGGTCAATGGGGGTGTTATACTCTCTAAAATAACCTAAGGACATGAAATTATCAACATTCTCACCAAGCATAGTAAACATGTTGTCCTTGTAGTCCAAATCAATATTAGCATCATAAATCATCATATGTCCAACAGATTCAACAATGTAATACCCGGGGGAAGAAGAGGGTAAGGGACAAAGAAGGGAAGCATGTGAATGATCAAGTGGATTAGGTAGAACACAATCATCAAAATCAAGGCTAGGAAAGGCCTTATGCATAAATACATCATGTGACCCCTCCAAAGGAGTCTCAACTAGACCATGCACCTTATCAAAAGTATCTTCTAACTCAAAACATGCATCAACGACACTAAACTTAGCAACTCCCCTAAAACGCTCACCTGTCTCGAGCCCCGTGCACTGAGCTAAAGGAAAGGTTGAATCAGGTAAGGCCCAGACAACATCAGTATTGCCCATAGGTGATCCGAAGTCAGGTTGAGCATGTCATGCATTGTAAGGACACATATTAGTATCATTATTACAAGTATTGCACAAGTCACACCAAAAAGGGCATAATAAGATGTAGCATAGAATGCATCAAGGATCAGGAAATGAATATTCAGAAATGAGACTAGCCTTCTCAAATTTAAATGAATCCTAGGCACTTCACTTAAGCAAATATCATGCCTCATCAACATTTTTAGCAAGAAAATCCTAATACTTTAGCTTGGATTTCACTATTCACATCCTCATCAACAATGTCTAAAATTTTCCATCTACCCACACAATAACTACATTGAGCAATAAATGCATACAAACGCTTAAAATATCTCCAAAATAATTCATGCTCGAATTGCAGAAACTGGAAAATTGCCATTGTTTTTTCTCAATTTTAATTTTATATTTTTAAATTTGAAAAATCTTTTGGTTTTATTTCTAAATAAAGACAAAGTGTCTAAAACAAGCAAGAAATTGATTAAGTTTCCTGCTACAATTTAACGTCTAAGATTCAATATAATAAACCCAACAAATGCAGAGCACTTTTAGATCAAAACAAGAATTGATTCAATCACAAGAATTTGACTCAATCCCAAGATTAACAATCCAAAACATAACATAAAAATAAATAATAATCTAAAAGCATAAAAATTTAATGACAAATGAGAAGAGAAGGGAGCAAAATTGCTAAGCCGATACGGCCTTTCTCTAAATCTAAATCCTAATCTAATTGATGAAATGAGGCTGAAAACAACCCTTTTATCTCGAATATTTTTGCAGCCAAAACTTAAAAACTGCCAGAAGTCAAACAGTCGTAAAGTAAATAAGTAGCCATAGGGAAGAAGGGGCCACCACGGCTCATGGGTACCACCATGGATAGACCGTGGTGCCCACTAGTCACGCCGATTCTTTTCTTTTGTTTAGCTGCTTCTCTTAGAACTTTCTGGGTCGTGGCATTGACCATAGGTGGTCTATATTGAGTGTCTTCGGGCCTTTTTTGCTATCTATTTTGATCCATAAGGCCTTAAAATCTTCATTCTACTCACATAACTTGGCTCACAAAGTTAAAATCTACAAAAACTCTTAAAACAAATGAAACTAAGCGTAATAGTAGAAATGGGGGTATAAATTATACAATTAAGCATATAAATCCCCTAAACAACTCCTAAACACTTATAAAATCCTATGCAAATATGACATTCATCAATGTGCTAGAGGATCCTCTTGAGGAGAGGGTTGATGTCACTTAGGTTAGTAACTAGGCCATAGACCAGCATGACTAGGGACATCATGATTTAGCTTAAGACTCAAGTAGATTTCATCCTTTAGCCTGCCCTCCAGATCTCCTCTCTAGCTCTTAGAATTTTTCATGTGGATGTGTAGTGGCTTTCAGGCATTCATAACATATGAATATATCTCTGATCTAGGTCGATTGCTCTACCATTTTCTTAGTCTTTCACAACCAAAGGTGTTGATATGACATATCTCAAAGTTAGACATGTTTGTCGGCTTAGCCAACCCTTGAAATGGCTTATAATTTGAATGGAATTATTGCTTTCAAGTAGCCCCTTCTGCTTTCGAAGGCAGGGTGAGTTCAGTGGCAAGGTCGATCACCTTATCATTCCCTAACGCCTTTCTCCGCTATCGCGAGAATTTTGGGATATGCTCTAACTTTGAACACTAGTTAGACTAGTTGATCCTTACATCAACATATTCTGAACATTAGTTGAGTTTTATCACTAAGTTTTTAGCCACGTTTTCAATTTTGGAGCTCTGGCTTTTTCCAGATCATCCTAAAAATATAAAATTCAACATGATTAATTTTGAAACATATGATTAAATTTAACAATCTATATTGCTATTGCCCTTAAAACTTGAGGGTAAACAAATAAAAGCTAGATAGGAAGAAACTAACATTTCATTAAACTGCATAAGTGATAAAATCATAGGTCAGCTAAACATAAAACTAATATATTACATAAAAACAGGCCTTTTTGAGGCTCACATACTACCTGGACCACTGCTTCCCTACATCATATGTAGTGTCTTCTAAGTTATCATTCCTTGAAGTCCTTGATGCATTATCTCCCTTGAGTTTGATGAGTCTAAACATTTTGGCATGCACATCTTCGATAATAATATATGGACCTCCTAAGTTATAGGTGAGTTATCCTTAAGTTGCCCTTTTCCTAGTAACTTCCACCCTACTTATAACTAAATCCCTTTGCTTTAAGGCTCACTCTTTGACATTAGTGTTGTAGAACTAAGTCATCTTGATTTTGGATATAGAGGTAAGAATCACGTCTTACCACAAACAATAGATCAGTCACCTAACTTAGTGCCTTCGTGTTGAGTTCTTCTCGAAAAATGGTTAGCCTATGAGTATAATAACAACTTCAACCTAAAACACAACTTCGAAGCCGTAAACAAGCATGAGAGGAGTTTTATTATTGGCACTGTTCTTAGTTGTCCTAAGGGACTAAGTATGGTCTGGTGTCGTCTGACCAAACTATCATAGTCACGTCCAATTTTCTCTTAAGTCCATAGAAGATTGGCTTGTTGGTGGACTAGGCTTGCCTGTTTGTTTGTGGCCTAGCAACAACTACTCTTTTAGTGATAGATAGAAGATTTGCTTATTGGTGGATTGGGCTTGCTCATTAAAGATTTGCTTAGCATAGGATTCTCAAACTTTGTCAGCGTTAAATTGGCAACCATTATCAAACACCATGGCCCAAGCGACCTTTAACCGGGAGATGATTTTCATCTATATGAACTTCTAGAGTTCTCTTTTGGTGATTGATGGAATAGCTTTAGCTTCTATCTAGTTAATGAAATGCTCGACAACAATAAAAAGGAACTTGTATTGCCTTGTTTCCTTTGGGAAAGGATGAACTATATCCATGCCTCACTTTTTAATGGACAATAGCGAATGCATGATCATTAGGCGAGTGGGCAATTGGTAGGCATGGGCGAACCTTTGGCACATGTTGTACTTTTCACCATTTTTATGGCATTCGATTATAGTGTTAGCCGATATGATCTAGTTCTTAGCGCCTTTGTGGCCAGACCTTGAACTCAAATGCATGATCTACATTCCCCTTCATGTATCTCTTCAAGTATTCTATTTCCTTTTTGATAGTAGTGTACAGAGGAAAAGAGAAGACCCCTTCATAGTAGACCGCTTCATACAGTAAAAATCATTTAGACATCTTTTTAATGCAATCAGTTTCTTTTAGGCCTTACGGTAGGATTTCATCGTGCATGCACCCTATGAGAGGATCCATCCATGTTTCACTCTTATAATTGCATGCCAACTATTTTAGATTAATTGTCCTTTCATGTAACACTTCCCAATAAATATTTTTCGAATATCCATGTAGAGAAAAGCAGATCGAGCTTGCCGATTTTCTAAGCAGGGTATCTACTTAATCTCAAACATCTTGACCACGATGGACCTTTCCTTCACCTTCATCGAGTGTTTTGTAAGTGCTCAATCTCAAACTCATTTCAACATTCTTTTGAAGCATTCATATTGCTCTAAAGTGTTTTCTAAGTGCTATTCATGAGCACAATGACGTACTGAGCCTTAAAGTAGGGAAGTAGCTTTCGACTTATGATCAAAAGAGCGTAAATGAGCTTCCCAATGAGTGGGTATCATTGCTCAGCTCCTACTAAGACATGGCATACATAATATACTGGGAGTTGTTGACCATCCAGTTCCGCCGATACTACCGCACTTAGAGCATAGTTAGGAATTCACTTATACAACAAAATTGATTCCCTAATGTTTGGGCTTATCATCTAAGGGAATCTTCCTATGTATTCCTTGAGACTTTGAAAAGCTTATTCGCTTGTTTATCCCATCCAAATTACTCTTTCTTTTTCTTTAGCACCTTGAAGAAGCAATGCACTTATGCACCAATCTCGACATGAACCTTCCCAACATCAGTATCCATCCAATCAACTTTTATACTTCTTTTACCATAGTTAAAAATTTTATGTCTAGTACAACCTTGATTTCATTGGCATTTCCCTCAATTCCTCTTTGGCTGATCATGTAGCCTAAGAATTTTCCAGATGTAACTTGTAAGGTGCATTTCGTTGGGTTGAGTTTAATATAATGCCTAAGTCCCTTGAATGTTTACTCCTAATTTCTTATATGGTCCACTTCCTTCACACTCTTTATGATCATGTCGTCAACATAGACCTGCACGGTTTTGCCTATGAGTGACATACAAAATTTGCTCACAAGTAGTTGGTGTGTGGCACTATCATTTTTAGGCAAAACAACATCACATTGTAGCAGAAGAAACCGATGTCAATGATGAAAGTTATTTTCTATTAATCCTCCTTTGACAAAGGGAGTTGGTGGTATCATAGAAATGCATCCATGAAGCTTAGAAGCTCATGATCAGCTGTCGAGTCTACCGCGTTGCTTATCTTTATGAGTGGGTAACTATCTTTAGGACATTCTTTATCCAGTTCTGTGAAGTTGAGACTCATCTCCTTGTCTCATTTGGTTTCTTGATTAAGATAGCATTCAACAACCAATTGTGATATCAAAATTCCCTTATGAACCATGTTTCCAAGAGCTTTTGAACTTCAGCTATTACAGTTGCACTCCTCTTCCTCTACCAGTGCTTCTATTTTTGAAGTACTAGTTTGTGGCTAGGATCTATACTTAGGTTGCATTCTATTACCTTAAAAGCTTTTTGTGGCATTCCGAAGGTCCAAATGCAAATGCATTTTTGAAGTGTCTAAGGAGTATGATGATCATGACAGCACTTATCATAAGATCTATCTCTTTTCCATGTTAGATGGCCTATTTTGGCCATGAAGTGTTGAAAAGAATGGGAACTACTTCATTAGTTCTTGAAGAGAATGAGAACTACTTCATTAGTTCTAGACAAACTCTTCCGTTATCCTCAATTGTGGTGGAGAGCACTACCGTTGTATTTGTGGTCACTATTTCCTAACTCTGGGGGGTACTTTTATCTATTCCATAAGTACTTAAAGCTAATGTAGTAGCCTCTTCTTGCCATTTTCTGATCTCCATTGAGTTTTCCCTCCATGCTATCGTCCAACTCGAATTGCATGACTAGGAGGTAAAGTTCTAGCACGACTTTGATGACACTAAGGGTAGGACCTTTAAGGATGACACTATATGGCAGTGCGATATTCACAACTAAGAAGTCTGCTTCAATTATTCGAGAACTTTCCTTTTCTGCTACCCAAACTGGCAATTCTTAGTTATTAGTGGGTACATTGCTTGTCCATCAAATTCTATGATTAGGGTTTCTATAGCCTTTAAGTACAATTTCATCATATTCGAACTTTATAAGGCAACCTACAGTGACGATAACCATGAAACTTCCCATATCCATAGGATTCGTCAAACCAATATGGTTACGGTCTTGAGTTGTATCAGCAAGACATCATTGTTGGGGATATGCAGTGGATGCGTATCCCCTGGACCAAATGTCATGATTAGTCCTATGAGTGACTTCCATTCCTTAGTGGCTATTACTTAGCTAACCATGTAGATTTGAGCTTTCCTCTATCCAGTAATTAGATCCTTGTTTTCAATCCTTCTAACTATGGTTGTTATCACTTCTATGTCCTGATGAGCATCATTCTCTTTCTTTTCTTTGGGTTTCTAATGAGCTCAATCATCTCCCATTCCTGGCCTCAAAAGCAGCTAAGTTTCCCTTGATCAACTAGTTCATTTAGGGCCTTCTCCACCTTGTGACATTTAAAGGTATTGTGCACATAATCTTCATGGTATTCAAAATACTTGTTCGCATTTCTGAAATGTGCTTTAATTTTAATGGGTCAAGATCTTCTCAGCATAGGCCTTTAATATCCATTAAGATGTTTCTTCAACTAGTGTGGAATAGCATTCATCTATCTCCTGCTTCCTCAAAAGTCTATTAGATTAGGAAGTATCCTTATCCTCCCCTCCCTCTTTCAATCATCGTGTCAAGTGAAATCATCTATGATACATATCTTTGTCGCTTATGTATAATCTTGAGCATGCTACAAAGCCTTAGCCAAGGTTGTCGTCTTACTTTTCACATAGAAGAACTTAAATCTTCTTCGGAGCAATCCATTAAGGTTGTACACTATCCTAACTTGCAGGTTAGGGATTACGATGACCTGTTGGTTGTACCTCAACACATAATCATTCAAGTCTGCACTTTTCTTTGCCGAAGCTTGATAGGATGGATTCTAGATCTACTTTCCCTTTAACTCGTAATGCAGTGGGCACTAAGTAGTTTGGTGAGTTATAGCAATGAGGTGACGTTGCCATTAGGAAGGCCATTGAACCACTTCTGAGTAATTCCTCTCAATATGGTAGGGAAGCATCTGCAGCAAACTGTACCATCCACATGCTAGATGAACATGTGTGCCTTGCAGACATCTAGCTTGTGATGCTGTAGAAATTCTAATTTGTTTTTTTTTCCCTCCAACCTTTAGTCTCTTTAATAGAACGAAACAATTAGTTGAGCGTCACTACTGTATTTTATTAGTAAATATAAGGCAGAAAGGGGCTCTATTGTTATAACAAAAACATAATCCAAACTCCACAAAATCAATTTTCAAATGATCAAACTTAATTAAACTTTGCAATCTAACATCTATTCCATACTAACAGGAAACTCTAACTTAATCTTCCAAGTTAGTGTCACTCGGATTCCTTCCCTATGTGCCCCATTAGTATCTAAAAACAGTACATTTTGGGTAGTGAGATAGGGCTCCAGAACTCCTAGTTCTAACAATAAAGCATCAATTTAGCTCATTTCAAGCATTAAGGTGTGAAAGAGAAGTATTTGAGACAGTTCGAAATAAATTAGTTCCCAACCATTTCAAGTTCTTTAAACTACTAATTTTTAACCATTATTCATAAACAACAAAGAAGTAGAGCTCATTAATTAGTAAGCATCCCTCAAGAGGATCTCATGACCTTTTGCCAAAGAACCTCATGGTTTGTAAATTCAGCATCCACGCTTTGGCATACAACCACCTGCAATGGCACATACTAAAACAATCACATGCTTTAGCTTGGGGAGGCTATCCTGTCTCAACATGAGGTAAACCTGCCTTGATGTAGGGACGCATCCTCCCATAAACCTACCTTCATTAAGCCTGACCCATTGTAGCTAAAAGTTCTAGTAGCTCAGTAAGACCACTTTAAACATGAACCACTTAGTTGCAAATACTCAATTGCACAAAATATTAACATTTAGAAATTCATAATAAAATCACATATTACAGTCCAAGTTTTACACATAAGATCCCCATAGAACATAATGTATCATAAACAATTTTAAACACCCTAAAATACATAAAGAAGAGCAATCTGTGGTAGTCAAGGCATAGAAATTACATCAGGAAAGCATGAATACTAACGTGTTCACCTAAACAACGAAATCGTGTGCCATGATATAGGCCATCCTAACAACCAAGCAAGCCCTTAAGGTTACCAGTTCACAGCAAAAGCCCTAATTAATTAATTTAGAGTAGCTTAATAAATTTAAATGATTATTTCCTTCTTAAATGACATTTAATAAACATTTAAATTACTTAGGGCTTAAATGCAGTTTCATATTAATTTTCTAACCAATGATGCATGTCATACTTCTATGAATTGTTCGAGGGTTTGGGAGTCATTTTAACGGATTAGCATGCCTAATTGTATGATTTATGGCCCTATATTTTGTTATTATGGAAATTTCACTTGTTTTGAAAGATTTTGCTAATTTTAACTTTGTAAGCCCACGATTTATGAGTAGAAAGATGATTTTGAGGGCTTATGTGTCAAAGACAGTAGCAAAAGAGGCATAAAAACACCCAACAGAGGCATACCACAGCTAGTGCCACGGTTCACGATGTTCTAGGAGAAGTAGTGAGTCGAACAAAGTGAGCAACCAAACTAGTAGGCACTATGGCCTGGCCATTAAGGGGACCACGGTCAATGGGTCCCCTATGGTCAGACCATGGTAGCCCGCTTCTCTCGTGGCTGCCAGCTTTCTTCGCATTTATACAGTTCATGTGCATTTTGATAGTTTGCTTGCCTCAATTTTTGCAATAAATACCTTGTTATTAGCCTTTTTAATCATTATATTCTACCATAATCCACCATTGAGTTAGGATTTAGACTTAGATTAGAGTAAGAGAGAGCGAATTAAAGTTGAGATTTTGTAAGGATTCCAACCCGGGTTTGCAATGGGGTTTAAGCGCGTTGGGCTGAGAAACTCCCCTCCCTTCTCTTCTCATTTCCTATCTTAGGATTTATGTTTTGTAATTTGGATTTCTGATCTTGTATTTATGCAAGTACTAGTTAATCTGTTAATATTCTGTTCATGTCTTTTGGAACTTTGGAATTTGTTAGATATTTATGCAAGTACTACTTATGAGAAACTTGATCACTTTCTTGTAGGTATTGGGTATTGGTTGAAGTATTGAAATGTGAAATTGATATCTAGGATTTGACTTGATTTTGTAGAGTCTTGAAAAAGCTACACCAATTGAGAAACCATAAAATTGATAATCGCATGGTTAATGAACCTAAACAAATTGGCAATTACAAAATGGTAATTGGTCAGGTTTAGGTATTTTGTTTCACCTTGAAAGAGAGTTGTGATAATTTGACTATCAATTTTAAAACAACCAAGAGAGGAAGAAGTCTTTGAGTGTTATTTGGATTGGGTGATTGCCTGCTTGTTTTGTTTAATTCCTTGATTATTAATGCATTAGATTAGATAGTTTATTATTTTAATGCCAATCTCAAGTTTTGTTTTGCTTATTCTATCTTAAGGGAATATAGCCCATGAGATTAACTTAGTCCTTATGGGAGATGTCCTTGATTTTCTACAACATCACCATGTGCTTGCAACCCTACCAAGTTTTTTGCGCCATGGCCAGGGAACCAATGTCAAATATTGGCCTTTTTTTGATTGGTTCAACTAAGCATTTTGTGTTTCTTTGGGAAAAATGGAAAAAATTTAACATTTAGAAATTTAGAGAAAAAACAATGGCAATTTTTCATTTTTTCCAAATCAAACATGAATTATTTTGAGGTATTTTAAGTGTTTCAATGTTTACTAATACTAAATATAGTATTTGTGTGGTAAATGAGAAATTTTAGATATTGTTGATGAGGGTGAATAGTAAAACTCGTATTCTTTTGGAGTATTGGGGTTTTCATCATAAAAGTGTTGATAAGGCATGGTATTTGCTTGAGTAAATTGGCTGGGGTTGATTTGAATTTTTAAAAGGCTAGATCTTATTATGCCCTTTTTTTATGTGACCTGTGTAATTCTTTTAACTGTGACATAAGGTCATGCCCTTATTATGCATGCTATGTATAACCTCATTTTGCATCACCCATAAACAATACTGATATTGTCATAACCTTACCTGATTCATCATTTCCTTTTGCTAAGTGCATAGAGCTTAAGATGGGTGAGTCTTTTGGGTTTGTTGCTAGGTTTGATGTTGTTAATGCATGTTTACTTTTGATACGGTGGATGATCAAGGTAAGACTCCTTTGGAGGGGTCATGTGATGTTTTTCTACATGAGAAGTCTCCTAACCTTAGTTTTGGTGATAGTGTTCTCCCCAATCCCCTTGATCATTCATATTCTTTCCCTCTTTGTTCAACCCATCTCCTTCTACAGAGTATTACATTGATGTGCCCATTGATAGTCCGATGATTTATGATGCTCCTATGGATTTAGGCCATGAGAACAACATTTTTAATATGCTTGGTGGGACTTTGATGATTTGTGTACCTAGGTTACTTTAGAGGGTATGATCCCTCCATTTACCCTTATTGTGTATGCTTGAGGCTCCATTTGGTCCTTAGAAAATCTGGTGGAAAGAAAATTTTAAGTAAAAAAAATGTGAAGGAAAAAAAAAAGGTAGAGAGAAAGTGAGTTTTTTCTGTTGTTTGGATTGAGAAAAAAAAATACGAAAATTTGGACGAGAAATTTGAATGTTGATGAATTACTTGAATCATGTTGATATCATCTAAGTCGTGCGAAGTTAGAGGGGGTCATGAATTCTTTTGGGAATGTTTCCCAAACTTTCCTCGCAATTTTATGAGGAAAATTTATCACTTGTTTGTAACGATTTTTCCATCTAATTTTCCTCCACTTTTTTTTTTAATGATTTTCTTTAAAGCAAACACAAGAAAAAAAGTTACATTCTGAAATTTTTTTCTTTCCACCAAATTTTCTAAGGTCCAAACAGAACCCAAAGGACTTACCTAGGAAAGTCATGTGGACTACATTTTCTAATTCTTCATATGATTTTTCTAAGACTTTTGATATGGTTGAGGGATACTTATTGCCTTTGGTGTGATTTTGGTTATTGCTGCTTACCTTGTGTTTTCTAAACTATGGTCCTAATAGTTTGACAAGCGCCTACATGCTTTGATGGCGTCTGACTCGAAGAGCCAAGTCTTGAGTTTGAAATGGATTGGTTGATGCTCTATGTGGCTTGATTATGAGGAGAGCTTAGCTTAGGTGCACCCAGGACCTTACCTGGAGAAATTGTTACTTTTGTTACTTCTCTTCCCCCTTAACTCATTTATTTCCTTTGTATAATGCTTTATCTCAACATGGAGGAGTGGTGGTTTGATGTTTCTTACCTTAGTTTTTAATTTGCACACTAGTTAAAGCATATAGTTTTAGGCTTCCTTTTGTCTACACTAACGTGCTGCATTTAGTTGCATTTTAGATTTGCGTATACAATTACATGCAGGGATGGCATGGATTGAATTGGGATGCCTTTAATGATGCTTTTGCTATGTACGTTAGCTTTCATAAACTTAAGCGACTTTTGCTGAGTAGCCCTTTTGGTATTAAAACTTTTGCAGCTTTTGTGAATGTCTCTTGTTTTGACCTTTATCTTGATTGAGAAATATGTTATCCCTTATAGCCCTTGGCAGTAATGTTGGTATATAGAAGTCATTTTATGGGCTAGATGAGACCTTCCTGGCATCCTGTGAGAATTTGAGCTTTCCTTATACTAATTCATCATATTTAGTCTCATGTTCTTTCATGTGTATGACTCGTTCTAGTTGTATCTCTAAAACTTGCCTAGATTCTTGCTCAAAACCACATTAGCATGGGCATATTTGATGATATGATAGAGACATTCTTTCTTTGAACATTTTAGCTACATAGCCAAATAACCTACCCTTTGATTGCATGTTTACCCTTTTCGCTAGAGCTTATACCTGCCTTCATTGTAATATATTCCATTTTAGCCATTGGCCATACACATATTTCTACCATAAAGCCAAGTCTATGGAGCATAATTTCATGTATGCATTGCACAATTTTGGGAGTAATTGAGTTTAAGGTGGCTTTGGTGTATTAGTTTATTAAGGGGTTGATGGCATTGTGTATTTGTTTTCTTCTCCTCTTGTTTAGGCTGTATATATATATATATATATATATATATATATATATATATATATATATAATATATATATATATATATATATATATATATATATATATATATATATATATATATATAGGTTGTGAGTTGACACTGAGTACTCTAATGCCTTTCAATAGTCAAAATTCTCCTTTCATTTTCCAAATAATAAAAAGAAGAAAAAAAGTAAGAAAATCATGTTAAAAAAATCCTATGAAAAAAGAAAAAAATGATAACTAATTAACATTCGACGTGTAAATAACTTATAGTGCCTTTCTATGCTAACTCATTACCTACTTGATTCGTGAGGTATGTTTATTGTAATGTTAGGGTTTGGAGTGTTGGCAAACTTTATGATTACTTGGTTCCTTGCTGAATAGCTCTGCATTACCCAAATTTATTTCTCCACCTCCTGCCTTTAACCCTTTAGGCCATATTACAACCCATGTGAAGTGCTCTTGATTGTTATGTGCATATTCCATGCTAATGGTAGAGAATTTGAGAATCTTAGCAAGCATATGGTAGTTTGCATCACTGGAATGAGTCTTGAGTGAATTCATGTTATGTTTCAAACTAATAAGTGGCACACATTTTCCAAAAGTAAGGTTCCACCAATTCATTCAGCTCTAATATATTCCATATGCTTGCATGATGTGTTTTGTGACTACTATAGGGGCAAGTTTGATATTGGGCCAGGGGTCTCGTACTTCCTTAAAAACATGCACCTCCTTCTAATTTTAAAATGTCTGGTGCATCATTTAGGGTTGCCATTAATTGATATCCTTACTTGTGACATGTCACGGGTTGCCTAGTTTGAGGGGATTGTTGTCTTTTTTATTCCTTGATATGTCTCCCCTTATTGATTTTATCTAGTGTTTACTTGCGGTCTAGCAAAGATTTAAGCATGGGAGAGTGATAAGTGTCATATTTACATAGATTATTTGGGTGTTTGGGAGTCATTTTAGGGGATTAGTATGCTTAATTGTAAGATTTAAGCCCCTATGTTCTATAACTATGCTTAGTTTCATTGGTTTGAGAGCTTTTACATATTTTCACTTTGTGAGCCCAAGGTATATAGGCAAAAGGATCATTTTAATGCCTTGTGGGCCAAAGAAGGTAGCAAAAGAGACCCAAAAATACCTAACACAAGCATACCATGGTCAATGTCATAATCTAAGAGGTTCCAAGAGAAGCAGCGAGTTGAATAAAAGTGATCAACTAGACCACTGGGCATCATGGCATGGTCATAGTACAGTTAGACCATGGTGGCCCTCTTCCCCCATGCCCGCTAGCTTCCTTGAATCTGTTTGGTTCTTATGCATTTCGAAGGTTTGCTACCTTGACTTTCACAATAAACACCTTGTCTTTTTCCTTCATTATTCCATTACACCATAATGCACTATCTAGTTAGGATTTAGATATAGGTTAGAGTGAGTGACGTGAATTTATATGGAGACTTTGCAAGGATTCCAATCAGGGTTTACAACAACTGTTTAAGTGCGTTCTTGGCTATAATTCTCCCACCTTTTCTTCTAGTTTCTCTTTCTAGGATTTATGTTTCATAATTTAGATTATCTTTGGCTATTTCAATCTTGGTTTTATGCTAGTAGTAGTTAATTTCTAATCTTATGTTGATATCTTTTGGAACTTTGGAATTTGTTGGATTGTTTCATCAAATCTTAGAAGTTTATTGACTTATGAGAAACCTGATAACTTTCTTAGATATATTGGGCATTGAACACAGTACTAAAAGGAAGAATTTGATATCAACGCCCTAGGATTTGACTTGATTGTGTGGAGTTTTAAGAAAGTCACACCAATTGAGAAACCACATATTTGATGATTTCAAGCTTAATGAACCTAAATAAATAAAGAGCCCTTATTAACTGGTAATCAGTTACATTTAGGTATTCTACTTCACCTCCAAAGAGGGTTCTGACATTTCGATTATCGATTTTGAAATAATTAATAGAGGAAGAAGTCCTTAATTGATATTTGAATTGCGTGATTGCTTGTTTTATTTAATTCTTTAATTATTTATCCATTAGATTGGATAGTTGATTCTTTTAATGTCAATCTCAATTTAGATTTGCTTAGCCTATCTTAAGGAAATATAGCCCAAATGATTGACTTAGTCCTTGCGCGAGAGGTTCTTAATCTGCTACAATGCCACCGTGCTCTTGCAGCCCTATCACCCAACATAAAGAGGGCATAACTTAGAAATTACTACATTGGAGCATGTAAGTACAATCTGGAAACTCCTAGATGTCTACAACTTTTATTTTATAATCAAAAGCAAATAACAATTAGAGGTATCTGCAATTACATGTCTTTTTGACGAGTCAGATTCAAGTTAGAATTGCCCAATTGTATGAGAAAATTTACTTCCCCCATATTTTCAGTTCAAAAATAACAACTCAAAATTCCTATTATAATGGACTTATAAATCTACAATTCTTAAGTTCTCCATGATTGTTAGACTGGTACAAAATTCTAGGAAATTTTTCAAATTGAGTCAGTGGAGGTCAGTGTTCAAGTCATAACTAATGTTCATATTTCATGTTTCAAAGTTCATGCCCATTAGCTAATAACTACATAATTAGGCCCTAATCACCTATAAATAGTAGTTGGTGCCATTTTCATGCTAAAAATAGTCCAACCAACTATTTAAGATATAATAAAAGATAATTAGTAGGGTTTTGACCTTATAAATGGGAGATAGATGATTAACGAGGGATTATCCCTCCTTCTATCAATCAAAGCTCTGAAAGTTCAATATATAGACATGTTACAAAGATTGATTAATGGTTAATAGATTGAACCAAGGTCATTACTTGAATGTTATAATTAGAAATTGGATTCATAGCATTGCATCTTACCAATGAAGAAAACAGGAAAAGAGACAAAGTGTAGTGGCAGTGCGATGTCCAATGGTTGTCTTCAATCACACTGAAGTGTTCTTTGATTGGGGGAAGATTCACCAACACCATCTAGGTGGTAGCAGCACAGAAAATGAGGAGGAGAATGAGGCATGGGGAGCGATGGAAGAAGGGAGAAAGAGAGTTAGAGGAAGAAGCAAAGGGTGGCAAACAGTGGTGGGTCTAACCGGCTATCTCTGGCAATGGACATGGTCTATCGACAGTAATCGATGGTAAAGTTGCTCAGCAGCAAGCATAGTGTGGAAGAGATAAAGAGTGATGGGGAGAGAGAGCACCGTACGAGCGAAGGGCAGTGCTGCTCTCCGTAAAAACTCAAAAAATGCTTTTGTTTCTTTAACTAGTAAAGAAGGAAAAAAAAAGAGATTTATTGGGTGGAAATTATGGGCAACTAGAAGATATGGGATAATTCTGATATCCCTACCCATAATACTAATTAATGTGTAATTGAATTTTTAAATTTAGGAAGGAAATTAACATATTTTTAAATATGAACTTTATTAAATAAAAATTTACTACATTCTTTAGTAGAAGCTTTGGATGAGGATCCAAGATAAAGAATTCTAAGCTTGATCTAAAGTTCTGCTTTCTTTAAAGGCCTAAAGCTAAATTACTATCTATAAGCTCAAGTAAGTAGCAATAAACCATTAAAATTAAAATCATCTTAATTATTTCTTTGGGAATCATTAATATGAATTTTTGGGGTTTTCCATTCTACTGTCTTTAAAAGAACTTTTGTCCTCCAAACTTAAAAAATGACTCAATTGTAAAGTATAAATTTTGGGTGTTTAACGTCTAACCCCTCTCAAAAGAGATTTCATCTATGAAACTTACACAGACCTGAACCAGCAAACAAACTATGGTACTTAGATTGCAGTTCCTCCCTCGATTCCCATGTTACCTTGGTTGTGGTGTAGTTAGTCCAAAGGACCTTCACAATTAGGACCACCTTTTTATGAAGCTACTTCTCTCTGAGATCCAGGATCTCAATCGATTGTTCATCATATGTCAAGTCTCCATAGCGTTATAGAGGTTTGGGCTTGATCACATGACAGGGTTTAAGAATATATTTATGGAGTCAGGACATGCAAAGTACACGGTGAATGCTTGAAAGTTCTTCTCCTAGTTGTAATCAATATGCTACTTCTCCTAACTAATCCTTGATGGGACAAAGACCAATATGCTTAGTTGAGCTTGTCTGACTACCCGAATCTTATGGCACCCTTGGTAGGTAAGACCCTAATAAAGACTTGATCTTAGACTTTAAATTCAAAAGTTCTTTGCTGCTTATACGTATAGCTCTTCTGACAACTTTGAGTTGCCTTGTCTACTTCTGCATCATTTAGATCTTCTATGTAGTTTCTAGAATCATTTCAGGTCCAATGGTCAAAGGGCGTTCGATGTCTTGCCAGCATAATGGAGTTCTGTATCTTCTGTTATACAATACTTTGAATGGAGACATTCATATATCGAAATGGTGGTCAGTGTTGTAAGAGAACATAATTAGCATTAATTGCTCATTCCATACCTTCTTGAAATCTAAAAGACATGCCTGTAACATGTCTTCTATTGTTTGAGTGGTATGCTCTCTTGAATTGCTAGGCTACTATATTTTGTGAAATTTTTCAAATTGAGTCAGTGGAGGTCAGCATTCAAGTTATAACTAATGTTCATATTTCATATTTTAGAGTTCACGCTCATTAGCTAACAGCTACATAATTAGGCCTTAATCACATATAAATTGTAGTAGGTGCCATTTTCATGCTAAAAAGAGTCCAACCAATTGTTTAAGATATAACAAAAGACAACTAGCAGGGTTTTTACCTTATAAATGAGAGATAGATGATTAACAGGGGATTATTCCTTCCATCAACCCAAGCTCTGAAAGTGTTAGAGAGATTCATTAACGATTTATAGATTGAATCAAGGTCATTACTTGGATGTTATAATCAGAAATTAGAGTGGTAACATTACATCTTACCAATGAAGAAAACAAGAAAAGAAGACAAAGTGTAGTGGTGGTGTGATGTCCAATGGTTGCTTTGGTCGCGCTAAAGGGTTCTTTGATGGGAGAAAGATTCATTAGCATCGTCTGGGTGGCTAGAAGCCAAGAAAATGAGGAGGAGAATGAGGCATGGGGGGTGGTGGAAGGGGAGAGAGAGTTAGAGGAAGAAGCGAGGGGTGGCTGATAGTGGTGGGTCCAACTGATGATCTTTGGCAATGGCAATAGAATGCCGGTGGTAATCGATGCTGAAGTTGGTTAATAGTGAGCATAGTGTGGAAGAGGGAAAGAGTAATGGGAAGGGAGAGCATCGTACGAGAGAAGGGCAGGGTGAAATGTAGTACTGAGGTGTAACTTGGCCTCGAATGGTTTTTATGGTTTTCGCCCGAACCCCAATGGGAACCTCATGTCTTAATCAAAGACCACAAAACTTAACACCCGAGTAGGCAAACATTCTTATCAAGATAAGCTCCAGCAAGTTGATACAAGCTGAATATAGTGCACATGCCTATTGTATATAAGTTAGACATCCCTTTTCCACCATATCATTGATCTCCAACATCGTAAACTCTTCACACAATTATGTTGGTATAGAGAGCTGGTGGTTAAGGGTCCGGTATAGTATGTAGCTTAAGACATTAGCCATGTAATTTGACTTTCTGAGGTGATAATGAAAGTGTATAAGATAGTCTTTAAGAAACTGTAGCCACCTTGTCTACCTTAAGTTGAAGGCCTTATCAGAGTATAAATACCCGAGACTTTGATGTTTAGTGAAGATCTCGCCGTACACCCTGTACAAGTAACACCTCCAGGCCTTGAGAGCAACTGTTGCCAACTCAATATCATTAGTTGGGTAATTCCTCTCATGAGTCTTCAGCTACTATGATCCATATGCTATAACTCTACCATTTTGTATCAATACACACCCTGAGCCATTGTGAGATGCATTTCTCTGTAACACGAACCCTTCAATTTCAAATGGTAGGGCCAATATGGGTGCAGATATGAGTCACTTCTTAAGTTCTTAGAAGGCTTACTTATATTTTTATGCGCCCTCATATTTTGTAGTCCTTTTAGTCAAGTTGGTGAGGGGCCTACTATGCTAGATAAATCTTGACCAAGTTTTTGATATTACCTCGCCAACCCCAAGAGAACTATGTAGCACTTTTTGGTATAGGCCATTTGGCAATTGCCTCTATCTTCTATGGGTTAACCTATACTCCATCCTTAGACACCATATGAGCTAAGAAGGCTACTTGCTCTAGTCAAGATTCGCACTTGTTTGATTTGACATAAGTTCATCCTTCCTTAATACCTCTAAGATAGTCCTTAGATGTTATACATGCTCTTCTGGAGTTTTTGAATGCACCAATATGTCATTAATGAACACTACCACAAACTCATCTAAGTATGAAGACTTGGTTCATTAGGTCCATGAGAGAGTTTAGAGCATTGGTGAGACCGAAAGGCATTACAACGAATTCAAGGTCCTCACATTGGGTTCAAAAGGCAGTTTTTAGTATGTCCTCTCAAATGCGAAGTTGCTGATAATCAGATCTGAGCTTTATCTTCAAGAAAGTAGCAGCCCTTTGTAGTTGATAAAAAAGATCATCAATCTAAGGTGGGCATACCAATCTTTCATTGTAATATTGTTCAACTTCCTCTAGTCTATGCACAATTGCGAGCTATCATCGTTCTTCTTCACATATAACACTTGTGCTCCCCATAGTGAGGTACTTGGACTAATATAACCCTTCTCCAAAAGTTCATCAAGTTGGGTCTTTAGTTCTTTGTGCTTTGCTAAGGCCATTTAATATAAGGCTTTAGAGAGAGGGGCGGCTGCAAAGGTTAGGTCAATATAGAAATCGACCTCCCTAGGGGGAGGTATGCTAAGGTTTCGGAAAAACATTAGGAAACTTTCACACTGCTTTCTCCACTGATGGTTCATTGGTGTGGACACTGTATTTAGACTGACCTTTCATTATACTACATTTTATTTTTTTAAATTTAAAAAATACAAAAAATAATTAATATAGGCTCAAATATTGGCAAATGTTGAAAAATAAAAAATTGACAAAGACCCAAAAACCATGTGACCCAATACTCATCATCCAAATTCCAACCCAAAACCAAAAAAAATAAAAGCAAGGAAAAATAAAAACACAAAAAAGGAAAAAAGAAATAATTGCATCCCCGTCGATCTTCCTTAATTGGTTTAACATTGTTTTATTTTTTTCATTTTTTATTTGTTTTGTTTATTATTATACTTTTATCATTACATGCTTTTCTCTTACCACATGGTCTGCATCTAAGATGTATATGTCCCTTTTAAATGCTAATCACCATCAAACCCCTCCTATGCCCAACCGGCTACTAAAATTTTAATTTAATTTAATTTATTATTTTTGAGCTAAAATTTTTAGGGTTTAGGGTTTACACTGCCTTGTCTATAAATTTTCTCTTATTTGTCCCACTAAGGGGAGCTCTTCTTCTTTTTAAAAATTTCGAGTTTTCTCTCTCTTATCTAATTCTCTCTAATAATTTCTTAGTTAGGTTTAGTTTGTCTTCATGAGATTTTTTCAATCGCTTGTTAATTCTAATTAAATTGTTTCTAAGTCTTTACACCTTTTCTTACAACAAAGGGCAACAAATTATAGAAACTTCATGATTAGGTTTAGTTTAATCAGTTATCCCAGGAACTAATTAAATCTAGCTATACCTTCCCAAGTCTTTACTTTTCTACCATACTAGTTATAAAAAAGTTGTGATCATTTTTTTCGAATATAATACAAGCATAATGAGTTATAAAAGTTAAACAAATACCCAATTACCAAGTTACTAGACTTGTGCATATACCCATTGAACTACAAAACGTAGTGACATTATAACAACTCTCATCTAGTTGGCAGCGAGCTCTTTTCTCAAATGTTAACTTATCATAATCCAAATATAATATGTCAATCTTCCTTTTCCCATCATAAGGCACACTAATAGTATTTGGATAAATTTATTACAGTGATTACGTATGCAGTGCTTAAATCCCTTTCTATGATTACAATTTTTAATGCATCAAGTAATTGATTCAAATTTAGATAATTTAAAATCATACCTCGTGCTAACTATAGTCAATTCATCAGTTTTCTTCATGAATCTTCCTTCTTTATGGACACGATTTCTTCCATCTACGATACTTCTTGCCATCATTCTATGAGATTGAGTTGAAAATTTGGACGATGTTGGCCACATTGTCCTCTTCATCTTAGAAGTGAGTTACACATATTGACGTAGCCATATCGGTAGTGTCTTAATGTCTGATCAACCTCATCCATGAGATAGCTTTTCGAACTGATATATCACTATGCCTGTAATAACCTGACGCTAGCCCATATTTATTTATTTAAATCATGTTTATTTATTTAATTAATCATGCTTATTCATTTAATTAATCATATTTATTGATTTTAATTACTCATGATTATTGGTTTAACCAAATCATGTTTATTAATTCAATTACACTCAATTTATATATTTACCAAATTACCTTATGTGATCTAAATTTTCCACTTTCATTTATCGTATTCAAGCATCCCGGATGAGGGGATATTTCATTTGGGTCCCCCTTTGCAATCCAAGTTTCATTTATTCGAAATTCAAGTTTCGTCGATTGATTAAATTTTAGGTGAATCGATAGTAGGCCACGACAATTATGATTGAGCGTTAAATTATTTACTATAACATCATAAAATGTTAAATTTTAGCTACGTAAAAACTTGGGCAAAAATTCATTTATTTTGGCCCAATTCCATTGGGCTCAAATTTTAGCTCAAAAATCATTTATGCCTAACTTTAATTAGCAAAAAGTTATTTTTTGGAGGCTTAGATATTAGCCAAGTATCAAAGATAAACATCCAAATCATTTACCGCCAAGACAAGTCTAGCCTTCATATTCTTACTCTCTCCTCCAACATCAAACACCACCTCCGTCCTCTAGCATCCAAACTCAAAGTGTGTAAAAACTCTAACTCTATCTTGATGTATTTTTGACTATGTGTTTGTTTTAGTTATGATTTATGTTTTCATGATCAAAATAAATGTTATCATGCAAATTTTATTGATTTTGGGGATATTGATCATGGTAGGGTTGAGCTTGAAGCATGTTAAGGTTAGGGTTTTGTCATGATCAAGTTAGCTTAAGTCAAGTGATAGATTTATATTATTTTGTTTGTAATTTTATAATCTTTAGTCTTATTGGTGATTATGATGATGTTTGTGGTGATTTGGAATGATTTCAAGAGAGGATTTATGTGAAAAAAAGAGAGAAAAGCAAAAAGAGTGAGGGCTGAAAATGATAGAAAATAGGGGTGACTTTGAGATTAAACTGGTAATGATCAGGCCACTACAAAATTATGATTTTTGGTGGGTAGATGGGTCAGTGTGTTAGCTTTCAAATACCTTTTTAATCGCCTTAATCCAAGTTTTATGGACAAAGTTATGATTGTTTTATGAGAACTGGACAGGTTAGTCCAAAACCGATACACTTATATTCTAGCCCCATTTTCACAACCCTATTGTGGGAATCATGTTTTGCATTGTACATGAAAGTTTTTTGGGACTTCTTAATATTTTGATATTGTTTTTTTGGTCTCCATTTGAGGTCAAGGGTGAAAGTTATGAATTTTTGAAGTGAACTGACCTTGTCTCTGGTGCAAATTGGGCTGTTATTGCAATTTCTGCGCAGCATATACTTGGAGGAAAACTCTGAAAATTTTATTGTAAATTGTCCATATTATTTTCAAATTTCCTATAATATTTCATGAATTGTAGTTGATTATTTGGAGTTTAGTGATTTTTGAAAGCATTTTGAGTAATTATGTAAAGAGCAATAAAAAAGATTGAGTGAGATTGATGATGCACTCATTTTGTGCATTTTGGGCCAACTAAGGTCATTTAAGGGAGAAATGAATACTCATGGAGTTTTATGAAGCTTTTAGCTTGATTAATGAGAAAGAAGAAGACAAGTATACAATTATTGAGCTTAATTATGAGTTTTGAATCACTTACGGATATTACAAAGAATGTACCAAGTTTAGGAAATTTAATAGCTTTCATTGGAATCAATAACTATTTGGGGGGAAAAACTATATTTAATGGACTTGTGAGTAAAATATAGGAAGCGGGGAGAATTTTTAACTCAAAAATTATATTTATCAGACCAAATTACTGCAATTTATGCTATTTTAAACCAAGATATATCTCTCTTGGCCTCAAACTTCTATTACTTACTCAATTCAAAATGTATCAAATGTATTTATTAAGCTAATCTAGTGTGCTCGTTGTTATCTTAAACCAAGGTATACATCAGCGAGCCTTAAACCTATATCAACAATCTATTTCAGAAAAGATCAAAACCACTCTCCCATTTGTCACCATCAAGGCCTTTTCCTTTGTGATCTCATTTATCTCAATGTGGACTATTTTATTTTTATTTACTTTATATCAGATTAATTACTTTCACTAATTCAGTTTTGAAGTTATATTGAAATTCGAAAGTTTTGTATACCATTTAATTACTCAATTTTTATTACACATACTTTTACTTACTCAATTATGTGAGTAAGGATAATTTACTGACTACACATACCTATAATGACATCTATGATACAGAGTCGAGGCCTAATTATCGTTCCCTATTATGTATAAGTGTTATCAAGTAAGAACATATTTATCAAGTCAGATGACATTTATGAAACCGATGACATTTATCAAGTCAGATGACATTTTTTTTAAAGGCTCAAAGTACGTCCATTGCCTGTATCTTCAGAAAGCAGAACATGTTTATCAAGTTACAACTCTTAATGAGTTTATCAATGAATCAGTTCATACAGCGATTTGCGATTTAACTTGTGACCCTGTCAGTTACCATATATAGGACGTCAGCCCATCATTTACCTGCGCGACTTCAGGCCAACTCTTGATCGGATTGGCATGTGTACACCTATGTATAGATCATATCATTGCAAGGGATTCACATCTAGATAATAATGAGTAATTCAGTTTCATATTACTTTCGTTTTCGTTGTTATTGTGAACTAAATGAATTGCAAAGGCGGGTACCCATCAACAGTGTTTCCACACTTATTTTACAATACAGAAATGTATTTACTGAGTTTTTAGCTCACATTTTCGAATTGTTTTCACGTGTTTCTCTATTTACCAAGCCGTTTTGAAAGTCATCAAATGCTCACAGTGAATTCAACATAGCATGAATGTTGGGATCGACCTCGAGGTCAAGTTGAGTCTATATTCAATATACTTGTGTAGTTTAAAGTGTGAGTTAGCACATGGGATAATTAAGTTGATTGTATTGAAGTTAAACTATTATAGACTTTGGTCTTAGAGTGTTTCAGTTTAATAGATATTGTGATTGTGAACATGAGTTGCAAGATTAAATGGTTTCAGTGAGCCTTGTCCTTATCAGGACGGCGGTAGCGCCTTCTATCATTAAGTCTTCTGCTGTAATTTTCCGTAAATCATGTCATTAGCATTTTGGGGGCGTTGCAGATTTGGTATCAGAGCTAAGGTTAAGGGACATTGTGAGCTATCAAGTGTTTATGAGTTGGCTATCAAGGTGTGCATAAGTTATGTTAGACCAGTTAAATGAGCTATTGACTATAAGTTCCTATGTATGGGCATATAAGGAGAAACCATTTCTATTTGGGTGATTCAATCTTTTGATAATATCCTGAGATTCGAGCATTAGCAAAGTGGAGTGTGCAACCATTTGGGTGACCTATTAGTGAGGCATGCTCTCATTTATCTGGGAGTTGTATTGTATGTTTCATTTCTCTCATTTGTTTAAATTTTTGCAATTGTGCGCTCCGGGTGTGTGACCTGTTGAGTTATGAACTCCGGCGTGTGGCTCTTGAGCTATTCAAGTGTGATTTTTCATGATAAGTACATGTTGTAAGGCTTTAAGCCTCGGTTTTACCTAGTTTTTAGGCGAAAGTCTGTCCGTTTCGCTCCAAAATTTGAGAGTTTCATTGAGGTGTATTAATATACATGATATTGAGTACAGTGATGTTTAAAACCTAATGCGGAATGCTATTTGGAACTTGGTCTTTCTTTGGGTTAAATCAATATGAGATGGAATTACTATAGGGAATACTATGACGGTAATTCAATAGTTTGTCGTGTGCTATTTGGCACTATATGGGTGGTATGAGTAAGATTTAGTTGCCAATGCATAGAAAGAGGCTGCTCTTGTCACTAAGACCTTACACCAGCAATGCTCCCATTGCTTCCAATTATTGATTTACTTCAGCTCTAGTCACCTTGGATTGTTCAGGGGCATTATTCCTTTGCTATTGATACTCACTTGGTCTATAACATCTCTTTATCTAGGCCATATATTTAAATGGCTTAAATTGTTATCTAAACCATGCCAATGACGGCATACCTTTTGCAAGAATGCCCTTTTATGCTAATTCTTGAAATTGTTTGCTTATCTAATCTTCAAAATGTGATACTATCCAATATTGTTTAATCTCTCTATCTCTCTTACATTTTAACCCGATATTTCCTATTAGCGCGATCTTCCATGTCTTTGCAAACCCATTGTTAAATGTGCAATACATTTTTGTTCAACCTTATATGGTTGTCAACATCCTAGTGCTCTCAACCTTCACCACCTTTATTTCATGATCATGAGTTGTAGTTCATTCCATTGAGAGCCGATTCACAAACCCACCTTGCATCTCATTTATTCATAATGATAAGCTTGGACAACTTGTTTTGAGTTTATAACATAATTTAACTCTCATTGGTGTGGGTGATTGTGATTGTCGTAATACCCTTACTCTCTTTATTTTGAACTTCAACTCCCACACATATATCTTACATTATGATAAATAAACTTTCACATTCTCTATTTAATCTTATTGTTATACTCGAATTAGCTTCATATGAGCAAAGGCATGTTCCTATTGTAACTTGCTCAATCTATTTATCTATCCATTGGTACTTTGCTCGTCCAATCCATTTATCTATCCATTACACTTTGCTTGTCCAATCTATTTGTCTATCTATTACACTTTACTTATCCAATCTATGTATTTATTACAGATTGCTTGTCCCATCTATCTATTGTACTTATCTTATTTGCTTGTGGCTATAAAGTCACCTTGTTGAAACTCAATCACTCGTCATCTAGTTTCCAATTCATCAGTTAAAACCGAGTATAACTGGGCCACCTTTCTCCTTGGTTGATTATTTATTGGACCCTTTATGATCCATATTTATAAATCACAATTCTTTGTGGCATTATATTCCAGAATTCATGATACACCTATGGTTATCTTTATTCTAACCACCTGAAGTAAAGTCCATGCTCAATTCAGTCTAACAAAACACTCAAGTCATCCTTAGTGCTCAAAAGCTCCATTCCAAGGGACTTGGTCAGTGCACTAATTTGGAGCTCCAATTCAAAGTCCATCCTAAGCACTTAGGATGTGTTACTCTCCTATTTTGGGAAGGTCAAGAGGCCTTCTAAGTGGTTTAATCATGGAAATGAGGTTAAACCCATGGCAAGAGTAAGTTGAGCTCAAAATAGTAGCATGCTTGCAAACTCCCCAGAAGCCAGCACACATACCCGGTTTTGCAAGCTTGATTACTCAAGCTTAATTTAGACTTAAGAGGCTGCAAATCTACCTTTTGGAACCGTTAATATGTTAGCTTTAAGGACATATAAAGAGTTCTAGGTTAGGTAATCAGGTGATAGGTCAATTGAACCCATTTTCCAGATGCTGCAGAAACTGTCCCAGCCTGCACATGCTGAACCTTTTGGCCTATATCTCCCAAACGGTAGCTCTAAATCTCTACCAACTTGAGCCACCTAAAATTTGAAGCTTTCTAGAAAGGTTTTTTTCACCCAATTTGAGTAAGATACCTGGGAGATATAGCTGTTTGAAGTTGGAAGTTGTAATCTGAAAAGCTGCTGACAAAAAGCATAAAGCACTTTTCAGCTTTTGTTGTTTTTTGGTTCCCTCTTGCGTTATAGACGGTTGTAAGGCCTCTTTTCCCCTTCCTATCAGATTGTTAAAGGCTCTCATTATATAAGGGAGGCCTTAGGTTGTAAAAATTAGATTTGAATGATAAGCAATAGCTCAAAGCTTTCTCTCTCAAAAATCTCATTTCTTTTTATCCTTATTTCTAAGGTGGTGAGTCTTGAGTGGAACCTTTATAGAAGTGTTGGTGGGTAAGCCTTTAGGCATTTCTTGATGGTTCCTTAGTCTTGGTGGGTGGCTTAACCTTTAAACCAAGTCATATCTTATGCATTAGTGAAATTTGTAACTAAACTCAAGCAAGCTACATCCAGCCCATCTAGTTCACGCTTCATTTGGTATTAGAGCTAATCCAGGGTACTTTTCTTGAGTTTATATCACATTTTCTTGCTTTGGTTTCATCCTTGTCAAGCTTTTTTTCTTTCATCCTTGTTATGAAAACCATAGTGATGCTACCCCTCTCCCTACCTTGATCTATCCCACTTTTTCTTCTCAAAATAACCTTGACTAAACATTTTCTTAAGCCCACAAACCCTTAACCCACACTTAATTTCCCTACAAAAAACCCCTCTTTTACTCCTCAAAGAACCCCATAAAACAACCCAAAATAACCTAAGCACAATCCCCAACTAAAAGCCCTCCAAAGCTTCCAACCATAAAAATCGTGTTTTCTGGGCAGCAACGTGGCACGGCCACCCCATGCCTATAGGCACGACCGTGCCACCACCTTCTGTGGCCAAAAACCTAGCATGGCCACCTCGTGCCCTTGGGGACAACCGCGCCTTCCTTCCCCAGCTTGTTTTTGCACCGTGCTACCTCTAGTGTGACTATGCCCCTCTTCTTTTCAAGCCTTTAACCCTTCTCTCCTCCTTTTCTAATTCTCACCATGTCTAATGAGGAAAACCCATCCACAAACTCTCCCTAACCAGCAAGAGTGCCAAGATGAATAAGCTTGGAACAAGCTCATATCATGAGACAAGATAATGCCATTTTAGCCTTACAACAAAGTGTGAGGCAAATTAGTAGGCAGCTTGAGCAAATGACCACCCAATTTATGGCCCTCTAAGGAGGCCAAAGAGCTCAAGAGCCCAGTGATCATGGAGATGAACATGACTTCTCTAGTGACTCAAGTATAGGAAGCAATCCAAGAAGGGGAGGTAGGACCTCCTATGGACGACTTTAGAGACATCAAGGTAGAGCCTCCGTAGTTCAATGGCAACTTGAACCCCAATGAGTACCTTAAGTGGGTTCAAGCTATGGATCGAATCTTTGAAGCCAAAGGCTATGATAATGAAAAGAGTTTCAAGGTTGCTAGCATTAAACTCACAAGGTATGCTTCCTTATGGTTTGAGGACATCAAGAAGCAAAGGGCTAGAGAAGGCAAGAGAAAGATCAACTCCTGGGAGAAGCTTAAGACTCCCATAAACAAGAGGTTCCTTCCCAAAAGCTACAAGCAAGACATCTATAATAGACTCTTCTCAGTCAAGCAAAACAACATGAGTGTGGGTGAGTACATGAGGGAATTTGAGCAACTCCTCTTGAGGGGAGGTATCCATGAACCCTAAGAACAAACCATGGCTCAATTTCTCAATGGGTTAAACCCCCTCATTGCTAGAAAGGTGGAACTCCAAACCTATTTCACCTGGATGATGTTTTTAAGGTATCTCTCAAGGTTGAAAAGGGAAAAAAAGAGAAGAAGGTCTTCACTAGGCCTTTCCCCAAGGATCAAGTGAGTTCAAAACCCCCTTTCAAATGCTTTTCTCATCCTAAACCCGAGAGCTCCCCATGGGTTGATAAGGGTAAAGCCGTGGCTCTTTCTTCTCCAAAGGAATTACTTAAGAAGCTTAAAGGGAAGAAGTGATTTAAGTGTCAAGGATACGGTCATTTCCAATATGATTGCCCAAACCAAAGGGTCATAACCATGCAAGAAGTAGAAGAAGTTGATGCTTTATTGATGGAGGCTCAAGAAGAAACTCATGGGATGGAATCCGATGATATGGAGGAAGAGACTTCACTTAATGCTGATGAAGGTGAGCTACTTATCTTAAGGAGGTTATTACATACCCAATACACTCCTTATGACAAGGATCAAAAGGAAATGATCTTTCAGTCTCGATGTACCATCCAAGATAAGGTGTGCAACTTGATCATTGCTGGAGGGAGTTGCACTAATGTGGCCTCCACTATTCTTATTGAGAAGCTTGGCATTCCTACTATTCCTCACCCCAAGCCTTATTCTTTGAAATGGCTCAATGATGGCTGCGACATTAAGGTAACCAAAGAAGCCCTTATCTCCTTTTCAATTGGAAAGAAGCATAGGGACGATGTCCTTTGTGATGTGGTGCCTATGAGTGCTTGTCATATTCTTTTGAGTCGACCTTGGCAATTTGATAGATATGTTATGGACGATGGTTTCAAGAACATATTCTTTGATTGTTGATAAGGAAAAGATTGTTCTAAACCCATCTCCTCTTAACCAAGTCCACAAAATTAAGCCCGGGGTGGTAAGTGAGAAAAAGAGAGACCTTCTCATGTTGAGTGAAACACGGGTTGAGAGGGCTTTAAGCAAGGGTAAGTAAGTTTTAGCTTTATTCATGCTTGAAAGCAACAAAAGTGAGGAAGTGACTCCCTTACACCCTATGATCCGCCTCCTTATTTCCCAATATCAAGATGTCTTTCCACAAGATTTACCCCCCGGCCTCCCAACAATTCGAGGCATTGAGCACCAAATTGACCTCATTCCTGATGCCCCATTACCTAACAAAGCGGCCTATAGATGTAACCCTCAAGAGACCAAAGAGCTTCAAAGACAAGTTAATTAGTTGTTGGCTAGAGGTTATGTAAGAGAGAGCATGAGTCCTTGCTTAGTTCCGGCTTTGTTAGTGCCTAAGAAAGATAGAACTTTTTGCATGTGTGTGGATAGTAGGGCTATCAATAACATTACTATCAAGTATACATGTCCCATACCAAGGTTTGATGACATGCTTGATAAACTCGATGGCTCCTCTATCTTCTCTAAAATTGATTTAAGGAGTGGGTATCACCAAATCCACATGAGGGAAGACGATGAATGGAAGACGGCATTCAAGACCAAGAGAGGGCTTTATGAGTGGCTAGTGATGCCTTTCGGCCTCTCTAATGCCCCTAGTACGTTTATGAGATTGATGAATGAGGTTTTGAGGCCTTTTCTTGGGAAATTTGTGGTGGTCTACTTTGTTGATATTCTTGTTTATTCAAAGAGTAAAGAAGATCATCTACATCACTTGGAAGAAGTATTCAAGGTTCTAAGAGCTCAAAGGCTCTTTGGCAAGCTAGAGAAGTGTGAGTTCTTTGCACCCCAAGTCACCTTTTTGGGGTATGTTGTTTCTAAGGATGGAATCTCTATTGACTAAGGCAAAGTGGAAGCTATCAAGTCTTGGCCGACTCCCACCATCATCACCAAAGTTAGGAATTTCCATGACTTGACATCTTTTTATAGGAGATTCATCAAGGGGTTTAGCACCCTCACGGCTCCCATCATTAAATGCATGAAGAAAGGTTCATTTGAGTGGACCAAGGCCGTCGATGATGCCTTTGAGAAACTCAAATCCAAGCTAAGTGAGTCCCCGATGCTAGCCTTCCTAACTTTGATAAACTCTTTGAGGTTGATTGTGATGCAAGTGCAGTGAGTATAGGGGCTGTCCTTATGCAAGATCAACGCCCCATTGCCTACTTTAGTGAGAAGCTTAATGGTTTAAGGAAGAACTACTCAACTTATAATAAGGAGTTCTATGCATTTGTGAGAGCTCTTGATCTGTGGTCCCATTACTTGAGGCCGAAACAATTTGTCCTCATTTGGATCATGAGGCCTTAAATTACTTGAGTGGCCAACACAACCTTAATCCAAGACATGCTAAATGGGTTGAGTTCTTACAAAGCTTCTCCTTTGCGGCCAAACATAAGAAGGAGAGCACTAATGTTGTGGCAGATGCACTATCAAGGCGCATTTTCTCTTAGCCATGATGGAAGCAAGGGTTCTAGGCTTCCAATTCATCCATGAGCTCTACTAAGAAGATGAAGATTTCAAGCACTATCTTCATGAGCAAGAAGGTCACAAGTGTAGCCCCTGCACTCTCCAAGAGGGCCTCTTAGTCAAGGGTAACATTATATTCTAAAGAGGCCCATCCGAAAGCTTCTTATCAAGGAAGTTCATAGAGGAGGTCTAGCCAGCCACTTTGGAATCAATAAGGCCATTGATATGCTCAAGAAACACTTCTTTTGGCCTAAGATGGGAGGTGATGTTCATGAGGTGATTTTCAAGTGTTCTATTTGTGGAAAGGCCAAGAGTCAATTCCACTAAGGTTTATACACTCCTTTGCCTATCCCTAATGGCCTATGGGAAGATGTGAACAGGGATTTCATAGTTGCTCTTCCAAGGACTCAAAGGGGTAAGGATGCAATTATGGTAGTGGTGGATCATTTCTTAAAGATGGCTCACTTCATTCCTTGTGAGAAGAACGATGATGCATCTCACATAGCCCATCTCTACTTCAAATAAGTTGTTAAGCTTCATAGTATTCCTAAGGGCATTGTGTCTCATTGGGACACAAAGTTTCTTAGTCACTTTTAGAGGTGTTTGTGGAGACTCCTTGGTACTAAACTCTTGTATAGTACCTCCCGCCATCCTCAAACGGATGGGTAGATCGAAGTCACCAACAAAACTCTTGCTACTTTGCTTAGAAGCTTGATGAGTAAAAGCATTAAGGAGTGGGATCTCAAGCTTCCCCATGCTGAATTTGCATACAACTGCACTCCTAGCTTTACTATGGCCCATTCTCCCTTTGAATCATGCTATGGGATCAACCCACTAACTCCACTAGAACTCATACTACTTCCACTTGAGTCTAGAGTGAATTATGAGGCTGAAGAGAAAGCAAAGGAGATGAAGAAACTTCATCAACAGATTCAGGCAAGGATTGAGAAGACTAATGAAATGTACAAGGCAAGAGCAAACGAGCACCGTAAAGCTATCACCTTCAAGCCCGGGGACTTAGTATGGTTACACTTGGTGAAGGAGAGATTCCCATCAAGAAGGAGGAATACGCTCATGCTGATAGGGGATGGTCCTGTCAAAGTCCTTTAGAAGGTCAATGATAATGCCTACAAACTTGAATTGCCCGGAGACATGGGTGTATCTCCCACCTTCAATGTGGGTGATCTCACACCTTACCTTGAGGATGAAGATGGTGAAGATGATTTGAGGGCAAATCACAATCAAGAAGGGGAGGATGAAGCAAACCCCAAGCCCAATTCAATCCAATAAAACACTTAAGTCCTCCTTAGTGCTCAAAAGCTCCATTCCAAGGGACTTGATATATGCACTAATTTGGAGCTCCAATTTAAAGGCCATCCTAAGCACTTAGGATGTGTTACTCTCCTATTTTGGGAAGGTCAGGAGACCTTCTAAGTTTTTTAATCATGGAAATGAGGTTAAACCTACGGCAAGAATAAGTTGAGCTCAAAACAGTAGCATGCTCGCAAACGACCCAGAAGCCAGCGCACATACCTGGTTTTGCAAGCTTGATTACTCAAGCTTAATTTGGACTGAAGAGGCAATTTTGATTAATATTGAATTGAAGGTGTGATACTCCCTTTTCTTTTCATTCGAAATATTATTTATATGGATGAACCCGATTGCTGAGTCGACTAAGTCAAAATAAAAGTGAAGTTCAAATTGAAGCTGTAAATCCCCTTTTTGGAACCCTTAATATGTTAGCTTTAAGTACATATAAAGAGTTCTAGGTTAGGTCATTAGATGATGAGTCAATTGGAGCCATTTTCTAAATGCTGCAGAAACTATCCTAGCCTGCACATGCTGCACCTTTTGGCCTATATCTCCCAAACGATAGCTCCAAATCTCTATCAACTAGAGCCACCTGAAATACGACTTCTTGAGGTTTCTAGAAAGGTTTGTTTCACCCAATTTGAGTAAGATACCTAGGAGATACGGCTGTTTGAATTTGGAAGTTGTAATCTAAAAAGCTACTGACAAAAAGCATAAAGCACTTTTCAGCTTTTGTTGCTTTTTGGTTCCCTCTTGCATTATAGACAGTTGTAAGGCCCCTCTTCCCCTTCTTTTCAGATTGTTAAAGGCTCTCATTATATAAGAGAGGCCTTAGGTTGTAGGAAATCAAATTTGAATGATATGCAATAGCTCAAAGCTTTCTCTCTCAAAAATCTCATTTCTCTTTCAAAAATCTCATTTCACTTTATCCTTGTTTCTAAGGTGGTGAGTCTTTTGAATGGAACCTTTATAGAAGTGTTGGTGGCTAAGCCTTTAGGCATTGCTTATGGTTTTTTAGTCTTAGTGGGTGGCTTAACCTTTAAACCAAGTCATATCTTATGCACAAAGGAAATTTGCAACTAAACTCAAGCAAGCTACATCCGGCCCATCTTGATCACGCTCCACCACCCTATGTTAATCCCCCTTTTTATCAATCTTGTCTAATCTCACTGTTCATTTCTTTTAGACTTAATGACTCACTTGACTATCAATTTCCTCATTTTCATTCCTGGCAATATTCATTTTATTATCCAATGTGAAATTGGAGCAGACCTTTCATTAGTCGGATGAGGGGAGAACAGGTGATGCCTTGAGAACACTAAATGAGAACATTTCGATAAGAGTATAATCTTAAGCAATGTTGGGTCTTATTGGAGAGAGCCAGAAGCAACATTGGGTATAGGAATAGAGTTAATCCAAGCAAGTATTACGAAAGAAATTGAAGGCTATCTTAAGGTGAGACAGGGAAGACAAAGAGTTATGTTGACAAAAGTAGGAGATAATCACAATTTCAGATGAAGGAAAAAGTACTTTGGGCAAATCATACCTTCTCAAAAGCCATTTGGGGAAACCCAGAAAGAGATAAAAGCCAAATATCCACATTTATTTGTGATATCAGTGCATATTTTTACAAAACTCATAAGTTTCGAGGATGAAACTCTTTAAGGACGGAATCTGTAATAACCTGACCCTAACGCATATTTATTTATTTAAATCATGTTTATTTATTTAATTAATCATGTTTATTTATTTAATTAATCATTTTTATTGATTTAATCACTTATGGTTATTGGTTTAACCAAATCATGTTCATTAATTCAATTACACTCAATTTATATATTTATCGAATTACCTTATGTCATCTAAATTTTTCACTTTCATTTATCATATTTAAGCATCCTAGTTTGGTGATATTTCATTTGGGTCCCACTTTGCAATTCAAGTTTCAGTGATTAGAAATTAAAGTTTCGTTGATTGAGTAAATTTCAAGTGAATCGATAGTAGTCCTCGACAATTATGATTGAACGTTGAATTACTTTCCATAACATCACAAAATGTTAAGTTTTAGCTATGCAAGACCTTGGGTCCGAATTCATTTATTTTGGCCCAATTCATTGGGCCCAAATTATGGCCTAATTCTATTGGACTCAAATTTTGGCCCTAAACTTTTGGTGAAACAAAATTAGGTTAATTACTATCATTTGTGCGTAACTTTAACTAGCAGAAAGATATTTTTTGAAGGCTTAAATATTAGCCAAGTATCAAAGATAAACATCCAAGTCATTTACCACCAAGGCAAGTCTAGCCTTCTTCTTCTTACTCTCTCCTCCAACATTAAACGCCACCTCCATCCTCTACCATCCAAGCTCAAAGTGAGTAAAAACTCTAACTTTATGTTGATGTATTTTGGTTATGGTGATTGGTTTAGTTATGATTTATGTTTTCATGGCCAAAATAAATGTTACCATACAAATTTTATTGATTTTTGGGGATATTGATCATGGCGGGACTAAGCTTGAGGCATGTTAAGGTTAGGGTTTTGTCATGACCAAGTTAGCTTAAGTCAAGTGACGGATTTGTACTATTTTGTATATAATTTTGTAATCTTTAGTCTTATTGATGATTATGATGATGTTTTTGGTGATATGGAATGATTTCCAGTGAGGATTTATGTAAAAAAAGAGGAAAAAGCAAAAACAGTGAGGGCTGAAAATGGCAGAAAACAAGGATGACTTTGAGATTAAACTGGCAATGATTGGCCCACTAAAACTTATGCATTTTTGTGGGTAAATAGGCCATTGCGTTAGCTTTCAAATGCCTTTTGAATTATCTTAATCTGAGTTTTGTGGACAAAGTTATGGTCGTTTTACGAGAACTGCACTGGTTAGTCCAAAACCGACACACTTGTGTTCTAACCCTAATTTAGAAACCCTATTATAGGAATCATGTTTGTGTTGTACATAAAAGTTTTTTGGGACTTTTTAATCTTTCCATATTGGGGTTTTAGGACTCCATTTGAGGTCAAAGGTGAAAGTTATGAATTTTTGAAGTGAACTGACCTGCTTTGGTGTAAATTAGGAGGTTATTGCAATTTCTTTGCAGCCTATACTTGGAGAAAAATTCTGAAAATTTTACTGTAGGTTGTCCATATTATTTTCAAATTTGTATAGTATTTCATGAAGTTTGGTTGATTATTTGGAATTTGGTGATTTTTGAAAGCATTTTGAGTAATTATGTAGAGAGCAATAATAAAGATTGAGTGAGATTGATCATGCACTCATTTTGTGTATTTTGAGCCAAGTAAGGTCATTCAAGGGGGAAATGAATATTCATGGGCTTTCAGGGAGCTTTTAGCTTGATTTATAAGAAAGACCAGGACAAGTATGCTATAATAACTTGACCCTAACCCATATTTATTTATTTAAATCATATTTATTTATTTATTTAATCATGTTTATTTATTTAATTTATCAAGTTTATGGATTTAATCACTCATGGTTGTTTGTTTAATCAAATCATGTTTATTAATTCAATTACACTCATTTTATATATTTACTGAATTACCTTATGCCATTTAAACTTTCCGCTTTCATTTATCGTATTTAATCATCTCGTTTGGAGGATATTTCATTTGAGTCCCATTTTGCAATTCAAGTTTCATTGATTGTTAATTCAAGTTTTTTTTTGATTAATTAAATATCGGGTGAATCGATAGTAGGCCTCGACAATTGTGGTTTAAGAAATTATTATTATTATCATCATCATCATCATCATCATTATTATTATTATTATTATTATTATTATTATTATTATAACCTTGCAAAAGTTTAATTTTGAATTATGCAAAAACGTTATCGTTGCGAATCATTTTATTTCCGAATCCAACTTTTTTTTGGCCTAATTTGAAGTCGAACAAGTTTGCTTATTAACCTAACTAATTACCATAATTAAGCTTAACCATGGTTAGCTAAATAGTCACTTTTCTAGATAAATTTCAGTTAAGTGTTTGATAAGTCAAAAATTTACAACAAAAACTCAACCCACATCTCTCTCTCCTCTCTCACTCTACACGGCCGGCCCCCTCCCTCAAGTTACTGCTACTGTTGGTGTTTTTCGGCTAGCCTCGGTTACCTCTGATCCCACCCCGACATCCTAATACCACTAGCCACCATCCCCACTCCTCAAAATAACCAAGCATCACCACCATCTTTACTTTTTTCAAGCTCAAAGTGAGTACTCTTGAACTAGATCTTGTTGGTTTTGATTTTTATTTTAGTTTTGATTCTTGTTTTGGTACTTGTGATCATTGATCATCATGTTTTGCTAATAAATAAGAGTTATTTTGGTGTTGATCATGGTGGTGTTTAGCTTGAATCATGCTAGGGTTTAGGGATGATCATGTTCATGCAAGCTTAAATTAAAACCATGTTCATGGATTGATTTGTATTTGATTTTATAATCTGTAGTTTTCTTCATAATTATGATGATGTTTTTGGTGATTTGGAATGATTTCATGTGGGGATTTGTGTGAAAAGAGAGGGAAAAGTTAAAACAGTGAGGGTTGAAAATTTTAGAAAAATAGGGCAGACTTCGGGATTAAACTGATAATGCTCGAGCCATGGAAAAATTATATTTTTGGCGGGTAGATATTTCAATGTGTTAACTTTCAAATGGCTTTTGAATAGCCTTAATCCGAGGTTTGTGGAAAAAGGTATGGTCATTTTACCAAAACTGTGCAGAATAGACCAAAAACTAACATACTTATGTTTTAGCCCCATTTTGGGAACTCGATTGTGGGAATCATGTTTATTGTTGTAAATGAAACTTTTTGGGATTTCTTAATCTTTTCATATTGGGATTTTAGGTCTCCATTTGAGGTCTAGGGTGAAAGTTATGAATTTTTGAACTGAACTAACCTGCTTTGGTGAAAATTGAGTTGTTATTGCAATTTCTGTGAAGTGTAATATTGGAGGGAAATTCAAAAATTGTACTGTAGATTGTTCATATTATTTTCGAATTTCCTATAATATTTCATGATTTTTTGGTTGAGTATTTTGAATTTGGTGATTTTTGGAAGCATTTTGATTGTGTAAAGAGCAATAATAAATATTAAGTGAGATTGATCATGCACTCATTTTCTGTATTTTGGGCCAAGGTCATTTAAGGGGGAAATGAATATTGATGGACTTTCATGAAGCTTTTAGCTTGATTAATGAGAAAGAAAAAGACAAATATACAATTTGGGAGCTTATGTTATGAGCTTTGAAAGATTTATGGATTTTACAAAGAAAATACCAAGTTTAGTGAGGTTAATAGCTTCTATTGAGTTCAATAATTCACTTGGGGTGGAATTCTATATCTAATGGATTTATGAATGAAATATGATAATGGATTTATGAATGAAATAGGAGAAGTGGGGAGAGTTTTGACTCAGAAATCATATTTATCAGATCAAGTTATTGCAGTTTATGCTATTTTGAACAAAAGATATATCTCTCTTGGCCCCAAACTTTTGTTACTTACTCACTTCAGAATGTATCAAATATATTTATCAAGCTAATCTAGTGTGCTCACTACTATCTTAAACCAAGTTATACATCAGTAAGCCTAAAACCCATATCAGCAACCTGTTTCAGAAAAAGGCCACAACCACTCTCTCAATTGTCACCATCAAGGCATTTTCCTATGCAATCTCATTTATCTCATCGTGGACTATTTTACTTTCACTTACTCTATATCGAATTTAATTACTTTCATCAATTCAGTTTTGAAGTTATATCAAAATACCCAAATTATGTATACTATTTAATTACTCAATTTCTATTATACATACTTTTACTTACTCAATTATGCGAGTAAGGATCATTTACTAACTGCACATACCTACAATGACATTGATGAAACAGAGTCGAACCCTAGTTATCATTACCTATTATGCACAAGTGTTATCAAGTCAGAACACATTTATCAAGTCAGATGATATTTTTTAAAGACTCAAGGTACGTCCATTGCCTATATCTTCAGAAAGCAGAACATGTTTATCAAGTTACAACTCTTAATGAGTTTATCAATGAATCATTTTATACAGTGATTTGTCATTTAACTTGTGACCCCATTAGTTATCATCTATAGAGCATCAGCCCATCATTTACTCGCGCGGCTTCAGGCCAACTCTTGATTAGACTGGCAGGTGTACACCTATGTATAGATCATATCATTGCAAGAGATTCACATCCAGATAATAATGAGCAATTCAGTTTTACTTTCATTTTCATTGTTGTTGCGAACTAAATGAATTGCAAACAGCGGGTAACCGTCAACAGTGTTTCTGTGCTTATTATACAATACAGGAATGTATGTATTGAGTTTTTAGTCACATTTTCGAATTGTTTTTATGTTTTTCATTTTAGGTGATGAAGTATCACATGTTGGGATCAACCTCAGAGTCAACAAGGATATGTGCTCAATATACTTATGTAGTGTAAGTGGAGTTAGCAAATGGTATGATTAAGTCGATTACATTGAACTTGAACTATTACGGACTTTGGTCTTGGAGTGTTTCAGTTTAATAGATATTGTGATTCGAACATAAGTTGTAAGATCAAATAGTTTCAGTGAGCCTTATCTTTATCAGGATGGCGGTAGCACCTTCTATCATTAAGTCTTCCGCTGCAGTTTTTCCTTAAAGAATGTCATTAGCATTTTGGGGGAGTTACATATACAATTTGGGAGGTTAATTATGAGTTTTGAATCACTTATGGATATTACAAAGAATGTACCAAGTTTAGGGAGTTTAATAGCTTTCATTGGGATCAATAATTTATTTGGGGTGAAAAACTATATTTAATGGATTTGTGAATGAAATATGAAAGTGGGGAGAATTTGTGACTCAAAAACCATATTTATCAGGCCAAGTTACTGCAGTTTATGCTATTTTGAACCAAGATATATCGCTCTTGGCCTTAAACCTCTATTACTTACGCAATTTAGAATGTATTAAATGTATTTATCAAGCCAATCTAGTGTACTCACTGTTATCTTGAACCAAGCTATACATCAGTGAGCCTTAAACCCATATCAGCAACCTATTTCAGAAAAAGCTAAAACCACTCTCCTATTTATCACCATCAAGGCCTTGTCCTTTGTAATTTCATTAATCTTGTTGTGATCTATTTTACTTTCATTTACTTTATATCGGATTTAATTATTTTCATTAATTCAGTTTTGAAATTATATTGAAATACCCAAGGTATATATACTACTTAATTGCTCAATTTCTATTGCACATACCTTTACTTGCTCAATTATATGAGTAAGGATCATGTACTGACTACACATACCTACAATGACATTTATAAAATAGAGTCAATGCCTAGTTGTCATTCCTCGTTCGGCATAAGTATTATCAAGTCAGAATATATTTATCAAGTTAGATGACATTTATGAAACAGATGACATTTTTTTAAAAGACTTAAGGTACGTCCATTGCCTGCATCTTCAGAAAAAAGAACATGTTCATCAAGTTACAACTCTTAATGAGTTTATCAATGAATCAGTTTATACAGTGATTATTTTGATTGGAAACATTCCTCTAATAAATTCGCGGTGAATTGGGTTGAAAGTGAAAGTTGCCAAAAACTGGCGAAATGCTCTCGAAACCAGTGAACTTGGGCATCGAAAGAATTGGGCCTATTGCGGATATAACACAAAAATTAACCAAATCTTACACTCTTCCGAACACAACCGATACATTCCAAAATAACTTTGAAGAAACAACAAGATGTTTCTTTTGCCCCTTCCCAGCGATCGGAAAATAAAGAAATGGTTAATCTATTCAAGATAATTCCGTATTTACAAATACCGTCTCAATTCATCCTATTTTCCATTTAACTTATGACCCCGTTTGTTATCATCTATGGGGCGTCAGCCCATCATTTACCCGCGTAGCTTCAGGCCAACTCTTGATCGGATTGGCAGTTGTACATCTATGTGTAAATCACATCATTGCAAGGGGTTCACATCTAGATAATAATGAGCAATTCAATTTCATATTACTTTCATTTTCATTGTTATTGCGAACTAAATGAATTACAAAGGCGGGTACCCATCAACAGTGTCTTTACGCTCATTTTACAATACAGAAATGCATGTATTGAGTTTTTAGCTCACATTTTCGAATTGTTTTCATGTTTTCCATTTTAGGTGATAAAGTATCACATGTTTCTCCATTTAGTGAGCCCTTTTAGAAGTCATCAGATGCTTACAGTGGATTTAGCATAGTATGAATGTTATGATCGACCTTTTAGTAAAGTTGGGTTTGTATTCAATATACTTGTGTAGTGTGGAGTGCGAGTTAGAGCATGGTATGACTAAGTCAATTGTGTTAAAGTTGAACTATTATGAACTTTGATCTTGGAGTGTTTTAGTTTAATAGATACTGTGATTGTGAGCATGAGTTGCAAGATTAAATTGTTTCAGTGAGCCTTATCCTTATCAGGACAGCGGTAGTGCCTTCTATCATTAAGTCTTCTACTTTCCATAAATCATGCCATTAGCATTTTGGGGGCGTTACAATGCCAAACACAAAGAACTCTATAAGCCATTGAGTGCATGTCAAAAAATAAAATCTTTTGCATTGCTCAATCATTCTAAAAGTTTCTTTATTTAACCCGAGAGTGAAAACTGAAAACTAATATTTAAAAAATATGGGCAGTAATTAAGAAAAATACTAGATATGTGAATAAGGATGATGCCATTGGTCCATTACCCTACATGCTTGTAATGAAAATTACATTACAATTAGAAAATCATACTATCAAAATTCATATAGAGCTACTATCTAAAATGTTTGTCCCACTTGTTTATTCGTTTTTAATCCTTTGGTTTGAATTCAACTTTCATAGTTAAATTCTAGGAGTTATAGATAATGGGGTTGGAAATTTTACTATAATTCATGTGATCATTATGTCATCATTAGGAGATTTGGATAACTTTTCTTGTGCAATGTCGTCTTCTCAAATTGATACATCCATTACCATGCTTTCAAGTCACGTCACTTCATAATCAGGTTGTTAGCTAATTGATATTCAATAGTATCTACAACGATTATTCGCTAGTATGAACTGGGCTGTTGAAAATTATAATTACTAAAACATTCATGAAATCCTTTCTTGAAGAATTTCTAATAGAAATCTTAAATCACAATTATTCAAAAAAATTTCTTCAAAATAATATATTTTTGATACTCTTATAGCTTATGATGTTAAATTGCTTAAGGACATCTGAAACTTTCCATCGATTTAAAATATTGTTGTTATGTTATTTCTTTCAATTTTTAAGGTTAGGTAATTTATATGTTTATCTTAGTTAATAAATTTACAATATATAAAAAAGAAACTGTGAAAAGATAAATATTTAATAAGGAAGATAAATATTTAATAAGAACAACATATAAGCAACAAGTATGTTTTATTTCATAATATATAAAATAGAACTTAAAGTAGGTAGTGTTACTCATCAAATCAATGTGTTATATTTACTAATTCAGGAAATGTATGACGATTTGTATAAAATGTATTGAAATTATTAAAAAAAACTAAAAGATATTATAACAATAGTATTCAACATGAATGGTTTAGAAAGTAAACAGTTGAATATAGTGTTTTAATGTCAATTTGTGATCGAATATAATTTCCAAAGGATCAATTAGAGAGTACTAAAGATGCTGGGGTTGCCATCTATATCATAAAGTTAACTGATCTAGTTTCCTTTTTTGTAATTATTCATGTTTGTTGTATACATCAAACTAAAATACGTTATGGTTAACTTCAACAAGAATCTTAACATTCTTATGTGGACAATATGAAGTCAGAATTACATCAGTTTATATCAAGTAAATGTCTGATAAGATCTACTCTTCTTACATCAAATACATATCAGCCTCAATTTAGTTCAATTCTCACATAATTTGGTTTAGGATCAGTTCAGTTCAATATAGATTGAGTTCAATCCATGTTCAGTTTGATTCAGGTTCGATCAGGTTCAGGTTTGATAATGATTAGGGTGAGTTGGAGCAAGCTCATGCTTGATCCATGGAACCAGTATACCATTGAATCGCCTCATTAAACTTGCCAGCCAGTGCCTCTATTCTTAGCTTATTTCTTAGGCAAAACATACACATGACCAAATCTGACAGCAGGAAGCATCCTCAATTTAGCTCAAACTTAATGGTGCCATCAAAATCAATATTATAAGTTAATTAAATCAACTCAAACACAGCAACAACACTTCAATAAATATTCAAATTTACTAAAAGTCTCGAGCTCCTTGGTCACAACACCGCCCATAAAAATTCAACTCAAAATCACGTCATGATTAACCCAAATGGCTCATTTAAGCCTTTTCTATCGACCAAACTCCATACATCGCATCAATTTCATCTGAGCTATAACTTAATCTCTTCTACAGCCTATACCAAAGTAGTAAAAAAGCTTTGAAATTACTTGATTTGGAGGGATTGAAAACCACCCATCTTAATCCAAGCTAAGGAACCAACTCATGGGTTAATTGGACAGATTTGAAGCAAACCTTGAGTCTTCACACCTCCCCCTTGCAGCTGTCCTGAGTGCCACAATCATAACTGGTTGGTTTCGTGGTGTGCTGCTGCCGCTGCTTTGTTCTGCATGATCTTCTCCCTCTCGCTCTCATCTCTCTGTCTGCGTAGGTATGGTGGTGGAAGTGATGTGGAAAAACAGGTGCAGGCATTTGGGATTTTTAGGAAGAAGGGTTGAATGTAGTTGCTGGTTATGTCACGTTTCTTTATTGAAGAAGTGCCTGGCTATTTGCATTTTAGAGGTTTTTTTCTTAGCTTTGTTCCATCTAAAAACTGAAACAAGTAAAATAGCTTCGGCTCAAATAGCTATGCCCACAAGATTCTAGCGTTGAGAAGCCCAATCGAATATGTAATCTCGCACCTACTTAATTCCCGGCTAACACTAATTTGTCGCAACTAAATAATAAATCAAGAAAATTTTGAGAACTGAATTATATAAACTATACCCTTAATTAAAACACAAATATTAGCCTAGTATAGCTATTATAATAAGGCATAGCTAATAAAATTATTAATATAAATAGGTAACCCAAAATTAAAAATCCTCAACTATTATAATAATATTAAACATTGTATTAACCAAACTTAGTTCCTAAATCTACTCAGTAACTTATACTCACAACTAATCAATTTTAGGTGGACAGATAAAGAATTCATCTTTACCCATATGCTGTAATCACCTTTTGTCAATATCTAAGTGACATTTATGTTTCTAAGTTGACAAGTGGTAAAAATTAAGCTCATTATAATTTTACTTAAACCCATCTTATCCCTCATTAATATTATATTCGAGGAGGTGATTACCTATGTAAAAGGGCTCACCTCATGTCTAATCAACACACTGTTTAATTCACAAATGCACAATAACCATTCACGAATAAGAATGTAATTCAAACATTTCAACAACAAGTTTATGCAAACTAACTTATATAATATTTGTAGGATTAAACAATCATTTGCAAACATTGCTGAAAGATTACTAAAAGCACACCAATAGATGTAATAATCTATGAACTCATGTAAGCCTATGTATGCTCAACAAATGTATCATCTTGCTAGGGCTCAATAAATGGTTGGATAACCATATTCTTCATAGGAAAGTTACTTTGCATTTACTTTTTTTTTTCTTAGTGCTAATAAATCATTCATAGTAATTCACTTGGATGTTCAATCTGTTTGATCTTACAATGGAACTTTTGGAAGAACAAAGAAGCTATCTCAACACTCAAGGAGCAGGCATCCTAGCTCAAGGAAATAAAGCATAGGCGTCTGGAGTAAAAATGGAGATTTAAGGGGGATAAGGCCCTTGTGGAGCATAAGGCTTTTAACAATAAGATGGATGCTTCCAACGTCTCTTTTAACGAGGCCACAAGGCCATGAAGGAGTTGCTAGTTACCATGACTAAGCAGCATAGTCAAAAGGGGAAATATTTAATCGACCGCCATCTTCTATTTACTTAGGCTACCATAGTTGAGTGCGAACTTGCTATTGAGCATGATTCCATAAGGAAAGAGGCATGCTAACATGTTTTGTGTACGTGTTTAGAGGCCGCATCCTATGCTCACCACCTTCATCGAAGTATGCTTGATAGGGCCGCAAGCACACGATGGCATTGTAGCAAATCAAGGTCCTCTCCCATAAGGATTAGGTTGATCTATTGAGCTTTATCCCCTTTAATATAGGCTAAGTGAATCAAAATCGAAGATTGAAGTTTAACTAATCTACTATCTAATCTAACAATAAATAATCGAGGAATTTAATCTAATCCAGTAATGTTTCAACTCAAGTAGTAATCAAGCACAACTTCTTTAGATGGGTAATTCCAAAACCGATAATCGATTTATCAAGCCTCTCTTTTAAGGTGGAATAAAATTCTTAAATCTAATCAACTATCATTTCTCAAGGGCTTTTGATTAATCTAAGATCATTAAGAACGCGATTATAAAATTTAGGGGTTCTTAAACGGTGAGTCTTTCGACACATTTAGGACGAATATTCATTTTCCAACATCTAGTTTCACCTTTCACTCTTCACCAAATGTCTCAAACAAGAAAGAAATTGATCAAGTTGCCTACTAGCAAATTAACGTCTAAGATTCAATAGAATAAACCCAACAAATTCAAAGTACTTTTAGATCAAAACAAGGAATAATTCAATCACAAGAATTCAACTTAATTTCAAGATTAACAATCCAAAACTTAGCATAAAAATCAATAATAATTTAAAAGTATAAAAATCTAAAGACAAAAGAGAAGAGAATAGAGAGGAATTGCTCAGTCGATGCATACTTGTAGATGTAGAATTAACCTAGAACCCTTGCAAATCATCACTTTTAACTTGCTCTCAACTCTCTCTAAATCTACATCCTATTCTAATTGATGAAATTAAAGAGTAGAAAGTGGAATGATGGAGATGAAATGAGGCTGAAAACAACCCTTTTATTATTCTGTAGCCAAAACGTAAAAACTACCTAGAAGTCGAATAACCCCAAAGAAAACAAGCAGCCTCGGGGAAAAGGGATCCACCATAGATCGTGGGCACCACCATGGACAAACTATGGTGGCCATTGGTCACGCTGCTTAAACTCTTTTGTTCAGCTGCTTCTCCTAGAACCTTCTGGGCTATGGAATTGTCCACGGTTGGTCCATATTAGGTGTCTTTAGGCCTCTTTTGCTATCTGCTTTGATCCACAAGGCCTCAAAATCTTCATTCTACTCACATAACATGGCTCACAAAGTCAAAATCTACAAAAACTCTAAAAATAAGCGAAACCAAGAGTAATAGTAGAAATCAGGGTACAAATCATACAATTAAGCATATTAATCTCCTAAAACAACTCCCAAACACTCATAAAATCCTATGCAAATTCGATATTCATCACTCTCCCATGCTTAAACCTTTACGTGTCATCAAGTGAACACTGAATAAATCTAACAAGTGAAAATGCATCTAGGACTCAAAACAAAACATAACAACCTCCATAAAGTAGGCAAGTGAAAGCACATCACAAGCAAGGATAGTAATAAACAGTAACCCCAAATAACGCTCAAGACAATTCAAAGTCATGAGAAGGTAGACGTTTTCAAAGAAGTATACAACCACAAGCAAGATATCAAACTTGATCACCCTTACGGAACCACAAAGTGCATCATACAAGCATATGGAATTGTAGAGCTAAACAAACTGATAGAGCCTCACTTTTGGGACACTTGAAACACTCTCACTTGTGTGTAAAATATAGCATAGGCTCACTCAAGACTTATTCCAATGATGAAATCTACCATATGCTTGACAAGACTCTCAAATTCTCCACACTAAAAATGCAATGTGCACATGACTATCAAAGAGGACTTTACTTGAGTTGTAATGTAGGCTAAAAGGGTAAAGGTAAGGAGTGAACTAATCAACTTGGGCAATGTGGAGCTAGGATGTCAAATGACCAAGAAGCAACCGACAAGGCACCAAAAAACTATAAAGTTTACCAACACCCTAACCCCTAACAATGCATTGAGCATACCCCAACAAATCAAGTAGAAAATGAGTTGACCTAGACAGAACATAACCTATTACATGTCCAATGCCAAACACTTATTCACTCTCCTTTGCTTTGTGTTTGTTGACTTTTTCTCCTTTTTTTTCTTGTTTTTTTATTTACGTGGTTTTTCTTTTTTCCCCCCTTTTGTTTCTTGTTTTGAAAAATGAAATAAGAAATCCAATTATTGAAAGGCATAGAACCACTACCTATTAACTCATAATCTAATATATATATACACAACCCAAATAAGAGGGAAACATAACTAAATTCTCAATTTTGACAACCTTTCAATAAACTAACATAACAAGGGCACCTTAAACTCAATTACACCTAAAAACGCCCACTACATAGATGAAGTGATGTGCCATAGACTTGGCTTAAAGGTTAGAGAACATGTGTTTAGCCAAGGGTTAAGATGAGTGTTCACAACAAGAAAAGGATATAGGCTCAAAGGGGCTAGCAAAGGGGAAAAACATGTAGCATAAGGCTAGGCTATTTGGCTATAAGGCTAAAATATTCAAAGAAAGAATGCCTCTATCATATCATCAACTATACACATGCTAATGTGGTTTTGAATAAGAGTCTAGGCAAGTTCCAGAGATGCAATATGAAAGAATCACACACATGAAGAACACGAGACTAAATATAATGAGTAGTCCAAAAAAGGCTCAAAGTATCATAGGGTATCCACCAAAGTCTCAATTAGCTCATAAAATGACTATCGTGTACCAACATAAGTGCTAAAGACTCTACAGGCCAACACAGTTCTTAATGAAGATAAGGGTTAAAATAAGAAATATTTACAAAACCTTCACTAATTTCACTCAAAAAGAGATTACACATCAAAAGTTACTCAAGCTCATGAAAACTATCATGCCTAGTAAAAGCATCATTAAAGGGATCTCAAACCAATCTATACCATCCCTACATGCAACCCTATATGCAAACCTACACACTAAAGATCCCACACGCTTAAGTCAAATTTTATTTTTCCAACATCAAGTTTCACTTTTCCGTTCTTCACCAAATGTCTGAAACAAGTAAGAAATTGATCAAGTTTCCTACTAGCAAATCAACGTTTAAGATTCAATAGAATAAACCCAACAAATCCAAAGTACTTTTAAATCAAAACAAGAAATGATTCAATTAGAAGAATTCAACTCAATTCCAAGACAACAATCCAAAATTTAACATAAAAATCAATAATAATCTGAAACCACAAAAATCTAAAGAGAAAAGAGAAGAGAATGGAGAAGAATTCCTCAGCCAATGCATGCTTGTAGATGGAAAATCGACCCGGAATCCTTGCAAATAGTCACCTTCAACATGCTCTAAACTCTCTCCAAATCTAAATCCTAATCTAATTGATAAAATTAAAGAGGGTAAAATGGAATGACGGAGATGAAGTAAGGCAGAAAAAAAGCTTTTATTATTCTGTAACCAAAATGTAAAAACCGCTTAGAACTCGAACAACAATGAAGAAAACTAGTACCCTTAGGGAAAAGGGGGCCAGCATGGACTATGGGAACCACTAGGACAGATCATGGTGGCTACTGGTCATGCTGGTTCTCCTCTTTTCTTCAGCTACACCTCCTAGAACCTTCTAGGTTGTGGTATTAACCAAGGTTGATCCGTGTTGGGTGTCTTTAGGCCTCTTTTGATGTCTACTTTGATCCATAAAGCCTCAAAATCTTCATTCTACTCACATAACTTGGCACACAAAATCAAAATCTGTAAAAATTCCCAAAACAAGTGAAACCAAGCATAATAGTAGAAATGAGGGCATAAATCATAAAATTAAGCATATAAATCCCCTAAAACAACTCCTAAACACCCATAATATGCGAATTTGACATTCATTACTCCCCCATCCTTAAACCTTTGCTTGTCCTCAAGCAAACACTAAATAAATTTGACAAAGGGCTATGCATCAAGACTCAAAACAAAACATAACAACCTCCTTAAAGTAGGCAAGTCATAGTATATCCTAAGTAAGGATATAAATCAATAGCAACCCCAAATAGTGCGCAAGACAATTCAAAATCAGGACGAAGTGAACTTTTTCAAAGAAGTATACAACCATAAGCTAGATATCAAACTTAATCACCCTTAAGGAACCACAAAGCGCGTCACGTAAGCACAGGAATTGTAGAGCTAAACAGACTGGCAGAGCCTCACTTTTGGGAAATGTGAAACACTCTCAATCGTGTTTAAAATATAGCGTAGATTCACTCGAGACTCATTCCAAAGATGCAATTTACCATATGCTTAGCAAGATTCTCTAATTCTCCACCACTAAAAATAAAATGTGCACATTACTATCAAGATGACTTTACTTAGGCTGTAATGTGGGGTAAAAGGGTAAAGGTAAGGAGTAAACTAAGCAATTTAAGTAATGTGGAGCTAGGAAGCCAAATAACTAAGAAGCAATCGACAAGGCACTAAGAAACTATAAAGTTTACCAACACTCCAAACCCCAACAATACATAGAGCATACCCCAACAAATCAAGTAGAAAATGAGTTGACTAAGAAGGAACAAAAGCTACTTACATGTCCAATGCCAAATAGTTATTCACTATCCTTTGTTTTGTTGTTTGTTGACTTTTTCTTCTTTTTTCTTCTTGCTTTTTTGCTTACATGATTTTTCTCTTTTTTTTGCTTTTTTTTCTTATTTTGGAAAATGTAATAACAATTCTAATTATTAAAAGGCATAGGATCACTAACTATCAACTCATAATCTAATACATATATACACAACCTAAATAAGAGGGAAACATAACAAAATACTCAATTTCATCAACCCGTCAATAGACTAACATAACAAGGCCATCTTAAAATCAATTACACCCAAAACCACCCACTACACAGATGAAGTGATGCTCTGTAGACTAGGCTTAAAGGTTAGGAACATGTGTTTGGGCTCGCGTTAAGATGAAGTGTTCATAATAAGAAAAGGATATAGGCTCAAAAGGGCTAGCGAAGGGGAAAAACATGTAACACAGGGGTAGGCTATTTAGCTATGTGGCTAAAATATTCAAAGAAAGAATGCCTCTAGCATATCACACATGCTAATCTGGCTTTTAATAAGAATCTAGGCAAGTTTTAGAGATGCAACGGGGAAGAATCACACGCATGAAAGAACAAGAGACTAAATATAATGAGTAATCCAAAAGGGCTCAAAGTCTTACGAGATATCTACTAAAGTCTCAATTAGCTCAAAAAAAATGACTATCATGTACCAACATAAGTTGTAAAGACACTACGGGGCAACATAGTTCTCAATCAAGATAAGGGTCAAAATAAGAAATATTTACAAAACCTTCACAAATTTCACACCAAAACGGATTACACATCAGAAGCTACTCAAGCTCATGAAAACTGTTATGGCTAGTAAAAGCATCATTAGAGTGATCTCAAACCAATCCATACCATCCCTACATGGAACCCTATATGCAAAACTAAAATGCGACACATCATTGCAAAAGAAAGGAAACCTAAGCCTACATGCTCTAACTAGTTTCCAAACTAAAAACCAAAATTGAAAACATAAAACTATCCTTCCCTCATGCTTGGATAAAGCATCATTATTCAAACTAAAGAAAGTAAGAGAAAGGAAAGGGAAAACTCAAGAGAACAATCTCACCAAGTTGGGTGCTGGATGCTCCTAAACTAAGGCCTCCATGCAAACGGGGCTTATAGAGCATCAGCAACTCCATCATAACTTCAAAACACAACCTGCAAAATCAAACGTAGTCAAAGCCTACAAAAGCTTGTTAAACACCGCAGCATAGGGCTCACAAGCTTGGCTGTAAGAGAGCACGATGATGAACATAACAAAGAAAGTTAGTGCTCTCTTTAATATAACAAATGCTATAGAAAAATCAAAAGAGAAATTAAAGAAAATATTCTACATGATTTTTCTAGGTGCATCTACTAAGTATGTGTAATATGGGTTAAGGGGGCGTTTTACCCTGTAAAATAATGTAAGGACATAAAATTATTAACATTCTCACCAAGCATAGCAAACATGTTATCCTCATAGCCTACATCAATATTAGCATCATAAATCATAGGATTTCCAATGGACTCAACAATGTAGTACTCGTAGGAAGAAGAGGGTAAGGAACAAAAAGGGGAAGCATGTGAATGATCAAGGCTAGGAAAGTTCTTATGTATAAATACATCATGTGACCCCTCCAAAGGAGTCTCAACTAGATCATGCACCTTATCAAAAGTATCTTCTAACTCAAAATATGTATCAATAACACTAAACCCAGAAACTCTCCAAAAAGGCTTGCCCGCCTCAAGCCTCATGCATTAAGATAAAGGGAAGGATGAATTAGGTAAGGTCTAGATAATATTAATATTGCCCACAGGTGATGCAAAGTCAGGTCAAACATATCATGCATAATAAAGACATCGATTAGTAACATGGTCAAAAGAATTATACAAGTCACACCAAAAAGGGGCATAATAAGATCTAACATAGAACGCACAAGGATCAGGAAATGAATACTCAAAAATAAGACTTGCCTTCTCAAATTCAAATGAATCTCAAGCAATCTACTTAGGCAAATACCATGCCTCATCAACATTTTTCATAAGAAAACCCCAATACTCTAAAAGAGCTCGGGTTTTACTATTCATATCCTTGTTAACAATGTCTAAAATTTCCCATATACCCACACAATAAGCACATTGACTAAGAAATGCATGCAAACGCTTAAAATACTTCCAAAATAATTCATGCTCGAATTGGGAAACAGGAAAATTGCCATTGGTTTTTCCCCATTTTTTGGATTCTTTTAATTTCAAAAATCTTTTGGTTTTTTTCCCAAAGAAAGACAAAATGCTTAGTCAATCCTATCAAAAAAAACCCAATATCCAACCCTAGTCGCTGACAACAGTGCCCTAAACATGATAGGACCGCAAGTGCACAGTGGTGTTGCAGCAAATTAAGACGGTCTCCCACAAGGACTAGGTTGATTTATTGGGCCTTATTCCCTTAAGATAGGCTAAGCAAATCAAAAGTTTAGATTGCAATTAAACTAATCTACTATCTAATCTAATGGATAAATAATCAAGGAATTTAATCTAATCCAGTAATTTTTCAACTCAAGTATTAATCAGGCACCACTTCTTTAAATGGGTAATTCCCAAACCAATAATCGATTTATCGAGCCTCTCTTTTAAAATGGAATGAAATTCTTAAATCTAATCAACTACCATTTCTCAAGGACTCTTGATTAATCTAAGATCATTAAGAATGCGATTATCAAATTTAGGGGTTTCTTAAACGTTGAGTTTTTCTTAAGATCACACACACTGAAGTCGAATCTTAGTTTTTCAATATCTAGTTTCACCTCTCAGTTCTTCACCAAATGTCTAAAACAATTAAGAAATTTATTAAGTTTCTTACTAGTAAATTAACATTTAAGATTCAATAGAATAAACCCAACAAATCCAAAGAATGTTTAGATTAAAACAAGAATTGATTCAACCCCAAGAATTCAACTCAATTCCGACATTAGCAATCCAAAACTTAACATAAAAATTAATAATAATCTAAAAGCATAAAAATCTAAAGAGAAACAAGAAGAGAAGGGAGAGAAATTGTTCAGTTTGTGCGTGCTTGAAGATACAAAATCCACCCGGTATCCTTACAAATCTTCACTTTTAACTTTTTCTCAACTCTATCCAAATCTAAATCCTAATCTAATTGATGAAATTAAAGAGAAAAAAATGGAATGATGGGGATGAAATGAGGCTGAATATTTTTTAGCCAAAACGTAAAAACTACTCAGAAGTCAAACGACCGTGAAGAAAACAAGGAGCCCCAGGGAAAAGGGGACTAAAACAGACCATGGGTATAACCACAGACAGACCATGGTGGCCATTGGTCATGCTAGTTCTCCTTTTTTGTTTAGCTGCTTCTCCTAGAACCTTCTGGGCCCAGGTAGTGAGCACGGGTGGTCTATATTGGGTGTTTTTGGGCCTCTTTTGCTATCTACTTTGATCCATAAGGCCTTAAAATCTTCATTCTACTCGCATAACCTGGCTTACAAAGTCAAATTTGCAAAACCCCTCAAAACAAGTGAAACCAGGCATAATAGTTGAAATAGGGGCACGAATCATGCAATTAAGTATATAAATCATCTAAAATGACTCTTAAACACTCATAAAATCCTATGTAAATATGATGTTCATCAATGCTCTAGAGGATCCTTCAAGGAGTGGGTCGATGTCACTTAGGTTGGTAACCAGGCCGTAGACCACCATGACAAGGGATATTATGATTTAGCTTAAGACTCAATTAGAGTTCATCCTTTAGCCCGCCCCTCTAGACCTCCTCTCTAGCTATTAGAATTTTTATGTGGACATGGAGTCGCATTCAGGCATTTGTAACATACGAACATATCTTTGATGTAGGTTGATTGCTCTATCATTTTCTCAGTCTTTCACAACCAAAAGTGTAGATTTGACATATCTCAAAGTTGGACATGTTTGTTGGTTTAGCCAACCCTTAAAATGGCATGTAATTTGAATTGAATTACAGCTATTAATTAGCCCCTTTTACTCCAAAAGGTAGGGTGAGTTCATTGGCAAGGTCGATCACCTTATCATTCCCTAACGCCTTTCTCAGCCATTACAGAATGTTGGGATCTGTTCTAACTTTGAACACAAGTTAGACTGGCTAATCCTTACATTAACATATTCTGAACATTAGTTGGGTTTTATTGTTAAGCTTTTAGTCGTGTTTTCGATTTTAGAGCTCTCGCTTTTTCCAGTTCATCTAAAAATCTAAAATACAACATGATTAAATTTGAAACATATGATTAAATTTAACAATCTACATCGCTATTACCCTTAAAACTAGAGGATGAATAAATGAAAGATAGACACAAAGAAATAACATTTTATTGAACCGCATAAGTGATAAAATCATGGGTTTGCCAAACATAAAACTAATATATTGCATAGAAGCAGACCTTTTTGAGACTCACATACCCCCTAAACCACTGCTCTCCTACATCACATGTAGTGTCTTCTCAAGTTACCATTCTATGAAGTCCTTGGTGCATTATCTCCTTTGAGTGTGACGAGTCTAAACATTTTGGCATGTACGTCTTCCATGTTAATATATGGACCCCCCAAATTATAAGTGAGTTATCCTTAAGTTGCCCCGTTTCCTGGCAACTTTCACCTTGCTTAAAACTAAATCCTTTTTCTTTAAGGCTTGCTATTTGACATTAGTGTTGTAGAACTAAGTCATCTTGATTTTGGATCAAGAGGTAAGCATCGCCTTTCACCAAAGGCAATAGATCAAGTGCTTGCTTTAGTGCCTTCGTGTTGAGTTCTTCTTGGAAAATGGTTAGCCTATGAGTATTGATAGAAGCTTCAACCTGGAACATAACTTTGGAGTAGTAAACAAACATGAGGGGAGTTTTGTCACTAGCACTTTTCTCAATGGTCATAAGGAACTAAGTATGGTTAGGTGTTATCCAACCAAAGTATTATAGCCATGTCCAATTTCCTCTTAAGTCCATTGAAGAATTGCTTGTTGGTGGGCTAGGCTTTCCTGCCTGTCTGTGGCCTAGAAACAACTACTCTTTTGGTGATATATAGAAGATTTGCTTATTGGTGGTCTGGGCTTGCTCATTGAAGACTTACTTAGCATAGGATTCTCAAACTTTGTCAGTCTCAAATTCGCAACCATTAACAAACACCATAGCTCGAGCAACCTTTAACCTTGAGGTGATGTTCTTCTATATGAACTTCTAGAGTTCTCTTTTGGCGATAGATTGAATAGCTTTAGCTTCCAACTAGTTAGTGAAATGCTCCATAGCAATAAAAAGGACTAGTATTGCCTTGTTACCTTTAGGAAAGAACCAACTATATCCATGCCTGACTTTTCAACGGGTAATAGCGAATGCATGATCATTGAGGGAGTCGCCAACTGGTAGGCGCAGGTGAACGTTTGGCACTTGTTGCACTTTTTCACCATTTCTATAGCATTTGATTGAGGTGTTGGCCAATACGATCTAGTTCCTAGTGCCTTTATGGCAAGACGTTGACCTCAAATATATGATCTATATTCCCCTTCATGTATCTCCTCAAGGATTTTATTTCCCTTATGTTAGTAGTGTAGAGGGGAAGAAGAAGACCCTTTCATAGAACTCTTCATACAGTAAAAACCATTTAGACATCTTCTTAATGTAGTCAGTTTCATTTAGGTCTTGCAGTAGGATTTTATTGTGCATGTACCCTATAAGAGGATCCATCTATGTTTCACTCTCATAATTCCATGCCAACTCTTTTGTATCAATCGTCCATTCATGTAACACTTCCTAATAAATATTTTTTGAATATCTATATAGAGAAAAGCTAGCACGCTTTGATAATGCAGCAGTTAGCTGATTTTCTAAGCAGGGTATGTGCTTAATCTCAAAATTCTTGACTACGGTGGACCTTTCCTTCACCTTCATCAAGTAGGCAATCATAACAACATCATGACCCACATATTTATCTTTCTCTTCATTTATCTTAAGTTGGGAACTAGAGAAGCTATTGTGTATTTTGTCTTTGGCACATTGTAAATCCATTCTGGCCAATGACGCCTTATACTTCATCTCATTGTTAGATGTCTTGCACATGATCCTCAATCCATAGTCATAGGCCTGCCCTTTAGGAGGTACTATGATCAATCTAGCTCTATTGTCTTTATTGATTACCTATCCTATAACATATAGCATCCATCTCTTGTTATCACATCTCCTCTGCTCATTTAGGACTAAGCATTTAATAATAAAATCGGTAAGAGCTTGACCTTTGATTGTCCTTTTGGGGACATAGCTAATTTCATAGAGTTCAACTCATTTCAACATTCTTTTGAAGCTTTTATATTGCTTTAGAGTGTTTTGAAAGTGCTATTCATGAGCACAATGATGTATGAGCCTCAAAGTCAGGAAATAGCTTTCAACTTGCGATCAAAAGAGCATACACGAACTTCCCAATTAGTGAGGGTCATTGCTCAGCTCCTACTAAAACATGCCTTGCATAATATACTGAGAATTATTGTCCATCCAATTCCACTAGTAATACCGCACTTACAGTATAGTTAGGTACTCACTGGTACACCAAAATTGATTCCCCAATGTTTGGGCTGGTCATCCAGGGAAATCTTCCTAAGTATTCCTTGAGACTTTGAAAAGCTTGTTCACCTTCTTTATTGCATCCAAGTTGCTCTTCTTTTCTTTAGCACCTTGAAGAAAACAATGTGCTTATGCATTGATCTCGACCTAAACCTCCTCAATGTCAGTATCCATCCGATCAACTTTTATACTTCTTTTACCATAATTAGAAATTTTATGTCTAGTTTAGCCTTGATTTTATTGGTGTTTGCCTCATTCCTCTTTGACTGATCATATAGCCTAAGAATCTTCCAAACGTAACTCATAAGGTGTATTTCGTTGGGTTAAGTAATATAATGCTTAAGCCCCTTGAAAGTTTATACAAAGTTTCTTATATGGTCCACTTCCTTCTCAGTCTTTATGATCATATCGTCAACATAGACCTGCACAGTTTTGCCTATGAGTGCCATACAAAATTTGTTCACAAGTCGTTGGTATGTGGCATTATCATCTTTAGGCCAAACAACATCACATTGTAGTAGAAGAAACTGATGTCAAGGATAAAAGTTGTTTTTTATTAATCCTCCTTGGACAAAGGGATTTGATGGTATCATAGAAATGCATCCATGAAGCTTAGAAGTTTATGATCAGCTGCGAAGTCCACCAACTTGCTTATCTTTTTAAGTGGGTAACTATCTTTAGGGCATGCTTTGTCCAAGTCTGTGAAGTCGACAGACATTCTCTTTACCTTATTTGGTTTCTTGATTAAGATAGCATTCAACACCTAATTGTGATATTGAAATTCCCTTATGAACCATGTTTCAAGAAGCTTTTGAACTTCAGCTTTTGTAGCTGCACTTCTCTTTATCTACAAGTGCCTTCATTTCTAAACTACCAGTTTATGGTTAGGATCCATACTTAGATCGCATTTCATTACCTCAAATGGTTTTTATGGCATTTTCGAAGGTCTAAATGCAAACGCATCTTTGAATGTCTAAGAAATATGATGATCATGACATTATTTATTATAAGATCTATCTCTTTTCCACGTTAGATGGTCTATTCTAGCCATGAAATGTCGAAGAGAATGAGAACTACTTCATTAGTTCTGGACGAACTCTTCCATGATCCTCAGTCATGGCAGAGAGCAGTACCAGTGTATTTGTGGTCACTATTTCCTAACTCTGGGGGTACTTCTCTCTATTCCATAAGTACTGCTGCTTGTCCATCAAATTCTAGGGTTTTGGCAGCCTTCAAGTAAAATTTCATCATATTGGAAATTTGTAAGGCAACCCAGAGTGATGACAACCGTGAAACTTCCAATATCCACAGGATTCGTCGAACCACTATGGTTATAATGTTGAGTTGTATCATCAAGGCATCATTATGGGGGATCCACAAAGGATGTGTGTCAGCTGGACCAAATGTCGTGATTATTCCTATGAGTGACTTCCATTTCTTAGTGGCCATGACTTAGCTAACCATGTAGATTTGAGCGTTCATCTATCCAGTATTTAGATCATTATTCTCAATCCTTCAAACTATGGTTGTTGTCACTTCTATGTCTCGATCAATGTCACTATCTTTCATTTCCCTGGGATCATCTCCCTTTCCTCGCCTCAAGAGCAGTTAAGTTGCCCTTGATCAGCTAGTTCATTTAGGGCCATCTCTAACTTATGACATTTAGAGGTAGTGTGCATATAGTCTTTATGGTATTCACAGTACTTGTCGTATTTTTTAACTATGCTTGAATTTTAATGGGTCAGGACCTTCTCAGCATAGGTCATTAATAACCATTAAGATGTGTCTTTAACTAGTGTGGACTAGTGCTCATGTGTGTCCTCCTTCCTCGAAAGTCTATCAGATTAGGGAGTATCCTTATCCTCCCCTCCCTCTTTCGATCATTGTGTCTAGTGAAATCATCTATGATACATATCTTTGTGGCCTATATATAGTCTTTAGCTTGATGCAAAGCCTTAGCCAAGGTTGTCATCTTACTTTTCACCTAGTAAAACTTGAATCTCCTTAGGAGCAATCCATTAAGCGAAGCAGTGTGAGGTACCCCAACTTGAAGGTTAGAGATTATGACGACCTCTTGGTTGAAGCTCAATACATAATCATTCAATTCTTGACTTTTCTTTGCCGAAGCTTTACAAGATAGATTTTAGATCTACTTTCCCTTTAACTCGCAATGCAGTGGGCACTAAGTAGTTTGGTGAGTTGTAGCAATGAGGTGAGGTTGCTATTGGGAAGACCATGGAACTATTTTTTAGTAATTCCTCTCAATATGGTAAGGAAGCATCTATAACAAACTGTATCATCCACATGCTGGACGTACATGTGTGCCTTGTAGACATCTAGCATGTGATGCTCTAGAAATTCTAATTTGGTTTTTCGCCAACCTTTAGTCTCTTTAATACAACGAAACAATTAGTTAAGCGTCACTGTTATATTCCATTAAGAAATACAAGGCAAAAAGGGTTTCTATTAATATAACAAACACATAATTCAAACTCCACAAAATCAATTTTCAAATGGTCAAACTTAGTTAAACTTTGCAATCTAACATCTATTCCAAGCTAACAAGAAACTCTAACTTAATCTTCCAAATTAATCTCACTCGCATTCCTTCCCCATGCACCACATTAGTATCTAAAAATAATACATTATGGGCAGTGAGGTAGGGCTCAATAACTCCCATTTCTAACAACGAAGCATCAATTTAGTTCATTTCAAGCATTTACGAGCGAAAGGGAACTATTTAAGACAGTTCGAAACAAGTTGGTTGCCAACCATTTCAAGTTCTTTGGACGACTAGGTCTTAAACCTTATTTATGAGCAACAAAGAAATAGAATTCATTAATTAGCGAGGATCCCTCAAGAGGATCTCAAGGCCTTTTACCGAACAACCTCCTGGTTTGCAAATTTTGGCATCCATGCTTTCGAGTACAACCACCTACAATTGCACATAGTAAAACAATCACATGCTTAGCTTGGGGAGGCTATCCTGTCTTAATATGAGGTAATCCTACCCTGATACAGGAAGGCATCCTCCCATAAACTTGCCTTCATTAAGCCCAAGCCATTGTAGTGAAAAATTCTATTAGCTTAGTAAAACCACTTTAAATGTGAACCACTTAGTTGTAAATACCCAATCTCACAAAATATTACACATTTAGAAATTCATAACAAAATCATATATTACAGTCCAAGTTTTACACACAAGATCCCATTAGAACATAATGTCTTATAAACAATTTTAAACACTCCAAAATACATTTAGAAAAGCAATCTGTAGGAATCAAGGCATAGACATTACCTTAGAAAAGCATGAATACCCTAGCTTGAGCTTGGTCCTAATGTGTTCACCTAAACAACAAAACAGCAGGTCATGATATGGGCCATCCTAACAACCAAGCAAGTCGCTAAGGTTAGCAGTTCACAACTAAACCCCTAATTAATCAATTTAGAGTAGCTTAATAAATTTAAATAGTTATTTCCTTCTTAAATGACATTTAATAATCATTTAAGTTACTTAGGGCTTAGGTGCAACTTCATATTAATTTTCTAACCAATGATGAATGTCATATTTGCATGGATTATTTAAGGGTATGGGAGACATTTTAATGGATTAGCGTGCTTAATTATACGATTTATGCCCCTATATTCTATTGTTATGCAAATTTCTTTTAAGATTTTGCTCATTTTAGCTTTGCAAGCCCATTTCCTATGAGTAGAAAGATGATTTTGAGGCCTTATGGATCAAATACAGTAGCGAAGGAGGCCCAAAAACACCAAACATAGACATATTGCCGCTAGTGCCACGGTCCATGATGTTTTAGGAGAAGTAGTGAGTCGAACAAAAGTGAGTAGCCAAACTAGTGAGCACTACGGCCTAGCCTTTAAGGGGACCACAATCCACGGGATCAGCCACGTCAGACCATGATAGCCCCCTTCTCTTGTGACTGTCAGCTTTCTTCGTATTTGTATGATTCTTATGCATTTTGACAGTTTGCTTAGCCCAATTTTCGCGATAGATACCTCGTCTATAGCCTTCTTCATCATTACATTCTACCATGATCCACCATCGAGTTACGATTTAGATTTAGATTAGAGTAAAAGAGAGCGAATTGAAGTTAACATTGTGTAAGGATTCCAACCTGAGTTTGCCATGGGTGTTTAAGCACGCTGGGCTGAGAAATTCGCCTCCCTTCTCTTCTCTTCTTCTGTCTTAGGATTTATGTTTTGTAATTTGGATTTCTGATCTTGTATTTATGCAAGTACTAGTTAATATCTCGATATTTTATTCATGTCTTTTGGAACTTTGGAATTTGTTGGATATTTATGCAAGTACTACTTATGAGAAACTTGATCGCTTTATTGCATGTATTGGGTGTTGGATAAAGCACTAAAATGTGAAATTGATATCTAGGATTTGGCTTGATTTTGTACAGTCTTAGAAAGTCACACCAATTGAGAAACCATGAAATTGAAAATCGCGTGGTTAATGAACCTAAACAAATCGGCAACCCTTAAGTTTGCTTCAGCTTGAAAGAGGGTTGTGATACTTTGATTGTCGATTTAGATTGGGTGATTTCTTGTTTTGTTTAATTCCTTGATTATTAATCCATTAGATTAGATAGTTGATTATTTTAATGTCAATCTCAAGTTTTGTTTTGCTTAGTCTATCTTAAGGGAATATAGCCTAGTAGATTGACTAAGTTCTTATGGGAGACGACCTTGATTTTCTACAACACCACCATGTGCTTGCAACCCTATCAAGTTTTTTGCACCATTGTTGGGGAACTAGTGTTGAATATTGGCCTTTTTCACAACAAGTTCAACTAAGCATTTTGTGTTTCTTTAGAAAAATGGTAAAAAATTGAAAATTCAAAAATTTAACGAAAAAAATAATGGCAATTTCCCATTTTCCCCGAATCAAACATGAATTATTTTGGAGATATTTTAAGTGTTTCAATATTTTTTCTTACTAAATATGATATTTGTGTCGGTAAATGGGAAACTCTAGATATTTTTGATAAGTGTGTGAATAGTAAAACTTATGCCTTTTTGGAGCATTGGAGCTTTCATCATAAAAGTGTTGATAAGGCGTGGTATTTGCTTGAGTGAATTGGCTGGGATTCATTTCAATTTTGAGAAGGCCAGATTATGCCCCTTTTTAGCGTGACATGTGTAATTCTTCTGACTGTGACATAAATTCCTACCCTTATTATCCATGCTATGTACAACCTAATTTTGCATCACCCATACACAATACTGATATTGTCATGACCTTACCTAATTCATCATTTCCTTTTGCCAAGTGCATGGGGCTCAAGATGGGTGAGTCTTTTGGCTTTTTTGCTAGGTTTGATGTTGTTAATGCACGTTTACTTTTGATACGGTGGATGGTCTAGGTAAGGCTCCTTTAGAAGGGTCAAGTGATGTTTTTCTGCATGAGAAGTCTCCTAGCCTTGGTTTTGATGATAGTGTTCTTCCCAATCCCCTTGATCAATCATATTATTTCCCTCTTTCTTTACAGCCATCTCCTTCCCTAGAGTATTACATTGATGTGCCCATTGATAGTCCTTTGATTTATGATGCTCCTACAAATTTAAGGCATAAGAACAACATTTTTAATATGCTTGGTGGGAATTTGATGATTATGTATCCTTGGGTTACTTTAGACGGTATGATCCCTCCATTTACCCTTATTATGTATGTTTAAGGTTACGTTTGGTTCTTAGAAAATTTGCTGAAAAGAAAAGTTGAAGGAAAAAAAAATTATGAAGGGAAAAAAAAGTAGGTAGAAAGTGAGTTTTTTTCTTGTTTGGATTATGGAAAAAAATACAAAAATTTGGATGAAAAATTTAAATGTTGATGAATTACTTGAATCATATTGATATCATCCAAGTAGTGCAAGCTTGGAGGAGGTCATGAATTCTTTTGGGAACTTTTCCCAAACTTTCCTCACAATTTTATGAGGAAAATTTATCACTTATTTGTAACAATTTTTCCATCTAACTTTCCACCATATTTTTTTGTTTGTGATTTTCTCTAAACCATACACAAGAAAGAAAGTTACTTTCCAAAATTTTTTTCTTTCTACTAAATTTGCCAAGGTCCAAACAGAACCTAAAGGACTTACCTAGGAAAGTTATGTGGACCACATTTTCTAATTCTTCCTATGATTTTTTTGAGGCTTTTGATAAGGTTAAGAGGATACTTATTGTCATTGCCGTTATTTCGGTTACTATTGCTTACCTTGTGTTTTCTAAATTGTGGTCCTAGTAGTTTGACAAGCACCGACGTGCTTTGGTGGTGTTTAATTCGAAGAGCCAAGTCTTGAGTTTGAAATGGAGTGATTGATGCTCTATGTGGCTCAGTTATGAGGAGGGCTTAGCTAAGGCGCACCCAAGACCTTACCGAGTGAAATTGTTACTTTTGTTTCTCTTCTTCCCCCTCATCTCATTTATTCCTTTGCATAATGCTTTATCTTAGCGTAGAAAACTGGTGGTTTAATATTTCTTACCTTAGTTTTTACTTTGCATACTAGTTAAAGCATGTAGTTTTAGGTTTCCTTTTGTCTACACTAGTGTGTTGGATTTAGCTGCATTTTAGGTTTGTGTATACGATTACATGCAGGGATGGTGTGGATTGAATTGAGATGCCTCTAATGATGCTGTTGCTATGTACGTTAGCTTTCATGAACTTGAGCGACTTTTACTGAGTAGCCCATTTGGAGTGGCAACTTTTACAGCTTTGGTGAATGTCTCTTGTTTTAACCTTTATCTTGATTGAGAAATATGTTATCCCTTATAGCCCTTAGCACTAATATTAGTACATGGAAGTCATTTTATGAGCTAGATGAGACCTTGGGGACATCCTATGAGAATTTGAGCTTTCTTTGTACTAATTCATCATATTTATCTCATGTTCTTTCATATGTATGACTCCTCCACATTACATCTCTAAACCTTGCCTAAATTCTTGCTCAAAACCACATTAGGATGGGCATATTTAATGATATGATAGAGGCATTCTTTATATGGACATTTTAGCTACATAGTTAGATAGCCTACCCTTTCTATTACATGTTTACCCCCTTTGCTAGCCCTTTTGAGCTTATACCCACCTTCATTGTAATCCATTCTATTTTAGCCATTAGCCATACACATATTCCTATCATAAAGCCAAGTCTATGGAGCACAACTTGAAGTATGTATTAGGTAGTTTTGGGAGTAATTCAGTTTAAGATGGCTTTGGTATATCAATTTGTTGAGAAGTTAATCGCATTGTACATTTGTTTTCTTCCTCTCTTGTTTGGGTTGTGTATATATGTATTAGATTATGAGTTGAAACTTAGTACTCCTATGCCTTTCAATAGTTGAAACTCTCCTTTCATTTTCCAAACAAAAGAAAGAAGAAACAAATGCTTAAAAAATCCCATTGAAACAGAAAAAAAATGATAACTGATTATCATTAGACGAGTATGAGTTCCTTTCTATGCCAACTCATTTCCTACTTGATTTATGAGGTATGTTTATTGTAATGTTAGGGTTTGGAGTGTTGCTAAACTTCATGATTACTTCGTTCCTTGCTAAATAGCTTCACATTATCTAAATTTATTTGTCCACCTCCTTCCTTGAACCCTTTAGCCCACATTGCAACCCATGTAAAGTATTCTTGATTGTCATGTGCATATTCCATCCTAGTGGTGGAGAATTTAAGAAGCTTAGCAAGAAATGGTAGTTTGATTTATTGGAATAAGTCTTGAGTGAATTCACGTTATGTTTCAAACTAACGAGTGGGAGTGACCCACATTTCCCAAAAGTGAGGTTCCACCAAATCATTTAGCTCTACTAAATTCCATGTGCTTGCATGACGTGTTTTGTGACTACTGTAGGGGCAAGTTTGATATTGGGCCTGGGGTCTCATACTTCCTTAAAAACGTGCACCTCCTCCTAATTTTGAAATGACTGGTGCATCATTTGGGGTTGCCATTGATTGATATCCTTACTTTTGATATGTCATGCGTTGCCTAGTTTGAGGGGGTTATCTTTTCTATTCCTTGATATATCTCTCCTTATTGATTTTATCTAGTGTTTGCTTGAGGTCCAAGAAAGATTTAGCATGGGGGAGTGATGAATGTCATATTTACATGGATTATTTGGGTGTTTGGAAGTGATTTTAGGGGATTAACGCAAACATACAGTGGTCGATGTCACGGTCTAAGAGGTTCCAAGTGACACAGTGAGTCGACTAAAAATGAACAATTAGACCACTAGGGATCACGGCATGGTCGTAGTGGGGACCATGGTCTGTGGCATCCCTTATAGTTAGACCATGGTGGCCGCCTTCCCCCGTGCCTGCTAGCTTCCTTGAGTTTGTTTGGTTCTTGTGCGTTTCGATGGTTTACTGCCTTAACTTTCACCATAAACACCTTGTCTTTTTCCTTCATCATTCCATTCTACCAAAATCCACTATCTAGTTAGGATTTAGATTTAGGTTAGAGTAAGAGAGAGCGAATTAAAATGGAGACTTTGCAAGGATTCCAATCAGGGTATATAGTGACAGTTTAAGTGTGTTCTTAGCTATAATTCTGCTCCCTTTTCTTCTGATTTCTCTTTCTAGGATTTATGTTTCATAGTTTAGATTATCTTTGGTTGTTTTAATCTTGAATTTATACAAGTAGTAGTTAATTTCTGATCTTATGTTGATATCTTTTGGAACTTTGGAATTTGTTGGATTGTTTTATCAAATCCTAGAAGCTTATTGACTATGAGAAACTTGATCACCTTCTTACATGTATTGGGTATTAGATGAAGTACTAAAAGGAAGAATTGATATCAGAACCCTAGGATTTAACTTGATTATGTGGAGTCTTAAGAAAGTCACAACAATTGAGAAACCATGGATTTGATGATTTAATGCTTAATGTACCTAAACAAATCAAGAGCCCTTGATAAAAGGTAATTAGTTACATTGAGGTATTCCACTTCACCTTGAAAGAGGGTTCTGACATTTCAATTATCGATTTTGAAATAACAAATATAGGAAGAAGTCCTTAATTGATATTTAAATTAGGTGATTGCTTGTTTTATTTAATTCCTTGACTATTTATCCATTAGATTGAATACTTGATTCTTTTAATGTCAATCTCAATTTAGATTTTCTTAGTCTATCTTGAGGGAATATAGTCTAGTAGATTGACTCAGTCCTTGTGGGAGAGCCTTAATTTGCTATAATGTCACCGTGCTCTTACCACCTATCACCCAACATAAAGAGGGCATAACTTAGAAATTGCCACATTGGAACATTTAAGTACAATCTGGAAAATCCTAGATGTCTACAACTTTCATTCTATTATCAAAAGCAAATAATAGCTAGAGGTATATGCAATCACATGTCTTTTCGATGAGTCAGATTCAAGTTAGAATTGTGATATTGCGTGAGAACATTTACTTCCCCATATTTTAAGTTCAAAAATAATAACTCAAAATTCCTATTATAATAGACTCACAAATCTACAATTCTTAAGTTTTTGACAATTATTAGACTGGTATATAATTCTGGAAAATTTTTCAAATTGATTCAGTGGAGATCAGCATTCAAGTCATAACTAATGTTCATATTTCATGTTTTAAAGTTCATGCTCATTAGCTGATAACTACATAATTATCCCCCAATCAGATATAAATAGTATTTGGTGCCATTTTCATGCTAAAAAGAGTCCAACCAACTGTTTAAGATATAATAAATGACAACTAGTAGGGTTTTTACCTTATAAATGAGAGATAGATGATTAATAGGGGATTATTCTTCCTTTTATCAACCTAAGCTCTAACAGTTCAATGTATCAATTTGTTAGAAAGATTAATTAATAGTTTATAGATTGAATCAAGGTCATTACTTGGATGCTATAATTAGAAATTGGAGTCGTAGCATTGCATTATACCAATGAAGAAAACAAGAAAAGATAATGGCGGTGCGATGTCCAATGGTTGCTTTGTTCACACTAAAGGGTTCTTTGATGGGGGGAAGATTCACCAGCATTGTCAAGGGGGGTAACGGCATAGAAAATGAGGAGGAGAATGAGGCATGTGGGAGTCGTGGAGGGGGCAAAGAGAGAGTTAGAGGAAGAAGCAATGGGTCGTCGACAATGGTAGGGCCCAACCAGCGATCTCTGATAGTGGCGGCAGTCTGTGGCGCTAATTGATGGTGAAGTTGGTCAACAGCGAGCAGGGTGTGGAAGAGAGAAAGAGTGATGGGGAGAGAGAGCATCGTGAGAGAGAAAGGCAGTGCTACTCCACGTAAAAACTCAAAAATTGATTTTGTTTCTTTAACTCCTAAAGAAGGAAAAAATGAGATTCGTTAGGTGCCAATTATGGGCAACTAAAAGATATGGGATAGTTTTTGATATCCCTTCCCATAATACTAATTAATTCATAATTAAATTTTGAAATTTAGGAAGCAAATCAACATAATTTTAAAATAAGAACTTTGTTAAACAAAAATTTACTATATTCTTTATTAGAAGCTTTAGGTAAAGGTCCATGATAAAGAATTCTAAGCTTGATCTAAAGTTCTGCTTTTTATAAAGGCCTAAAGCTAACTTACTATCTATGAGCTAAAGTGAGTAGCAATAAATTATCGAAATTTACATCATCTTAATTATTTCTTTGGGAATCATTAATATGAATTTTTGGGGCTTTCCATTCTACCGTCTTTAAAAGAAGTTTCGTCCTCCAAGCTTCACAAGCGACTCAATCATAAAATATAATTTTTGGGTGTTTAACGTCTCACCTCTCTCAAAGGAGATCTCATCTACGAAAATTACACATACCTGAACCAGCAAACAAACGATGGCGCTTAGATCACATTTCCTCTTCCGATTCCCATGTTGCCTTAGTTGTTGTGCAATTAGCCCAAAGGACCTTCACAATTAGGACCATCTTTTTGCAAAGCTACTTCTCTCTGAGATCTAGGATCTCAATCAGTTGTTCACCATATGTCAAGTGTTCATAGAGTTACAGAGGTTTGGGCTTGATCACAATTACAGGGGTTAAGAATGCATTTATGGAGTTAGGACATGTGAAGTACACGGTGAACTCTTGAAAGTTCTCATAGTAGTTGTAATCAATATGCTACTTCTTCTAACTAATCTATGATGGGACAAGGACTAATATACTTAGGTGAGCTTGTCTCACTACCCAAACCTCATGACACCCTTGGTAGTTAAGACTCTAATGAAGACTTGATCTTGGACTTTAAATTCAAAAGTTCTTTGTTGTTTGTATGTGTAGCTCTTCTAACAATTCTGAGTTGCCTTGTCTTCTTCTGGATCATTTCGATCTTCTATGTGGTTACCAGAATCATTTCAAGTCCAATGGTTAAAGCGACTTCAATCTCTTGCCAGCATAATGGAGTTTTGTATCTCCTGTTATACAATACTTCGAATGGAGACATTAATATGTTAAAATGGTAGTCATTGTTGTAGGAGAACTTAATTAGCATCAATTGCTTATTCCATACCTTCTTGAAATCTAAACACATGCTTGTAACATGTTTTCTATTGTTTGAATGGTACGCTCTCTCGAATTGTTAGACTAGTATATAATTCTGGGAAATTTTTCAAATTGAGTCAGTGGAGGTCAACATTCAAGTCATAACTAATGTTCATATTTCATATTTTAAAGTTCATGCTCATTAGCTAATAACTACATAATTAGCCCCTAATCACTTATAGATAGTAGTTGGTGCCATTTTCATGCTAGAAACAATCCAACTAACTATTTAGGATATAACAAATGACAACTAGTAGGGCTTTTACCTTATAAATGAGAGATAAATGAGTAGCAGGGGACTATTCCTCCTTCTATCAACCCAAGCTCTGAAAGTTCAATGTAACAACAAATTAGAAAGATTGATTAATGGTTTTTAGATTGAATTAAGGTCATTACTTGCATGTTATAATCAGAAATTTGAGTCATAGCAATGCATCTTACAACTGAAGAAAACAAGAAAAGAAGACAAAGTGCAGTGGCAATGTGATGTCCAATGGTTGTTTAAGTCATGCCGAAGGGTTCTTTGATAGGGGGAAGATTCACCACCTTCGTATGAGTGGCTAGCAGCATAGAAAATGAGGAGGAGAGTGAGGCATGGGGGAGTGGTAGAGGGGGAGAGAAAGTTAGAGGAAGAAGTAAGGGGTGGCCGACCGTGGTGGGTCCAACCGGTGATCTCTGGCAGTGGCGGTAGTCTACCAGTGGTAATCGATGGTGAAGTTGTTCAACAGTGAGCAATGTGTGGAAAAGAGAAAGAGTGATGGAGAGAGAGGGCATCATGAGAGAGAAGGGTAGGGTGAAATGTGGTGCTAAAGTTATAGCTTGGCCTCGAATGGTTCTCAGAGTTTTTGCCCAAACCCCATTGGGAGCCTCATGTCTTAGTTAGAGACTATAGAACTTGACACCCGGGTAGGCAAACGTTCTCATTAAATAAGCCCTAGTAAGTTGATACAAGCTCAGTGCAGGTCGCATGCCTATCGCATATAAGTTAGACTTCCTGTTTTCCACCATATCATTCATCTCCAACATCTTAAACTCGTCAAACAACTATGTTGGTATAGAGAGCAGGTGGTTGAGGGTCGAGTGTGGTCTATAGCTTAAGACATTAGCCACTAAATTTGACTTTCTAAGGTGACATTCAAAGTGCATAATATAGTCTTTAAAAACTCTAGCCACCTTTTCTACCTTAAGTTGAAAGCTTTATGAGTGTATAAATACTTGAGACTTTGATGTTCAGTGAAGATCCCGTAGTACACCTTGCACAAGTAACACCTCTAAATCTTGAGAGCAACTGTTTCCTATTCAATATCATTAGTTGGGTAATTCCTCTCATGAGTCATTAGCTACTATAATCCATATGCTATAACTCTACCATTTTGTATCAATACACACCCTAAGCCATTGTGAGATGCATTACTCTACAACTCAAACCCTTCGGTTTCAAATGGTAGGGCCAATATGGGTGCAGATGTGTGCCTCTTCTTAAGTTCTTAGAAGGCTTACTTATATTTTTATGTGCACTCATATTTTATAGTCCTTCTAGCCAAGTTGGTGAGGGGCTTACTTATGTTTTCATCAAGCCAAGTCTTCAGTTTTTTGTTCTCTGCTAAGGCCATTTGATATAAGGCTTTAGAAAGAGGGACGGCTCCAAGGGTTAGGTCAATATAGAAATGAACTTCCCTCGGCAGAAGCATGCCCCGGAATGCAAAAACATTAAAAGGCTTGCACGCTACTTTAATATTCTCTACTGATGGTTCAGTTGTGTGGACATTGTATTTTGACTCATTTTTCATTATACTACATTTTATTTTTTTAAAATTTAAAAGATACAAAAAACAATTAGTATATGCTCAAGTATTGGCAAATGTTTAAAAATAAAAAATTGACAAAGACCCGAAAGCCATGTGACCCAATACTCATCATCCAAATTCCAACCTAAAACCAAGAAAAATAAAAGAAAGGAAAAATAAAAACACAACAAAAGGGAAAAGAAAAATAAATAATCAC